>CM068960.1:85958428-85978171 GCA_035128595.1 Eptatretus atami | reverse complement strand
TGTTAAGCTGATTATGTCTGGTTTGTCAGTGGCAACCTGTATGGAAAAATGTCAGGTTTGAGCGAAGGCTTCGGATGTTTGAGGTCCACACTGTAAAGGGAGGGAGAAGTTTTGGGTGCAGGGGATGGTAGGGTGAGACGAGGGAGGAGTGGGGGAGGTAAGGAAAGTTATTGAAAGAGTGTGGAGGATTGCAGAAGAGGTTGGGGAGAGGGCTGGATGAGAAGAAAAGGCTCAGTGTTAATGGGGTGAGGTACAGTGGGGAGTAATAAGAAAGGGGGCAGAGTGCATTTGAAGATTGGAGGAGGTGGAGTGATGAGATGGAGGTGAGAGGGCAGGGGAAGAAAGCAGCTTTGTGGATGTGAGGGGGGGGGGGAACTTTGGAATGGGGAGTAAGGGGATATTGGAGGGAGAAGGGGGGAGAGTTGAGGGAGAAAGGGGAGGGGGGAGTTTTTGAGAAGGGTGAGGGGGAAGAGTGTGAATGTGCAGGAGTGTGATTGGAGAGGTGGGGAGAGGGAAGGATGAGACATAGTAGAGGTATGGTGAAGAATGGAGCTGGCAGGGGGAGGTACAAGATTTGAGGGTTTGGAAGAGGGGGGGGATTGCTGAGAGGAAGGAAGGAGCATATTTGTGGTGTTGAGTGGTGTACTGATTAAGGAGTGAGATATCTGTTCGGTTGGAATGGGGCCCATAGATGTTGGAACACCACACACTTTGGGACAACAGAGGAGGAGCTGATACTAAAGCAGAAGACAGTGAAGACGTACCAAAAGCGAAGGTAGGATGAGGGGCAAGATGGGAGGGGCAAGGAGAGCGGATAACAGGTCAGGAGGTGGGGTGAATTGTCAATGAAGTTGGGGAAAAAAAAGGACGATTGATGGAACACGAACATGCATTACAAACTGGGAGTTTTAAATTTTTAAGTCAGAGATGTAATAAAGAGAATTAAGAGAACGGAGAAAAGAAACATAAGTTAGACTTTTTAGACATGGGATGAAGGAAAGGTCGAATTGCAAACAGCCTTTTGAAGAAGAAAAAGAGTAGTGAATTATGATACAATACCGAGAACCAAGCGTGTGAAAGAGGAAGTTGTAACATTTTAAGTTTTTTTTTTTATTTTTTTTTTTTGATAAAGATTAGGAAAAGGAAACGTTTAGAAAAATCATGCAGGTGTTTGGTGAATTTTGATCAGCAAACGCAGAAGGAAGCTGGTAGATCGACAAAAGTTATAGGAAGAAGAAGAGGGAGTAGAGAAACGTGGTTACAGGAGGTGTAACGGGAGAGATTAAAAGAATAAAGATTTTAAAAAAATAAATAAATGAGGTAAGGTTAGGTAAAGGAAAGGTTGAAGAAAAACTTGTGAATGTGGGTTGGCAAAGTAGTAGATGGTAGATCGGCAAAAGAAGGAGGAAGAAGAGTCGGTACAGGAAGTCGTGGGGTATAATGTGAGGTAAAGGTATTTTTTTGTTGTATTTTAAAATTTTTGAGACATGAAACAGAGGGTATAGTTGAGAGGGATAGAAGGAGGGTGGAGGGAAAAGTGGAGAAAATAAAACTGGTAGCAATAAGGAGAAAATACAATGAACACGATTGTGCACACCAATGGGAAGAAGGGTAGGCCTCAAGGAAACCCGATATGAAAATACGATGAAAACTCTACAATTCGCACACGTTTAAACACAAGACTGAACTAGAAACACAGAGATAACAAAATGACAGTAAAAACGTGACAAAAACGACCGGAAAACTTATCTTTGAGAAAGTCGGTGGAGACCCTGAAGAGGAACTGCCACCGTTGCTCAAGAACTGGAAGTCCTTCAGAAGAATCCAGTAGTAGGAAACTCTGGATGGATCATACTGGAACGTGACTGGGTCTTGGAGGACCGTGGTCGCACTGGGTGTATCTTCCCCCAAGATACACCCAGTGGCCTGATTGGCTGAATTAAAAAGTTGGTGGGAAGATGGTCTTCGTGTCTAAGATTCGGCGGCTTTTCTAAACTGACACAACCGATGACTTAATGAGATTGCATCGTCACACAATGTTAAACAATTTAGTGGTGGCACTGATTGATTTATAATGACAAACAAATCAGGGTGTAGTTTTGTAATTATAAATTATACAAGCACACAATATGGCGTGTAAAAATCCGGCGGGCCTCGACAGTAAGATAACATAACATGTTCTTATAGAATTAGAAGAAAATAAACCTATTCCTCAGCTATTGCCATGGATCCATACAAAAAGGAGTTTGAGGATTGGTGGGGTTTGGAAACAAAAGCACATGGGAGAGAATAAATAAATATTCAAAAAAACTCATCCAACCAGGAAAATGGTGGCCACCCAGGGCTGGAGAGGAGAACTTGCACATCATATTATGGTTCAGTCACAGAGCTCTCAGGGACTGTCTTTGACATCAACACCATGTCCAACTATGAGCTCCCTTGAGGCTTCAATGCTTCTGATAGCCTCGTGGGGAAAGACACTGCCAGCCCAGGCCCCATTGCTTCTCTCTCATCTGTCTCACCTCACCACAGTCTTGTCTCTTCAAGGGTGTAGGCCGAAGCACCCCTCTCTCAGCCAAGCCTTACTCTGTGGGTTGCAGCACTTCACTTTCCCTGGCATGGTGAGTTCACCCGAGGGTGAAGTGCAACCTTGGAGAATAATAGAATTAAAAACGGGTGTTGGGGAAACTGAATCCTCGGACACATGGTTGGTTACTCTATCTCTGTTACATCTCGCCTGCGCAAAAGTAATACGCAGACGATGTCAGTATGTACATTGACATGAATATACAGGGATTTGGGGGGGGGATGGTGGTAGGGTTTACCACTCCTTTCAGTTATATTGACGAAGCTATCTTGCTTTCCTCAAACGTTTTAATTCTTGTTATATTAAAGTTATAACATGACTATCTATATTTACACGCATTGGTGTTCTTTCCAAGTTTGTGATGTCAAGTTTGGAGATGTGTATTCTCTCTCAACCTTTCACAAACACTCACATGAATTTAAACGTTATTCATTTTAAAGTTGCAGGATGAATCAGTGCTCTATATCGTGTTAAAATTAACTCGGGTGTTTTCTAAATTTAGAGAATCTTAATACATTAACAAATTACGTCACTGTGCACATATTAAATGTTAGCAATTCATGGATGTTTTTACAATTTATTTGTATTGTGGTGATGTTTTATTTTTAATTATACTGACCAACAACTTAAACAGAATGATTATACAAAGTTTCTACACTTGCATGCAATGGAAATAGTGTAAATGTTAAATGAAGTTGAAAACGATTTTATTATCAACTAGAGAGTTCATTGAACACCTTTCCCTGCACAGTCTTGAGAAAAAGGACATGGAAATGGTCTTTTCAAATCTTTCTTTGCGTTTCCGAGCACGGTCTATGTTTCCTACAAGCTGCGATTTTGTCTAAATTTCGATATTCCCCAACTCTGAGAACATGAGCGGCAAATTTTATTGGTCAAGAGGACATCCAAGTACTGTTAAACTAGGTTTATGTAAGTGCCAAAAAGGCAATTTGTGTTTTCCCATGTTCAAGTGTATAATTCCATTGAAATAAAATGATAGATTTAAAGGCCATAGAAATATTTTTTGTGGAAGTTTACTGCCGTTGATGCACCGTCCTTTCCACCACCTTATTTAATACGTTAAGCAAATGTTTCGTGTACGTTGTTGATTTTTATAACGCCCTTAAAATCAGTAAGTTTCCTATTTGGAATGATTTTCAATTTTGTTTGACTGCTAGACAGGCAGACAGACTAAAAACAATTACCTTACTCCTGTCTCTGGGCATGCACACTCGGGATGAGATTCCATACAATGTGCCAAATTCAGAGCCAAAGTCCTGCCAAACTGCAGGTTTGTATTCCGATTAATGTTCTACAGGGTGGCCTGAAAATTGTTTTACCCCTCCCCAGTAAAGCATAATTTGTTGATGAACTCTTAATTATACAAGCACACAAAAAAGGTTTTATTGTGCAGTACTGACTTCCTACTGACTCCCTCATCAGTGATTCAATGTTGGCGCATATCATGGAGGGAGATGCGATAAATTTAGCAGGGGTATAGCAACTTTCAAGCCACCCTGTACAGGACGATGGTTTGAAATATAAAATTCAATTGAATTGAGTAGTTCCTCGATCATAGACTGACATCTGTAGACAGACAGACAGAGTGAACCAATTTCTTAACCCTGCCTTTCACTTTGCATGTGGGGTAACAACACCTTGTTTACCACCTGGTTAATTCATTAATTCTGCTAATGACCCATTGATCTTTCTTTTTGCCCCTTCCCTTTTAATTAGGAGCTGATAGATTCCAATCAATTATTGGACGCAGCTGACCTTGATCGGCCTGATCCAGCCTCTCTGAAAGCTCAAGGCTGTGGACCAGGCCGTAAAAGAGCCTGCAAAAACTGGTGAGAAGTAGAAACCTAACCACTCCCCTCCATCCCTCCCCCATTCCCATTCTTCCTTCCCTATTGATTGGGAAGTACATGGGCAACAGTTGTGATAAACATGGTTGTGGCAGTGATAACGCATACCGTGAGAGATTTTGGCAAGCTCCTTTGTGGTCGATCTCGAGTTATGATGATTGATTCTTTACGAACAAAAGCTTAGAAAACAGATTTGTGAAAATGACAGCTTTATGTCAGCAATTCAGACTTGTTTGAGGTTCTGTTTCCTGACAAACTGTTTAATATTCATGTGGTTTACAGATTCAGTCATTTTGCCCATGAGTGAGTGATAGGCATTCCAGTGTTGTTGAATTCATAGGTGCTGGACACATGCCAGTTGGGCTTGATATTAAATCCTGAATTCAAGAACAACAGGATATTTGTGTGGAAGTATCCAAGAGAACAGTTCATTCTTGCACCTCGAAGCTTTTGGTCAAAATGTTGGGTCATTTCGATGACTGGGTGTGTCACATCATAGTTGATACCGTTTATGATCTTTCATTGTAGAATGATCATTAATTATTCATTTGAAAATGTTTTATTTTATTCCATTTTATTTATTTGTAGAAATGGTCTGGGCTTGTGGGGGAGCTCGAAAACACAGAACGAACCAGAATATAACAGAACAAAAAGAACAGTAGAAAGAATGGTTGGGGTGGTGGGGTGGGGGGGGGGGTCAGGTTGGAACACACCAACAGTTCACAGCACGATGTAATAGAGGGAGACTGGGGGCGTAAAGGACATGGAATATGAGAACAAGGGTGAACAGGCAACAAGGGCATGGATGAATGGATACAGCCGCAAACTAAAGTACTCTAATGTGAAAGGGAAAATTGGGGAAGAAGCAGAAATGGAACAAAAAAGTAAAATAAAGAAAAATTAAGAGGAGGTGTGGGGAGTGGGGAGGCTGAAACCCAGAAACCCACAGAGGTGTGCTTGGGAGGGTTAATGAAGGTAGGAAATATTATTATTGTGGATTGGCCTGAGATTGGGGTCAACAGCTGTCTTGGAGACTGAGAAACTTTGTTCCACAGGTGGGATAAAGGAGAAACAAATGAGCGGAGGTGAGCATTGAGTCTGGATTTTGGGAGTTTCACCAGAAGGTGTTACTGGTAGATGGTATGCATCTTGCAGAAACTTGGTGGGGAGGGGGATGCCCAGTCAGCGGCTGGTTTTGGAAATCAACCTATATGTGTGGTTTGCCCAAGAAAGATCCTGGCTGCTGGTGAGGCCCAAATGTTTCAGTGACTAAACTTCTTCAAAAGGATTGTGAAGGAAATGGATGGTAGGGTTCGCCAGATGGTCTTTTCAGAGAGACAGTGTGTGAGGTTTGTCAGGATGGAATGACATTCCAAATGTTTGACCAGCTTGTGGTTTTTGTCAAGGTCTGACGAGAGGAAAGAGGCTGCTGTCTGCCTTTCGGAAGGATGAAGATGTCACGGTAGAGGGTGGAGTCTTCAGCTAATAAATATTCCAGAGAGTCAGCGAGATCATTAATGAAGATTCGGAATAAGACTGGGCACAGCACTGCCTTGGGGCACTCCAGCCTTGACAGAGAGAGAGGAGATCAAAGGATTCCGTTGAGAGCCATTTGTTGCGCAACGAGAGTGGGGGGGAAGTCTGTGAGCCATGTGTGGAGTTGGCCTTGGATGCCATGAACAGAGAGTTTGGAGGGCAAGGCAGGATGCCAAACTGTTTTGAATGCTCGAGATATATCTCGAGAGACGGCCCTAATCTCATGTCTAATATTGAAAGCCTCCGTACATTTTTTGGGAGAGCAAAAGCAGAATGTCCAGGGTAGAGTGACTGTGTCAGAATCCGGATATCTTGGCTTGGTATCTTGGCTTAATAATAAAACAAAAATTTCTTCTTAGCAATTACGCAAAGTTTCATATTCCTGTCAGCGAAACGACAGGTCTTACATTCTCGTGTTTACAAGTACACCCTTGGAACTTTATCAGAACTGATTGATTTTGGGTTTTTTTGGATTTTTTTTGTCTTCTTCGTGGCCATCTTGGATTTTGTCCCAAACATAAAATGCTCTTCTCCAGAACTACTAAACCGATCACCATTAAATTTGGCAGACAGCTTCAACTTCAGCACCCTGAGTCAGTCTTCAAATACGAGCTTGAAGCTGATGCTCAAACTCTGGAAGCTCGCCATTGGTCGAATATGTTACGTATTCACAAAACACTGAAATTTGACGAAAGAAGTAGCTTACAATATGTCATTTGGCCCGCTGATGCTGATTGGGCCACCTGGCTACCACCCCCCCCCCACCCCCCAATAAAAAAAACGAATATTATTTATAATATTACTGTATATTATAATTTAAGAATATTATAAATATATAAAATTGATATGTGATAGAGCACTGGTATGATGGGCCAAATGGCCTCCTTTTGCATCAAAGTTCTTCGTATTGGTCTTGGATGTTGTGGCCATCTTGGATTTAGAAAACAAAATAAAAATTTTAATTTTTTTAAAATCGATCAATCTGTGATATAATAGCCATCATTAATGAACCAGGGTGCTTTAAGTTTGAGAAGTTGCTCTGTGCAACCAAGATGGTGTCCATTGACCCATCAAAATGCCTACTTTTTACGTTGTCATTGTTTGAACAGACAAAATGTATACATTTTATGTTATACAAAGAATACAGCAGACTTTTTTCAGGAAATTATCATCCTTGGCGGGAAATGGCCGATTGGTGGCGTGAAAGTAACAAAAATACTGGTTACATATCTTTAATAGGTTTGCTGAACTTGATATGACAAAGTTGCATTTTTTTGAGATATCTTGTTAAATTATTTAAAGTTAATTGAACATTACCTTTAAATAATTGTTTGTTTTTTTTTAATCATAAAAAACAATAATAATATTTTTTAAATAAATGTAATAAAATAAAATAAAAACGAATGAAATTTTGTTCGGCAAAAGTATCTTTGAAGCCATCAAATTTCTTGCACCTGCTAGTTGTGATTGAAATTGCACTCTTATTCTTGTCACAGTGTTCTTGTAAGCTAGGTCCTTTATACTAAGTTCATAACAGCAGGCATGGAGGGCAGCAGAATTGACGCATTGTCTGTTGATGACGTGTATCTTGTACAGAGACAACATTGTGCAGGAGACTCTTGATATTTTTTGCCAAGTTATGGCCTGGATACACTCCAATATCCATCACCAAGAATATGCACCTCCCCGTTCGGTACTTTTTTGAGGGATTTCATTCAGGGTAAGGACAGTCAATCTGCCGTGCCTGCCATATTGCTATACCCCTCCTCAATCAAACACTTATTGGATGTCTGAGTGAGCCATTGATAATTAATTTGCCAGTTTATACTGGTGAAGAAAGCAAAGAAGCAGCCCCCCCCCCCCCCCCCAGGAAACAATCTCAGGAACTCATTCCCATAGGTAGACTACATTTATATTGCACCCAACAGGAACCAGACATGTTGAAGGGTTTATCTTATTTTGGTTTTTCAACCTTTGTGATGTGAGGACATTTTGATGTGAGGTGTTGTTATGTTGGCTATCATTTTCTCACTTTCTACATATGTGAGATGCAACGGAAAAGTGAAAATTGCTTGCATTCCGTTCTTTATGGGATGTCAATGTTTATGCGAATGGTACAATATTTGGATGCTCCCTTATACCAGTGAACCTTTTCAAGGGTCATCGCAATGTTGTCACTGTTCACTGCATTTACTAACGCTATGTCTTTGGAATTTGGGCTCCTGGGATAGCTCACAGATTAGCTTGCTTGGCTTTGAGCTCTCTTGTCTTGTTTTTGATTCCTGATATGACTATAAACTGTTGGACTGGTGCTTTTCAGGCAGAGTTTCGTTTTGTCCTTCAGATGCACCTTGAGCTTGGGACCCATCTGTTGTTAGCATTAGTTGGTGGGTGTTAAATATTCCAGTATTTTTTGACGAAGAGTAGACAAAATGTCACGAGCATCCTGAACAAATTGCAAATTTCTCTTTTAAACCACCGGGTACTGCATCAGCGTTGCACAACCACCAACCCATTTATAATGGTGCATATTTGTGGACCTAACTCATAATTGCATCCTTGGGCACTATGTATATATGTCAACGTATGACGACTACACCACAAGCTGTTACACTGGTACTTAGGCCTAAGTCACATTTGCTCTAACGGCGAGGATACGGTGGCCATACGCCCTCTGAATTGACAGAACCGTGCGGCGGCCGCAGATTTCTGCGGTGCCTCAGGGTGGCCCTACGCCGTTTGGCTATCTTTTACAGGCCGTAGGGGTCGCCGTGGAATATATAACGCGGAGTTATAACTTTTTTCATTTCTACGTTGACCGTAGCAATTCGACATGCCGTAGTTGTGACGTAGTTGTGTTCCACGTCGACCGTACGTAGGGCGTACGGTGGGCTTGCGTTACTCGTGCTGCTGCCGTAGTCTCTTATCAATGTAAAATGAATTTTGCCCTAAAAACCAAATACATTTTAAAAAAACCGAACACAACGTAGCATTCATGTTTGTTCACGTGTCTCCCCCACCTGTTCGAGCGCGATCTTCGCGCTTTGTTCATTCAGTTCGTCGGTGGAAGTCCTCGTGAAAGCATCTCTCGTGTGTCGATCGCTACTTTACCTCGTGTTTTCACCTTGATTTGTGCTGTTTTTTTATTTTTTTTTACTCATCTTGTGTTTCAATTAATAACAAAAAGGCAATCCGATCACGTGTGTGACGGACTGTCGGGCAAGGATTTAATTTCACAGAAAAACCGGTTGTAATTTGGAATATCCATGATTACCTCAGCCCGATGCGTTTGATGAAAGTGATTGTGGTTCTGGGGGCATCATGTTTGATGAGCTGCCCTGGGGGCAGCGCTCGCAGAGTGCGCGAGCGATCGGAACCCAGGCCGGAGCTCGAGCCTGTGTGGACCTTTGGATTGGTGATTAACCAGTTTACATCAAACACCCGCCACCGAAGGTCATTTACTCATCTTATTTTACCTTAAACATGGGGAATTTCAGTTGAAAGTGTCTTGAAAGTGGGTTTTCTTGGGGTCCAGGAACAGATTAATTCACTCCATTATTTCTTATTGGGAAAATAGTTTGGGAATCGAACTTTTTGCAATCCGAACAGCCTCCTGGAACGAATTCAATTCGGATTCTGGGGGCACCACGTACTGGTATGTTCCGAACTGTTATATTTTATTTCAGTAAAAAAAGAACTGGATATATCCCACTCGTTACCGTCCGTCTGGCCGCACGTTCGCCTTAGGGCCCCCTGCGGTCGCCTTGCGGGCACCTTGAGGCTACCTTGCGTCTGCCTTGAAAATTTTATGGCCCCGCAGAGACGCCCTAAGGTCACCGTGTGACATCAAATCAAAGACCGTACGGTATCACACCACGTTTCGGTCTCCACAATTTCTAATACGCCGTGCGGCTCCCCGAAAAATAAAAACATATATGACTGCTACATTGTGTGACCGTGGAAATACTGTGGCCGCCGTAGATGCCGTAGATAATTGCTAGTGGCCGTAGATTTTGGAGACCCCACGGCCGCCGTGGCAAATGTGACTTAGGCCTTACTTACCAGGCAGGATGTTGCATATCTGAGTATGCCATCCTTTGGAAGTTATTATTACCTCTGCCACCGAAGGTGAAGGAGGTTATGCTTTCACCCCTTTGGTCTGTTTGTCTTGTGCAAGATATCTCAAAATGTGTGGACAGGTTCGGTGTGTGACAAGGATGAACTGATTAGATTTTGGTGACGATCCGGATCGGATCCGACAACTAGAATTTTAAAAGTGATTCTTCATCTTTAGAGACAGGACCAAAAACGATATATTGCAACGATATCTCAAAAAGTTATGGACGGATCGGATGAAACTTGGTGACATGCTGGGTGTGTAACAAGGAAACATTCATTCAATTTTGGTGAAGATCCAAATCCGGATGTGATAGTTTTTAAAGTGATTCTTCACCATTGAGAGATAGGGCTAGACCAACATATAACAAGATATCTCAAAAAGTTGTGGACGGATTCTGATAATACTTGGGGGACATGTTGTGTGTGTGTGGCAAGGACGAATTGATTCGATTTTGGTGAATATTTTAATCCGAATCTGGATACGAGACTTATTTATTTTTTTATGTACGATATGTAGGTACGCTACGTACGCTTTTTTAAGTACGCTACGATATGTAGGCGTGATATTTCAAAAATGAATTGGGCCCGATTATATGTTATTGTGGATCAGGCATTGCGTGGCAGAGATATGCGCTCTACCGAGTACCCCTATAGTTCTGGCTGTTAACATTCATTTGTGGATGTTGAAGATCCCATTGTACTTTTTGAAAAGTAAGCTATTTTTACTCATGTTCTCCCCAAATTATAAATCTATCCTCTAATCTAGAGGACACTGCATCAGCAGGCATAGCCATATCACTGGAAGAGGTGCTGCATATGTAAGTAGAAGATCTTAGTAATGCCATCTCAGAAATTCTACTTCTGTGCACTGTATTTTGACATTGTATCCATTTATCCTTATGCCCTTAGCACCTGTGGCCTTGCAGAGGGACTTGAAGCTAAAGACGGAGGTATTCGGGCTCCAGCTGGTCCAAAATCTGCTTGTGGCAATGTGAGTGAATGGGCTACATTTGAAGTGGATGTTGGGAAATATTTGCATGTAAAATTTGGGTTGGGAGCATGATTAGGACAAGGGAACTGAAAATGGGATGGGAAGGGGGGCTTGTCAGAATAAATATATTAAAATTCACCACTTTTAAATGTGCATTATACCCTCTTACAATGTCAGGGTTAAATAGCAGAGAGCATGGCAAATCAGAACTGTGGTATAGCATTAAATGTCTTCCATCCTTCAGGATTAATAGTTTTGTTTGTTTAATTTGTTGTATCATTGCACTAAAAATACTTGCAGATTGTATCAGCCGAGTGGAATAGCTTTTAAAGTGTGTGGGGAGTGCAGCGGTAGAGGAGGATTTGAATGCGCTGTGGGAGTCCAGAACAGAACCTGGATCAGAGATATTTCTGAGACAGCAGGTGGTGCAAGACTGGGTCAGCTTGTTTGAGATGTAAAGTGTACCTTGTACATCAGTAAGCACCAAATTGTACTTTAGCGGATATATTTTGCGACACTGAGTAAGGAATATGAGTGGTCAAAGAGGTCGAGGCCCACTGCTGTCATAGGGTTGATAAAAGTTGACCATAGGAGGTGCTGAAGTTTAATGCATGTTCCAAGTGTGAACTACAGACAATGAGCTTGCAACAGCAGAAGTTTCAGACAGCCATTGAGCTTGTGAAATATACAGAGAGAACACTGTATTAAGAATAAAAAACAAATAAATAAATGGGGAAACCGTGCTGGCGGTTGCGCAACAGATGCTGTGCATGAGGCAGAGGGTCCAGCGACGCAGCTATCGGACGTGGGCCCGTGAAAGCAAAGGTGTACAAGGGCAGAAGGTGCCCGTGAAAGCAAAGGTGTACAAGGGAAGAAGGTAAAGAAATAAAGAAGAGCAAAAGGACAGAGAAGATGCAGGAAAGACTAAATAATGAAGAACGAATGATGTGGAGAAATGAATCGATAAATCCCAATGCATTTTTGAAATATCATCCTAGACAGTACTATATTGTTTTTGGCCTTATCTCTCAATGGTGAAGAATCACTTAAAAAAATTCTAGTAGTCGGATCCGGATCCGGATCCGAATCTTCACTAATATCTAATCGGTGTGTCCTTGTCACAAACCGAACCTGTCCACAAAATTTCATCCGGATCCGTCCACAACTTTTTTAGATATCCTGCACACAAACAAACTGACAAACAAACAGACAAAGTGGTGAAAACATAACCTTCCTTCATCTTCAGTGGCGGAGGTAATAAAAGTGGGTTGATCGTATGTTGGCTTGGTGTGCTGCAGGCCGTAACAAAACGAAAGGAATGACAGAGAGAAGTACGAAAGGAGAGAGATGAGAGGATCCTCGCGTGTGTGCTAATAATAACAATAACAACGATTGATCCTCCAACAGAGTCTGAAAAACCCTCTCAAGTTTTTAATCTCTGAGTGTTCGATCCTCCCGGTCTTTCCACCACTTTCCTCTCTAGAGGCT
Source organism: Eptatretus atami (assembly GCA_035128595.1). Classification (NCBI taxonomy): domain Eukaryota; kingdom Metazoa; phylum Chordata; class Myxini; order Myxiniformes; family Myxinidae; genus Eptatretus; species Eptatretus atami. Next base: position 85,965,582 of record CM068960.1, on the reverse strand, counting down.
CTCCATGCAGCCTTTTTATGGAGCTTCAAAACCCCCTATGCTCGAGCCTCGCCCCCCTCCTCTGTGGGAGAAGCCACCTTCGGCTTGGTTCTTGGCACGATATCCTTTTGCAGGTGTTCACGAAACCTGTTTGAAGCGGTTTTAGGGTGCCTGTAAAGAAAATGGGCTTGTGACAGCCTTGGGTTTTGGCACAATAGCCTTTTGCAGGCGTTCCCACAAAATGGTTTTGGGGCTGCGAGGAAAATGTTTATGTGTGAGGAGAATGTGCAGCAGATGGTTTGTAGAAAAGAATGTGGAATGAGAAAAATGACACATATGGGATTTCTAACTGCACAATCGCTACACAGATCGATCAACATGGACTTCAGACAGTTAAACTAAACATAATTATTAAATATATGCTCTATGTGAGGATCTATTTGGGACTCCTCAAAACCACAACTAATATATATATATATATGTACAGTATATATATATATATATTAGTTGTGGAAGGTAACAGTGTACAAGAAGGTAGAAATAAATGAATGACATGTTTATCTAACCATTTATTCAAGAAAAAAAATATTACAGAACTGTACCAAGCTGTTTTACTTGCAATTTTCAAAGTGCCCTCCCTCGTGATCGATGCACAATTGCAGCCGAGCAGGCACAGAGCGGCACACACGTCTGCAGAGTTCGATATCAATTTCCTCAAACTTTGCAGTGATTTGAGCCTTCAATTCCTGAATGGTACGAGGCTTTTCACGATCAACAAGTCTTTCATGAGCCCCCAAAGAAAGAAATCTGGAGGTGTAAGGTCTGGGGAGCGTGCTGGCCACTCGATCGGACCGCGGCGGCCGATCCATTTTCTGAGAGTTTTCATCAAGCCACTGACGAACATAACGTCCATAATGAGGTGGAGCTCCATCATGCTGGAAATAACAGTCCTGATCTTGTACCCTGGGCCAAAAGAAGGTTTGCAGCATATCCAGGTAAATTTCTGCAGTGACAGATCCCTCAATGAAAAAGGGTCCAATTATCCCTAATGAAGACATGGCTGCCCAAACTGTCACTCCAGGTAAATTTACCTCCTTCTCAACTGTCACTCTTGGGTTATTCGCAGCCCAGTAGACACAGTTGTGTCTGTTAATTGTGCCATTAAGCTTAAAACATGCCTCATCTGACCACTAAAATCGAAAATAAGTAAATTACGAAAATGAATAATCTGCAAGACAATTATTAACAACATGACTTCCCAGAAAGAATCTGACAGCCGAAAAAACAGAAATCGGGTGCTACTTTTTACTCACCATATATATATATATATGGATACAAACAAACACGACATAATAGTGACCGAAGCTTTTCGTGCTGCACTCTTCAGGGTAAAAATCGTAGCAAGTGAAGGCGCGTGCTTTATACGCAGGTCTCAATAAGGTAGACGCTGATTGGTTCAACTGTAATGACGTCACGGTTAATCCGAACGCCCATTTGTCGGCTCATCATCTTCACCTCGAGCTCCCATTGGCTGGAGCAGAGTTTGTCGATGATTGACGTTTGCAACCACATCCTGGAGAGAGGGGGGATGGGTTTCCACTAAGGTCCATTCACCATTTGTTACCGTTCTTCCCTTGATCTTTCCATGCTGAAAGAGACACAGAGATCGTACAAATTCCTTTTGACGACATAATATTGGATCGGTGATAATATAATAACATTTGCGTGGACCGTGAACCACGTGCACAAACGAGCAGTCAACATGGCAGATTGTCTGCAATATTTATTTCATGGGCGATTTAACTTTGCGATGTCTCCAGGGTTGTTCTACGTTAAACAACATCTCTTTGGTGGATAAAACCATCATTTGAACGAATTCATTTAATTTTTTTAGCTCACCTGGTCTTTACTCAGGTGAGCTTATGTGATCGACCAGTGTCCATAGGTGTCAGTCAGTTAGTCAGATATTCTGTAAACACTTCAGTCATTATCGCTTGAACCAAACACACGATTTTGATGAAACTGGGCCACAAGTTTCATATCTGATGCCTAATGAAGGTGTTTTGACTGCATCAAAAAGTGTGCTCATTCGGTGCGGGGTGTCATTTGCTCTCTTCTCCAAAACTACACACACAATTTTGATGAAACGACCACAACCTTCATCACCAGTGATGTACCAAATTGTATCGACCACATCAAAATCTGCACTCATCAAGGGGGTCTACGGTGAGGGGGGTATGTGGGTTGACACCCAAAATAAATATTTGCTCTCTTCTCCGAAACTCCACACACGATTTTGATGAAACTTGACCACAACATTCTTCTCAACATTATTCACCTATTGCAGTCGGTAATTACACTGACTGCAATCTGCCGATTCCTGAAGAATTGCCGATATAAGCCAAGGTGTGTGTGTGTGTGTGTGTGTGTAGCATAACATTTTCTCTCTGCTAACTCCCCTCCGCCCAACCATGTGTGTCTCTTTCTGTCTCATCCTCGCTCCGCCCCCACCTAATACTGAGCAGCACCCTCCCACACATATCTCTCTCTCTTTCTCTTTCTCTTTCTCTTTCTCTCGCCAGACATTATGGGCGGTATTTGTTTCCAGACTGTGTTTATCTCTGGACATGTCTGGGTAGTGTTTGTCTCTGGGCGATATGTATTGTATGACCCGTAGAAAATGGATTTCAGACATTATTTTGTTTCCATCTTCGCTGTTGTTCTCTGCAGAAGCATTTTGATGACACAGTGTGAGTCGTAATTAATGCTCCACTGCACATCTGCCTTCCCTTCCTCTCATTTCTCAATGCCTTCCCTTTCCCCACCCCTCCTCATTCCCCCACCCCTCCTCACTCTCCCTCCCTCCTCACTCTCCCTCTCTCTCCTCTCTTCTTCTCTCTCTCTCTCTCTCTCTCTCTCTCTCTCTCTCTTCTCTCTCTCTCTCTCTCTCTCTTCTCTCTCTCTCTTCCCCCACTCCTCTCTTTCCCTCCCCCCTCTTTTCTCCTCACCCCTTTAGTATATCCGTCAATGAAGTGATTGGTGGTATTTGCTAGTATCCAATATATAAAGCTCTTTCTAACCACTGATTCACTGACTCACATTAAAGATTGGTACCTTCTGGGTGACATAGAAAGCTGCCGACGGACATCGAAGCCAATACACCGGGAAAAATCACAGAACCGTTGGAAAGCGTCCGTAAATGAAAATATAAATACATGAAAATAAATCAATGAAAAAATCTTCTTCTTCTTCTTTCGGCTGCTCCCGTTAGGGGTCGCCACAGCGGATCATCCGTTATGATCCGCATAATGTTTGGCACAGGTTTTACGCCGGATGCCTTCCTGACGCAACCCTGGTCGCCTCTTACGACACAGGGATCTGGTACACCTATTCTAACCGAGGATACACCGGCCCAGTACACTGGTACTCACTTCGCCGACCTCGGAAGGATGACAGGCTGAGTCAACCCCCTGGTGTATTAATTCAGTGGCCCAACGGGCTTGAACTCAGGACCTTTTGGATCCCAAGCCGCTGCCCTAACCACTGCACCAACACCAGGCTCTATGAAATCAATGAAAAATATAAATGAAAAAAAATAAATGCAGGTGAGCGACCCAAGACAATGCAGAAGCACGATTCATTATTGCTCACGATGTGAAAGCATACATTGCTAGTGTGCGTGCGTGCGTGCGTGTGTGTGTGTGTGTGTGTGTGTTATATGTTTATAATGTTTATATATTTATATATTTCTGGTGATCAACACACATGAATGGTGTAAGGTTTTTTGACAATGCTGTGAGTGAACAAAACCCCAGGCCCAGAGAAGTGTAAACTCAAATGTTTGCCTTTACATCATTGAAACTGTTGTGATCACTACCATAACACAACTTTTCTCATTTGATGTAATCATGCTGGGGAAATTAACCAATTTTTATTCAGTTTCATATTTTTGCTTTAGAATTGCTTGTTGTCTTCCCAATAGTGAGTGACTTTTAGAAGGAGAAATCTGTACATTTGTTGCTTTGCATTGTTGAATACGTTGCTTGATCTGGTGAAATACATAACAGTATCCTCTGTTTATGAACTTTGAATGCGTGACTAACGACATGCAACGTCTTTGCTGAATAAATACTGCTTTCACAGTGCTAAACTACCCTCCTCCTCTCACTCCATAGTGTTACTTGGGTGATGCCTTCCGTTGTGCCAGCTGCCCCTACTTTGGCATGCCTCCATTCAAGCCGGGAGAAAAGGTTGAACTGTCTACAATGCAGCTTGCCCTCGACGTTTAGTTGGCATTCTCAATCCTGTTTCTCTCCATATCCATTGTTTTCTTGCTATTCCAAGGACATTTTGATCTCCTGCCAAACTTCAGACATCTTCATTGGCAATTGGGCATTGAAATTTTCAGGGTGTTGACCGAACAAGCCATTCTCCAGGAACAACAACTGCAAATTTCTTGTCTCCAGCACTGAACTATCTTTTTTGAAATCACCAGGGTAGGAATGGTTGAACAACTGTGACAGGTGATGTTAATATTTGGTTCTGATTTGCTGCTTGATGTGCATTTACAGTCGGGTTTAGTTTTGTGGGTAATTATGTACAGTTTGTGTACTGCTTTAAGGGTGACATCATTTTTTTTTGTAATGTTTGTATAAAAGCATTTGCTTCTACATCTTGGTGATCCAGCAACTACAAAAGTGAATAAATTAAATATCTGAAGGGCACAGTGCTTCTTCTTGTTGCGTATGGCAGCTTAGCTGCCGGGGTAGCTATCATTTATTGGAAGCGCGACTGTCGCTGATGCAGTACCCCTCTACCATTGCACACTGATACTTATTTTGCCGACCTCGGAAGGATGACAGGCTGAGTCAACCCCTTGGTGTATTAATTCAGTGGCCAACAGGGCTTGAACTCAGGACCCTAGGATCCCAAGCCACCATCCTAACCACTAAGCCAACACCAGGCTTTTTGGGAACAGTGCTGATGATTGGTAGGTATGAATAAAAATGGCAATTTTCTTTGTCCTTTTTCCCTTTCCTCTTTTCTCTCATATGCTTTTCAATGTTTTGTGATCGACTTTTAATCCCCTCTCCCATTCTTGAATTTATTATATAGATGGTCCCTCAGTAAGTACTACTTTATCATTTTTGAAAACATGCTTCATCTGCTAAACAAACTTTTTCCCACATGGATTTATCAGGCACTTAACACGAGGGCTTGGATAATTGACTAAAATGAGGATTTATTTTAAAATTAATCTAATCCATTTGCTACCCCCATTCAGACTTATCGCTAACTGCATGTTGACGTCTGGAGTGCAGAAAATGTTTCTGTAATGTAACAGTAAATACCTCCTGGGAATTTTTCATTTCCACATTTTGAAACTCGTGCTTGTTTTATTATCAAATTATATCAAGTCCTTGTGGAGAACAGGATATGGTGAGCATTATAATTTAAATAAAATATTGTTTCCCTCTGGGGATGGTGTTTATTAATGAACTTTCAATCATGTGTTTTTTAAAAAAAAAACATGAGTAAGGCTCATGAAAGAGCAAGATAGAAGCGAATGAATACTAAAAGAGGAAAAGGAGGGGAAGGGGGGTAGGAAACACTGAAACTAGCAAGTAAGAAGATTAGGTTAGGAAATATTAATGGGGGTAATAAAGATGACTGGTCAGAATTGGAGATGACAAGATGGCAGTGCACTGCTTGCTTTGAAGCCCTGGAGAGAAGAGTGAGAAAGCCACTAGAAGGTGGTTCAGCAGATGGGAGAAGTAAGGAATAAAAGAGGTGAGGTGTACAATCAGCCTGGATTTTGGAAGTTTAACCAGGAGGGAGCTACTGGAAGAACACAGGTTTCCTGGAATAGATGGGGAGGGTACAATAACAGAGAACAGAATTGGAAAATAGATGCTAGAAAACAGAGACCACTGACCTTTCATTGTGAAAGCAACAGACCTTGTGCTTTGGCCTCATCACAGGAGATTCCAATAATGTTCAGAGCTTTAGATCCTACAAAATTCAGGAGAGACGTGTGATGCTGGGGCACCAGCCCGTAGGAGAGAGCAGTACACCATCGAGCTACGGACAAAGCCTTTTGCCCATTTAAATGTTTAGGCCTAGCTTGGTAGTCCATTTGCATGTTGGTTCCTGTTTCATTATGACCACGAAGGGTCAGTACATTTCTCCTGAGCTCTTAAGGCTGCACTTGCAAATCCATGTTGTCCTGACTTCTAGAGTACAATTGGCTGCCCTTTCATGTCTTTCTTCACTCGTGAATTGGTATGACAGGCTTGTTGCTCACTGCTTGGTACTCAGTATTTTAACATTTTGACTTTTTTATGCCAGCTCTTCTCCATGCCTAGTTATACACTTAAGATCATTCGCTGATATTGGTGCATATCCTTTTTTGTGTGTTACTTGAGAACCAAACCAGCTGGTAACATTTGACTTGTCTAGGCTCTAAGTTTTGAGCATGGTGCTTAAAACCTATCTTCATAAATTATTACTAATCAGGCATTGCTTCTTTCTTAAAACTTAACTCTAAGGTTCTTCTTACCCTCTTTTTTTGTGTGCCAATTCCTTGATGCTGTTTCCAAGGACCCTTGAGCTTCACATGCTCCAATCTTCCTGATCTTACCCCTTTAATTCCATCAAACCTCAGTCAACCCCTTTTGTTTGCAATGTTCCAAATCCTTTCTCATTTTCTTTTCACTGTTCTTTACTCGTTATACCTACGACTGCATTCAACAAGTTTATTTTTCCCACACATTTTCCATCAATATTTTTCCTTCTCTGGGAAGGGGAAAGGGGGGTGTCGTCTGCAGTAATGCTTTCTCATCAATGATGATGACATCGCTCTAGATGAGGACGTGCCTCACATGATGGTGGTTTATCTGACATTCCTTTTCTCTGCGGAGCATTTCACCTCAGTGAAAGGAATTTGTGCTCTGAGCAAAATGAAATGTACCTCGATTGAAACCTGTTTCATTTGTGTTAATACACTTGGATGCAACGACATAATTATAATGCCTGTTTCACATATGGAGAAGACTTAACATGAGGATTTGGTTCGTAAAACTGGAATAACAGCATATACTGTCTTCAATGCAGTCTCCCCTTTCCATGCCTTTAGAAAAGCCATAGACTTGATGATCAGTTCTTTTTCACCATGG
>CM068960.1:85937423-85951014 GCA_035128595.1 Eptatretus atami | reverse complement strand
GATATGGATTTCTCTTTTCTGAAGCAAATCACTTCTGCTCAAGAACACACCAGAGTTTAGTGGCTTTAATACGAAGCTCTGCAGAGAGCAAGGACAATCCATCCAACCTGCAACGAGGGCCATTTATACACCACTCATAGATATGAATCCAGCTGATCCGGACACGATGTTTACAGCAATGGAGAGGGAAAACGCTTGACCACAGAGTGTGGACAAACTGTAACCATCTTACAAAATGACCAACAGCTGTATCGAGTGTCCGTTAATGTTAAATGGGTTTATCCTGAGCGATTTGCCCAGTTCATACCAAGGCTGGGTGGCATGCACACCCTTATGAGTTTCATCGGTGTGTGGGGAACTTGATGGCTGAAAGTGGGCTGGACGTGATGAAATCACGTGAAAGTTGATGTGGAAATCACGATGATGTGAAAGTGGATGTGATGAAATCTGCCTTTGGAGGTGTTGCTCATATGCTTGGTGGAAAAAAGTTTCCCCAAAACTTCAGGGCCCTGCGATTGGTGACTGAGGAGGTCCTTCGTTCCAGCGTGGCTCAGGCAGAAAGTCATGAAGACTTAATGGACACTTGAAACCAAGCAACAAAGAGCATGACCACACAACTATGGGTACACAACCTTGTGAAACCTGTATTCATCATGATGCGTTTGTTCGTGCTGAGCTGGAAGGAGACTGGCCATTGCATATTTGGGCTATGAAGGAGATGCTCCCTACTTCTTCATGGCTGGATATGGTATGCTAGATATGGGCTCTACTACCTTCGATTGATGGAAAGGATTCATGGAGAATTCTTGAAATGTTCTTAAAAGGAGATCACGTGATGCGGAAAAAGAAGGGCCTATGGTCAGATATGTACATCGAGTCACGTTCATGCGCTACGGTCATGGCATACATGGAATCGTTAGCATTACACTGAAGCCTTCTTCACTGAAGAAGTGGGCCTATAGTATGCACACGTTTAGTCAGATAGTCCACGATCTCACAGATATGTCTGAGGGGCACATAGTCACAGAGGTGACCATTCACAAGGAAGAGAAGCCATCACCATACGATCTGATGCAGAGGACCGAGATAAGATAAGGAGAAAACTCCAGTCCTGTATCGACCCACTTGACCCAAACGAACAGGCAGACAGAGTTGTCAACATTGTAACTGGCAGAATTGGATCGGAGAAATTGAATGCGCCAAGGGCAGTTGACATGGCCGAGCACAGATGCATTCGTATGAAGAAAGCTGGCCAGCAGGATTCAACGCTCCCTTATCTAAACAAGTCATACCTATGGCAGTGACACGGAAAGTCATGCGTGTGGGATCTACTGAGGTTTGTGATCGAAATCTCATCTACTCCAGGGTCATGGACTCCAACAAAGTAGAAATATCAAACTATGTGACGTCTTAGAGTACGAGCTTGCACCTGTGCCAACATCAATGTTCGATGAAAAGGGGGAGATGAGAATAGCAAAGACAAGTCGACATTGAAGAATAATCTCCAAGTGGAAATCTCAACAAGACTGGGTCCACAACCTGAAGTCACCATCTTAGATGGTTTGCAATCCTCTGGGTTATTCATTGGCCTAACAGGGAATTGTGCAAGACTTTGTTGACAACTTCACGAGCTACATCATGCAAAGGTGGACAAATCAGATGTATATCTGGTATTTGACAGATATGATTCAGCATCAAGAGTGGAACAAGATTAGCAAGAGCTGGCAGCAAGCTAGCAGGCACCACAGGTTGAACCGCCAGACTCCACTGCCTCCACAGCTGGTGGTTCTGTCAGTAACTGAGAACAAAGTTCAGCTGATAGAACTGATTTGCCAGAATTTGTGATGTTAGTCAACAGAGAAAGCAGAGCCAACACAGGCTCGTCATTACGGGACAGGAGTCTACCCCAGTGGAAATACACCACGGAGCCCAAAGGTGTCGCACTGATTTGAAGATGACGCATGAGGAGGCAGATGTCATCATGATTCAGCAAGTCGCTAAAGTTGCCGAAGATGCGCAAAATGCATCACAGTCATCTGTGATGATACTGATGTGTTCATCTTGCTTGTGTATCACTTCGCAGAACTTCATCTGCAATGCTGCGTAACAATGGAAGCAACATGTCCTGGCTGATCGTTGATCGACATTGGGGCCACTGCCAGAAAGCATGCCGGGATGGTGCAAGACCTACTAGCTTTACCACACTGACAGGTTGTGACACCGTTGCCCAGATGTATGGTAGAGGTAAACTGACTGGCAAGAAGACACTCGCAGCAGGCCATTCACTTCAAAAACTTGGGAATGTGGATGCATCTATTGACGATGTCATCGCCGAAGCCACTGTGTTCATGGCTGTTTGCTATGGTAGCAAGGAGAGAAGCAACATGTCTGATGTTCGCAAAGAGGTGTGGTCTTTGAAGATGCGAAACCAAATGCCATCAAAGCACCAGACCAAAAGGCTCTGCCACCAACTACAGAGTCCTTTGAACAAAACGTGCGACGCGCTCATATCCAGACAGCAAATGGAAGTCAGCTGCTGAGCTTGCAGCCACCACCTCTGGATCCACTCAGTACGGATGGAAACGTGATGAGCTCAAGATCATTACTTCAATTATGCTGCGCCCAACGTCGCTCTTACACCACCAGAGATCTTGGAGCTAATACGATGTGGATGTCCTCCGACAAGCAATGCTCCACAGCTCAATGCCGCTGCACAGCAGAGCCAAGTTACCATGCACATTTTCTGTACATGCCATAGAGATACTGGCTGCAGGAATGGGCGCACCAAAACAGCTGCTGCATTTGCCCTTGATGATGACTCTGACACTGAATGAGACACCAAGCACTGAAGTAGCCTTCATAAGATTTACAAACCTGTTATATATTATATAATATTATGAACATTTGATTTACACAGGAATGTCTTCTATTGTTCATGTTGTTAGCTGCTTTCATTGCATCTGTCGAATTGTTGAATCTGTATGAAGATAAAGTGATCTATATTCACAAAGACTGAAGTGTTTTTTTTCTACCTTTATGTCTCTACATTTTCAATAATGGCGACTGCTAATTTGCATATTAATGAGCTAAATTTAATGTTATCAAATTGTAAGTGGGTTTATCATGACCAGTGATCCTAAAAACATGGGTTTGGACACCTCAACCAGGCTATTTGGATGCTTACTTTGGAGATATTAGAAAAATAGTAATTTTGATAATGGCCACCGCTAATTGCATATTAATGGTTTCTACAAAAATGCTCAAGGGTGCCAGAGTGGCATCAATCGGAATATTCATTCAGATGGTCTGGTGATCACAAAAATTGTTAGAAAAACATTGTGCGGACCCTAATGCAAGGTCATGTTGAAAAATGGTGTTTAACATCCGGACTAGATTAGATTTTGGTGAAGATCCGAATCCGTATCCGACTACTAGAATTTTTAAGTGATTCTTCACCATTGAGAGATAGAGCCAAAACTGATATATAGCACGATATTTCAAAAAGTTGTGGACGGATTCGGCCGAAACTTGGTGGACATGTTTGGTGTGTGACAAGGAAGAATTGATTCAGTTTTGGTGAAGTCTGAATCTGGTTAGGGATACGAGAATTATTTAATTTTTAAGGTGATTCTTCATCATTTGGAGGGCCAAAAACGTTATAGTACTGTCTAGCATGATATTTCAAAAATGTAATGGGCCCCCGCTGGGACCTTGGGCCCTGGGACCAGTGCTCTGCCATCTGAGCTATTTGGTGACCCAACAACTGAGCACGCAATTCTCCCACATTTCGAATTGCCACTCTCTTTGCGCCGCTGCTTCCGAGTCACTCACTGCCAACCATGGGAGCAGCGACAGCCTGTCTCCAAGAGGGTCTTCCCCCTGTCGGGGGCCAATTCCACGACCACTATTATTCACTCCAGAGGGCGTGGTTATACGATTAGAATTGAACAGGGAAACAAACATTATATGTATATGTGGGGAAAAATTAGAGGGAAGACCCTCTTGTGGACAGGCTGTCACTGCCCCTTTGATGAAGGATTAAACTTCCGGTTTAATTAATTGATTATTAAACAATAAATTAAAAAACAAAACAAAACACATTATCCAATTTTATTATTCTTTCACACAACTTCCAATGCTACGGGAACCTGTTTGCACGAAAACCAACCAAACTTAAACAATAGATTACAATGACATCTAAAAACCTTCTCGCTCAGAACAACAATCCTCTTCATTGTCAAAAGCATCAACATTCGCTGAGTCTATAACTTGGATTGAACAATGACAAAAATTATGCCCAACCTCATTGAAATGATTATACAAATAAGTCTTAACACCAGAAGTACTCATTTTGCCGACCTCGGAAGGATGACAGGCTGAATCAACCCCATAAAAGGGACCGCCTCAGGTTAACCCAAGGAGACTGCCGTCTGGTGGAGACAGCAGCACACAAGGTACTTCTATGCAGTGAGTTTTCAGTTTTCATTGCGTTTATGGGTTTTGCGGAATGAAGTGATTTTATGTTGGCCAGAGTGCAAATCCTGACACCAACCTCGTTAAAAAAAAAAAAACTAACCCAACTGCAGGAGGATGATATCCGCAGACACAGTTGATCACTACATATTGATGGCCATTGGCTCACAAGAAGCTCCTTTGCCTTTTGACAGGTTTTGTTTTTAATCCCGCTGGGTGTCCAATGTCCATATCCATCCACCCTCCTCACAAGGAAACCTGGTGGGGGAGATGGTTTAGTCGCCGACAACCCGACCATGAAACAGATTAGAGTACAGGTTTACATGGTACCTGTTTGTTGCAAGTCACAGATATAATCTGGCCTGACCTGACAATATAATGGATGGAGGCCCTCAATATCAGACATGAGATCAGGGCCATCTCGCTGGACATATCTCAAGCTTTTGATAGTCTGGCATCCTGCCTTGCTCTCCAAACTGTCTACCTATGGAATCCAAGGCCAACTGTGCTGTTGGATTTCTGATTTTCCTCCCCTCTCATAGGAACGTATGGCTGTCAACGGAACCCTTTCATCTCCTCTCCCTGTAAAGGCTGGAGTACCACAAGGTAGTGTTTTGGGCCTCATATTATTCCTAATCTTTTTTTGGGGGCCTCATATTATTCTCGTATTAATCCCTCATATTTATTTTGGGTTTTGGGCCTCATATTATTCTCATATTAATCCCTCATTATTTTGGGTTTTGGGCCTCATATTATTCCTAATCTTTTTTATTTGGGGGCCTCATATTATTCTCGTATTAATCCCTCATATTATTTTGGGGTTTTGGGCCTCATATTATTCCTAATTTGGAGAGATCAATGATCTCTCCGAATCTCTGGAGTATCCTCTTTATCTCTTTGCTGATGACTCCACACTGCCATGACATCTCTCATCCTTCAAACAGACAGGCAGCAGCCTATTCCCTCTCCTGAGACAATGACAAAATCACAAACTAGTCAAACGCTTACAATGTGTCTTAACCCCGAGAAATCTCTCTTTCTCTTCCATTCTCTTTCTCTTTTTGTTTTCTCTCTCTTTTTTGTCTCCTTTTTTTTTCTCTCTTTTTTTCTGTCTTTTCTCCTCAGGACCATAACACAAACCCTCCCATGTACTTTCTCTTTCTCACCAACCATTCGCGGATTCGACATTCACATCATTTTCCAGGAACGTATGCCCCCGCGAATGTCGGGGTCTCTTTCTCTCTTTCTCTCTGTCTCTCTTTTTCTCTTTCTCTTTCTCTTTCTCTTTTTCTCTCTCTCACACACACACATACCATGATAATTAGACTAGAACGGCACTCGGTAGACCGCCATAACTCCGCCAAGCTTAGCATGTTTTCCATACCATTGATTGGCCGGAGTTTCGTCCAAATCCAACCATAACGTTTTGAGATATCGTGCTATATTTCCTTTTTGGCCCTATCTATCTCTCAACCGTGAAGAATCAGTTTTTAAAATTCCAGTATCTGGATCCGGATCTTCACCAAAGTCGAATCGATTCGTCTTTGTCACACACACAACTGTCCACCAAATTTCTTCTGAAATCCGTTTAATGAATAACAAAATTAAATGCGGTTTGCTGTATGCGAAAGAACATTTATCAAAGTTTATTTTTTGAATTTTCTTCATTTCCAAGTGTCTCCTGTAACATTGTACGTCACATTTACTGCAAACGGCATTCATAGAAGAACAAGGACAAATGTGTCCAAGACAGCGTCCTAAAGGTTTTGTCGGCTAAAAAAAAACAAAAACAACAACAACAACAACTTCCGATATTTCGTCACGTGCCTTGATTAAGCCAATAGCGAGACCCGTCATAATGTATTTACGTATTTACGATATATCGTGTATTTACGAAATAAATAATGTATTTACGAAATTACAATACGATAAATGGAATAATCTTTAAATAGTAACGTGAACTTTTCGAAACTTTAAAGCAAATGTCCGAATATATTTAAAAGTTCATGATAGACGCTCTCAAAAGGCACCGTCAATGTGAGGATGTGTACATGTGCTCAGTATTTAAGGAGATCCGGATCTTGTATATACAAGAGCAAGTCCTCGAGTTAAGGTTTGTATTCCACAACAAGAAAAAGAAAAAGCGCCAGTGCTCTATTACCCTGACCACCTTGATGTTTTAACCAGCAATGGCAACTATAAAAATGATGTAAAACGCTTGGCGTACACTGAAATTTTGATATTTTTTTTTTTTGGCTATTCATAACGTGTTGTCGTATGCATAACATATTAGTAACGGCACAGAACTTTCGTTGTGTTATTTGATAACTTTTACCAACGATTGCTTAGCCTGTTGTCGCGTTCCAACCTTGCCCAACGATAGTTTTAACTACGCATAGCGTCGTCTAACATATCGCCGGCAATCGTGGCGTAGACTGTTAAGAACCTGCGCCACGCCGATTTAAATCATAACCGCCTGAGAATTTTGAAGTGTCAACATCGCAGTCACACCTTGCGATTTTGCCAGCGTATGCCGCCTATGAAAAATGTGTCTAAAACGCTAGGGCCCACGTCAATACGGTATAGGTAAGTTGTTGTATACGTTAAGAGTAGGCTGGAAAACAATGAAGTATGCTGTCATATTACGTGGTACGTGTAATACGGTGGAAATTTCAAGCATGCTGAAAAACGAACTTTTTACTCTCGGCGTATGGCTAACACATTCGCGCTGCGTTGTCATATGTTCCTGGCACGCTCCGCGATCGTTTACACACGACGGACACACGTTACTTGTAGGTTACTCATGTCGAAACACTGTCAAAGTAATATTTACACTACCCGCAACCTAATTTTCAACCAATGGGTAACGTCCTTTAACCTATGAGTAGCGTGCTCTGAACCTTAGTTTAACGTGCTTGACTAACTATGAGTAACGTGCATTGAACCTATTTGTAACTTGCCTTGAACCAATGACTAGCGTGGCTAAAACCTATGAGTAACGTGCGTTTAACCATAGTGTAGCATGCTTTGAACCTAAGTTTTACGTGCTCTAACCTTTGAGTAACATGCTATGAACCTATGGTAACGTACTGCTATCTACAACAGCACATTGTCGTATGTAGACGAATTAGATTAGACGTCTTCCGGACGACACAGCACTTACTGAACGTGTTTCTCACTTACATCACCGTGTAGGATGCTATGCAGCGTTAAAGGGAATTGGTATATACAAATGGGCTTCACAAGAGGAACCCATCATTGTTCCAGACTCCATGTTGAGTAGATGTCAATGCAGTGTATCAGTAGTAAGTAATACTATACAGTAGGTTGTTGGTCGTGACAGTTAGTAATAGTAGTAGTAGTTGTAGTAGTAACATTGTAGTAGTAGTATGTCTATGTCAGTAGTATAGTAGTAGTGTAGTAGTAATATGTCTATGTATTAGAGTATAGTAGTAGTATTCTATATGTCATGAGAAGTAGTAGTAGTATGTCGTTTCAGTAATGTAGTAGTGTAGTAGTGTCAATTGTAGTAATGAGTAGTATTATAGAGTATCCAGATTAGAGGGTGAGCGTCGATGGGAGGTTGGGTGATGATGGATCCTCTTATCGTCCACAATAGGAGACTACTTTGCACCATTGTTCGATGTTTTTCGGCTAATTTTTTTCCTCATTCCCACGATGAAATATTTCTTTGTTATCTTGCCAAAACGAAGTTTTTGCAAGATATGTTAGTCAGTCTGTATGTTTTTTTTTTATTTTTTTATTTTTTTTTGTTTGTTTTGTCTGTAATCACGAAAAAAAATTCTGCAGACCACAGTTTTCATTGGAAATTTTTGAAACTTCGGATATCAGAGCCTATGAGATCTTTCAGGCCATAAAAAATTAAGGATCAATCAAACTTTTGAGTCAAGTGTCAAGGTCACTTTTTCGCAAATATCCGTGTAATCGCAAAACCCTCTTTTAGTATTTTGATCGGATCGTCTCAAACTCATGGGAATATAGTCATGTCGCGCTCAGCTAAAATTTTGTGGTTCGATGTGGCGATTGGCTTGACCTTCATGGTTAACGCCTAAGGTCAAACATTTGACCCCAGGTCAAATTTTTCAAGTTTTAGGAACCATATCGGTAGTAGCCTCAAATTGAACACCTCGATGAGTGCTTTCTAGATAATCAAGCGTAGACATTATAGACGTGATTGTTGACGTTATGAGGCAAACGCATATTTTTTTCATGTTACTCTGTAGAACGATTCTCATCGAATCTTCTCGTAGCAGATATTCCTCAAGAGCGCTCCTGGTGATAGCAGCTCTGTTCACCTCATGTGGACACTCACTTAAAGAAGTACAACGTTCACCTTTGGCGCAATACGATCACCCTTACGGACATTGGTTTTATTTTTTACTTTTTAAGTTATAAAACGACTTTGACAAATGCATAATTTACTAGTAATGACACAGAACGTTCGATTACAATTAATACATAGTTATACCAACGTTGTTATCGTGTTTTAGGCGTCCACAACCTATGCCCAACTATAGTCTAGCGTATGCATAGCGTAATAATTCCCAAGCACGTTATTATATGTATAAATAAGTCACGGGTACCTAAACATTACTTTGATGTGTTTCGACGTATGGGAACTTTAAGTAGCGTGTTGCGAAGTGTGAACAACGTTCGTGTACGCGAATGTACCTCTACGTGTTTCGACTTATGAGTAACATACAATTAACGTGTGTCAACGATCGCATAACGTGCCTACAACTTATGGCAGCGTAGCGGAACGTGGAGTGAGCCAAATGCCGAGTAGTCGTAAAATTCAACATGCAAAATTTTTGGACAACCAAAAAGTACAACGTTTTAAACCAGCGTAATACGACCTATGGTAGTGTTTTTCAGCGTGCACCTAACGTACACAAAACACCCATAACGTATTCGACGTGTGCCAGCTTTTAGACAAATTTTTCATATATCGGCATACGCTGGCTAAATCGTCAAGGTGTGACAGCCCCTTTAGCAGCGCTCGCTCGCAGACCTGTGAAAACTATTGTTCGCAGCTGTCGCTACACGCAGACGCTGCTAAACAGGACAAATGTGTCCAAGAGCCGCGTCCTCAAGGCAATAACAACTTCCGGATATTTCGTCACGTGCCTGATGGAGCCAATAGCGAGACCGTCATGGAGGCTCTCTTCATGACAGAAAAATAGTGTATTTACGATACAAACCACATTAAATGGAATAATATATAAATGTAACTGAAACTTTAAAGCAAATGCCGAATATATTAAAATTGATGATAGACGCTCTCAAACGGCACCCTCAATGCAATGAGGTGTACAGTGTGTTATTTAAGGATCCGATCCGATCTGTAATAAAAGAGCCGAGTCTTGAAGAAAGAGAAGAGAGAAAAAAAAAAAGAAGAAAAGAAGAGAGAGACTCTGAAGATCCTGACATAAAGAAATCCTGTACATAAAAGAGCCGAGTCTTGAAGAAGAAGAAGAAGAAGTCCTCTCGCGAGATGCGCTGAAAAGCGTTGTGTGTTGCTTGGCTTAAAGAAACCAATCAGGTTCACTGAAGGCTTCAGAACGATCTCTTGGTGGCAGCCACCATCGAGAAAAAAGATTCATGGAGACTCTAGCTCGTGTGATGGAGAGAGCAGGACGGTGAACTAAGCACTTGGTGAGTATATTATTATTCACATTTTCTGAATGAATGTACTTACACGAATGTAGCACAGCTCCGGTTCTTGAGGTGGCGGTTCCTCTTCAGGGTCAATGTCGTCTTTCTCAAAGATGTGGTTTCCGTAGTTTTTACTGTCATTTTGTTATTCTCTGTTTAAGTTCGGTCTTATCTTAAAACTTGTGCTTTGTTGAGTTTTTCTCATCTTTTCATACGGGTTTCCTGAAGCCGACTTTCTTCTTCTCGTTTGCGTGTTCACTATGGTGTTATTGTATTTTCTCCATTTTCTCTCCATACTCTATCCCTCTCAAATATATAAGTACCCTCTTTTCATGTCTTAAAATATAAAAATACAACAAAACAAAAAAAACCTTTCTCCTCACATAACACATTCACCACTTATTCCTGTACTGACTCTTTCTCCTCCTTATTTTGCTGATCTACCATCTACTTTTGCTGACCCATTCACATACACCTTCATGATTTTTTTTCTTTCCTTTCCTTTACCGAACCTTACCTAATCTTAAAAAACAAACAATCTTTATTCTTTTAACCTCTCACGTTTCACCTCCTGTAACCACATCGTCTCTGTAACTTTCGCCGAACTACCAGCTCCTTCTGCATTTGCTGATCCAAATTCACCAAACACTGACACGATTTTTCTTCACTTTTCCTTTTCCTCATCTTACGTAATCTTTTTTTTTTTTTTAACTGAAAAAAAAAAAACCACATCTTAAAATGTGCCTCTCGGTCTATGTCATAATTCACCACTTCTTCAAAAGTCTGTTTTCAATTCGACCTCTCCTTCATCCCTTGTCTAAAACCCACTGTTACAACCTTTCTTTTCTCCATTCTCTGAATTCTCCTTTATTGTATCCCTCACGTGATGACTTTAATCACATCTCTGACTTTAAAAAATATTTAAATCCAGTTTGTTAATGCGTGTCGTGTCCATCAATCGTCCTTTTTTTTTTTCCAACTTCAGTGCCAATTCACCCGCCGTCTCTTAAATCTACCTCCACCTCACCTTCACTGTTATCCCTCTCCTTCCCTCCATCTTGCCCTCATCCCACTCCGCTCTTGCCTCTTGACTGTCTTCTGCTTTTAAATCTCTCTCCTCTTTGTCCCAAAATTTGTGATGTTCTAACATCTCTGAGCTCCGTTCTAACCTACACATGTGTCACGAATCGATCACTCATCACACAAAACATGCTCCTTCCTTCCTTTTGCACACTCCCCCTCTTCCCAACCCTCAATCTGTCCTCCACTGCCCGCTCCCTTCTCACCATACCTCTCCCAAGTCTCATCCTTCCCTCTCCCCACCTCTCATATTGTCTCTCCTGCACCATGGCCGTGCCTGTTCTCATCATCTCCCTCTCAAAGCAACTTCACACTCCCCCCTCCAAGCTTCCCTCTTCCTCTCTCAAAAACTCCCCCCTCCAAGCTTCCCTCTCACCTCTCTCAAAACTCCCCCTCCAAGCTTCCTCTCACCTCCTCAAAACTCCCTCACCCTTCTCCCTCCAATCATCCCCTCACTTCCCCCAAGTTGCACCCTCTCCCATCCACAAAGCTGCCTCCCCCCCATCCTCTCTCTTCCATCTCATCACTCCACCTCCTCCAATTTTCAACGCCCTCTCCTCTCTTTTACTACTCCCACTGTACCTCAACCCATCACCACCGAGCCTTTTCTCTCCTCATCCGCACTCTCCCCTAGTCTCTACATCCCCACACTCTTTCAACAACTCTCCTTACCTCTCTCCTCCTCCCCCTCCTATCCTCTCCCTCGTCCTACCCTCCCTTTCCCTCCCCTGCACCCAAAGCCTCCTCCCCTCCTTCTTCCTTTACAGTGTGGACCTCAAACATCCGAGGCCTTCGCTCAAACCTGACATCTTTCCAAACAGGTTGCCACTGACAAACCAGACATGATCTGCTTAACAGAAACTTTCCTCCTTCAAGACATCTTTGACTCCCTTGTATCTCTCCCTGGTTACTCACTCCTCGGTATGACAGACCTGAGCCTCAGCCTGGTGGAGGAGTTGCTCTCTTCATCAACGACTCTATTCCTCACTTTCCATGCACTGTCCTCTCTCCCGCACACCCCCAGGAATACCTTTAACTACGGCTTCTCCTCCACTCCCACCTCATGCTTATATGTGCGTTGTACCGTCCACCAAACAGTGATGACTCAATCTACATCTCGCTCTCTGAAAACATGGACTAACTTCTATCCTCTCAACCCAACTCTCTTTTCCTCATATGTGTGACTTCTGGGTGGGTGTGAGTATATCATGCCAGTTGGCTGGGTGTGAGTACCTCTCTCACGTGCCATGGTACTTCAGCAAAAGGCATCTGTAACTCAATGGGACTGACACAATCTGTCAACTTCCTGACCCGGATCTCACCCAACGGTACTCCATCTCTTCTGGATATGACTTTGATCAATTTCCCTGAAAATATCTGCTGCTCTTCCTCTTCTCCAATCGGTTCATCTGACCACATACTTGTCAAAGACTTCTCTCTGACTGCTACTAGAGAACCACCACATTGCAGTCGTCTGGCATTTCACTCAGGCCAACTGGCAGGGACTTCAAGCGGCCATCAAACTTCTAGACTGGTTTCCCATCGCTACTTCCACCAACATCAACTTGTCCTGGGAATTCTTTCAAAGAAACTTGCTCTCCCTCATGCACAGATTTATCCCATCTCATCTTCAGTTGTCCTCACCATCCTCCCGCCCATGGTTCACTGAAGCTGGTGGCAAGGCAGTTGTCCTGAAACAACTTGCCTTCGCCTCATGGAAGGCTAATCCAACTGAAGGCAATCTCAGTTCCTTCAAAAAAACCTTGGAACAAGTGTGTGCCTACACTCAGGAGAGCCAGAAAACAACATCTTTCTAGTCTCAAGTCAGAACTCTCAAACCTGTCTCCCTCCTCCAAACCCTGGTGGCATCTTGTTAAGTCTGTTTCTGGTGTATGTTCAACCTCCATCCACTCCCTTACCTCAAATGGCCAAACAGCTGATGCTGCATGTAAAAAGGCTGAATGTCTAAACTCCGTGTTTGCTTCCAAATGTGTCCCAAACCCATCACTTTCTGTACCAACCTTACCCAGTTGAAACCCAGCTGGTCCTGGACTCTGTGTCCTTTTCTCCTGCCAAGGTGGAGAGCTTGCTGTCAAACCTCGACTCAGATTCTGCAACTGGTCCAGACGGAATCAGCCCACATGTCCTAAAAATATGCTCTGCTGCTCTTGCTCACCCTCTCTCTGTTCTATTCACCCTCCCATTTGCTCAAGGTCATCTGGCATCTGTTTGGAAATCAAACATCACCGCTCTACATAAAAAAGATGCAAAAACAGATCCCTGCAACGACAGTCCAATCAACCTTCTCCAATCATCAGCAAGGTTATGGAATCCATCATTGCTTCAGACATTAAATCCTTCT
>CM068960.1:85917076-85931986 GCA_035128595.1 Eptatretus atami | reverse complement strand
GAGAAGTAGATGTCCATCCAACTCCACAAGTCACAACCAGCCAGATGTCTACGGCCCACATCGTCATGCATAGGCGCGGTACAGATGACAAAGTCGTGGTGCCACAAATCTTCGGTGAAATGCATTCAAGTTTACAGCCTGGTTTACTGCCCCTCACGTCGGAAGCGTTGTCAGCCGGTTATGTTGCTTCGACGGTACTCCAGCCTCTTAATTAAAGCAGGGACAGGAGAAACTAGGAACATCTGCATGCCTTAGAGGTGACCAATCAAGGGCCAGCCACTCCTATTCCAAGCAGTGGATCAAAATACATTTGGAAATGTGAAAACAAAAGTCAACTTGTGTGACCTTCTTGGCAGACACATGGTGCCCATGGGAGTAGACACCTGCTTGATGGTCACACTTTAGTCATCGGTGGTGTGTTCGAAACCCGCAGATGTCTGTGCTAGTCATCAGAGGCACTGCGAAGAACTGGCTTCCCTCAAGATCAGATCATAGAAGAGCAGACACACGAATATTGCTACATGCAAATATGCCTCTCATCTACTCACAATCAGATTTATGATTCAAACACCTGACACAGATGTGGCTGTCCTATGCCCACACAACACAGAAAAATCCAGTGCAGGAAAGCTGTGTGGTTTCGGACAGGAATCAAGGATTAAGCTAGGTATATTTCCTATCCACAGCTTGCCACAAACTAGGCCTGAGCTTGTGTATGCTTTTACTCGGCTTCCACGCACTCACTGGGTGCGATTCAAACAGGTCACTCCAGGATCGGCAAGAAAAGGGTTTAATGTCTTACTTGACATAAAGAGCATCAGCCAAGCTGGGACAGCTATGAGAAGAACCCGAGCTCAGCAACAGCACTTCAGAAGCATGCGAAGCCTTCATATGTGCATGTACTCACAACCCAGGGGCTGGGAGGAAGTTGACAATTGAATACTGGCCATTCTGTCAAAAAGGACAGAAATGAAAATTCTCCCCTACTTCGACAGTGCTTACAGCAACATAATGAAGCAGGAAATAACAAGCCTATGTATGAAGAGAGAGCAGGAAGCTAACAGAGTTCCACCAGCAGCTGACATGGTGGAAAATTCAGGAATGGGCCTCAGCCTGTTGCTCATGACCAAAGATCCACGCCACGGGTCTTCCGGAGACTGACTGTTCTGTCACTGCAAGAGTTCTATGTCGCCGAGCGACTGCACATTGCAAGAACCAACCACTGCCATCACAGAAGCATGTGGCCATGTATGCCGAAGAAACTTTGTGAAAATCCAGAAACAATCTTGTTGAATTCCAGTGGTGAAGAAGACCTAAGACTAAATTTACAACAGATGACATTTCATGCTTCCATGGCGAATGCGATTCCTTGTTGCCAGACACAATTACAAAACGCTCTGACGATGTGTTCCGTGCAACCATGCACAACCTATCTATGATTCGCTCTCACTATGTATTCTGTGTTGTCACTCACAGCCTACCCACGTGTCGACATGATAACTATATCATCCACTATGATGAATGAGTAGCTCGTGCTGCAGAAAGACATATTATTACTCGGCCTTTCCTAAATGTACTTCCGTGTTGCCAAAGAGACAACTTTATTGCTCGGCCTGATGTATATGTGCATTCGTGTTGCATATACACTTAGTAAAAGACGAACGCTAAAAATAACAGTTCGCAGTTTTCTTTATTGCGTGCCCTCTGTTGTATATTGAATTTCTGCAGAAACAATACTTATCTTAACGTTTGATTTTCCAAAATGTATAACATACCAGTAGTAAATGAGAAACACCGTCTCAGCTTATATGATAACACAATATTAAAAATGTCAAAAAGTTTGAATTAGTGTGATATTTTTAGCTTTGGTGATGCCCATGGCAAAGGCCATTTTCAAATAACTGTACATAACCTGATTAGAGAATTATAATAGGAAAGCCAAATACTCATATGAAATTGGTTGAGTCTAGACAAGAATTCCGTTTACGTTCTCCTCCCCTAAATTTTGCTAGCCCACAGTGACCTCTTGGTAGTACCCTGGTATGTGTAATGGCCTGTAGAATTATGAAACCAAAATTGAAACCACATACATACTGGAGGTGTTCATTTAGGGTTTCATACCTACCCTGTCAAAATCAGACCTTCTTCTTAGGGGGTGTTGAACAAATTCCTTATGGCCTCATATAGAAATGGCTGCTGGACTAAAATAGGGAAGAGAATTTATCATTTATAGTACTAATACTTAAAGTTGATATTGTTGCGAGGCGGACGTCGGCTGCGAGCACAGACCGCGCAGATGGAGCCGTAGAGTACGACTCCGCCGATCACAACGACCATTTAGATCGTACCTTTTCGGAAACTCCGGAAAAGTACGGGTCGCCTTATCAGACCGTGAGCGTCAATATTCTGCACGTGAGTACAGGGGTATTTGCCACATTTCAAATACCTAGATTTCCAACGAAGCCCATTAACCGAATCTCCACACCCCTCGACGGCACCTATACAGAACGAGCCGACTTAGCGTACATCGAACCGTGTCGAACCAAGCGTCTGATCGCCAAGATCCGTCGGCCAATTGTTCCCGCTACAGCGGCAAACGAGCCTGGCTAATTCCAAACGCAGCACACTAAAGCCAATGGAGTGAAAGGACACGAGACGAGTGGATACATTTAACCACATGGAATATTTATTCACAATTAGGGAATGAGGCGGAGACGTAAAGGGGCAGAGTTATCCGAATATAGAGGGTATTGTACAGCACGGCACTTAGGGCCAAAGTCAACATTTGCTCTATCGGCGAGGATACGGGGCCGTACGACCCTCTGAATCTGACAGAAACGTGCGGCGCCGCAAGAGTTTCTGCGGTGGCTAGGGTGGCCCTATGCGTTTGGCTATATTTACAAGTCGTAAGGTCGCCGTGGAATTTATTAACGCGGAGTTATTAACTTTTTCATTTCTGACGTTCACCGTACAATTCGACAAGCCGAAAAAAAAATTAACCCATTCGTTACCGTCCGTCGGCTGCACGTCGCCTGGCCCCTGCGGTCGCCTTGCGGGCACCTTGAGGCACCTTGCGCGCCTTAAAAAATTCTATGGCCGCCGCAGGGCCCCCTTAAGGTCCACCGTGTTGACATCAAATCAAAGACCGTACGGCAACCCCACGTTTTCGGCTGCACAATTTCTAAGACCTAAGGCCTAAGTCACATTTGCTCTACGGGAGGATACGGCGGCCGTACGCCCTCTGAATGACAGAAACGGGTGCGGCAGCCGCAGAGTTTCTGAGGTGGCCTCAAGGGTGGCCCTACGCCATTGGCTATCTTTTACAGGCCGTAGGGTCGCCGTGAATGTATAACGGCGAGTTATAACCTTTTTTCATTTCTACGTTCGCCGTAGCTAATTCGATCAAGACCGAAAAAAAAAAACTGGTAAAAAAAATAAATAAATTACCCATTCATTACCGTCCGCTGGCCGCCGTTCGCCTTAGGGCCCTGCGGTCGCCTTGCGGGCACCTTGAGGCTACTTGAAATTTATGGCCGCCGCATGAACGCCTTAGCGTCACCGTGCGACATCAAATCAAAGACCCGTAACGGCAACCCACGTTTTCGTCTCCACCATTATAAATATCGTGCAGCTCCCCACAAATAAAACATATGTGAGACTGCACATGTGTGACCGTTGGAAATACTGCGGCCACCGTATAATCTAGTGGCCGTTAGATTTTGGAGACCCCCTCGGCCGCCGTGGCAAATGTGAACCTAGGCCTTATACAATTCCTACTTAATTGATGGCGCCACAAACACACACGACGCAAACACCCAAAAGAATCGGAGCAAAGTGGCCTTTATTCCGGAATCTCCAGCCGCGAGGACAGTCGAGCTGGAGGTGAGAGTCTGTTTGACCTTTCGCCTCGCTGCGGCTTCAAGGAGCAGGTCCTCGGGCAGAAACTGACCCCAGCATGATCCAGACGATCCAGACGCCCTTACGACGGGCCCCAGGCGAACGGAAGTGGCAGGCGAAGCTGGCAGAGGAAGACCCCTCGTTGCCACCGACCAACTCCGTGCGCAAGACGCTTTCGCACTCAACCACTTTTGGCGCCGCAGATGCTTTACTTCTTGCCAGAAAAAAAAACTCTCCGCGCGGCCGACCGCGCCCAATAATTATACCCCCACTTCAGAGGGGGGGGCGGCCTCCCTCGCAACCTTCCCTCTCTCACTGGCTGGTTTCGGCGCGCCAATCGCTAGCGTCTCTCCCAACTGGCCAAAACGGGCGGCAAAACTCCTTTGATTGCCCGGGGACGTGGTAACATCACGTGGACTGCCCCTCACACAGTCTGGAAGTCTTGATTGCCGGAAACGGTCACCTCATCGTTGCACGCGATTGGTCGAGGGGCCGCCACGCAGTCTTCCTCTTGAAACTCCGCCCACCCATGACATCGGCAAGTGAGGTGAAGGAAGCAAGTGAAGCGTGAGGGTATACGGTGTTGGCATTTGATGTTTGCTGATGTAAAATAAAAGGAAAAACCCTAACTATTCAAATAACTACGCAGCGCATTTTACATTTAATCACCATTAGACAAGGGACGGGAAGCTATTCTATCCACATTACTTATCGATAAACTGACTATAGGACCTGTTTGTTGAGTGTGCTTCATGGCTTCCAGATTCGCAACAATATGTCCAATAATTGAAAAGAAAAGCATATCTTATGTTAACTTCATCAAGCTAAAACCTTACGTATCGTATATTATCAATTGCTGAGCCGGTTATTTCATTGGTCTGGTCTATTTACAAAAGAAGATTATGTAAAAACTGCCTTTCATTCAAAGGTGGCTTCTCATGTTGATCCCAATTATGTTGTTGATTCTCATTGTGCAAGACAAGTAAAACTTTTTCTCTCACCCCCCTCATATCTAAACTCAAGGAATGAGAGGGATATTCTCTCCTTATTATGTCTCACGACATACATCAGAGAATATCACTGGGTGAGCGTTTTAACAAAATTGAAATGCTTTTTTGGAAAGAAAAGCCTCATGTCCAACCAGCTCTTTATCTACAAAAGGTTATGTTACATAAGTTGATTGCCCTGTGTTGTTGCACTTTAATATTTTACAGATTGAAGAGGTGGCATCCCAATTTGATCTCACCTCTGAAGGATGATCTTACGTTTAACAAGCAAGCACCTCTGCCACGTTTCACATATAAAACAACACTTTATTCATCGTAAACCATTCTGCTTGGATTAAACGCAGAAGCAGAACAAGTGAGTTTGTTCCCATGATGTCAACTTTCAGAAGATGACAAGATGGCTTTCAGTTGGTGCTTAATCGCTATCGAGCTGTTCGTCAAGGTTTAAATCCACACATAGTTGTCAGATTAGATAAAGAAAAACTGCTGTTTCTCCTGCATGCCAGCAAAGGCGCGCTTATTGTAGCAAGCGCCAGAGAAGATGAGGAGTAAAGCTGGCTGTCCTTATTCTGCAGTTATACCAGATATACTTCGGAAAATGCGAGTTTAGAATGGCGATAACTTGGCCAATTCCCTTCATGGTGGATCTTAAAATGGATGACGAATGTCAGATTAATTGTTGGGATCGCATATAGATGATAAACTAATTAATGATTAAATGAAGGGTGTAACAAACATAAAGCACAGCTGATGGGCCAAATGGCCTTCGTTTGGCAGTCTCATTGTTCAGACCAGTACCGACGCGAAGCGACGTCGAGCCATTTTTCCTATGAAACATCCGGCAAACCTTATGCTTCAGAAAACGGATTCTTTTGGAACGCCGACCCTTTTTCCATTCCAATCATTCCGTAATTTGTAAAGCTCAGGCATACCCACATTTTTTTTTTTCGTCAAATTGGTTGTGATGGCTATGAATACAATAAATAACAAGTTGATTGAGTCTATTCTTAGTTGTTGTGAAAGGAGGTTTACAGAGTACACTGCACATCACATCTGCACTTGCCACGACAGAATTGGTTCGGCCCAAAATTTTCCGAAACTTAAACGGAAAAAGAAACACGAAAAAGACAGGAATCCAAATCAATTTTCCACAATTTCCAGGAATCCTGGGAAACGATTTAACCGAAGGGAAACATTGCTGCCTTGGTTTATTTGTTTAAGGCTTTCATCTGCTTAAGCGGAGATTCAGGCTTGCAACTATCCTAATACTCGAGGCTTATCACTGCGGCATGTCAGCAATGTGCACAATTTGCTGCCGATGTAGTAAATAGACAACATTAAAGAAAATGAAGAACGAAAATATTATCCTGAAATTTTATTAGTTGCCTGGAACTTTTTCAGGAGAGTTATTATTCATCATTCCACAATGGAGAGGTCCTTGGACCATGTTCTAGAACATGGTCAAGTCCAACATGGTCAAGGGATGGTTTCCTGGTATAATCTTGAATATCAATAAATCAAAACCATGTCATACAACAATAAAGTTCAGGCGATTGTAATCGATATGTCAAACATACTGCTTGCACAAGAAAGTGTCCTTACCCCACCATAATTGTAATTGAAATGAGTGAAATATAATAAATATAGTGAAAAACATGAATCACCGTGAAAAAACTGATACGCCGGATGAAAAATCATGATACCGTAATAAACCGTGAATACGCCCGTGAAACTGAATACGCCGTGAAAAAATCGGTGAATAGCCCGTAAAAACCGGATATGCCGTGAAAAACTGAATACGTCGGTGAAAAAATCGGAATACGCCCGCTAAAAAACTGAAATCGCCGGTGAAATCGATATACGCCCGCAAAAAACCTGAAAGCCCGTAGAAAACCCGAATACGTACCCGTACGAAAACTCTGATACGCCCGTGAAAAACCGGAATACGCCGTAGAAAAACCGGGATACGCCCGTGAAAACAACGTGAATACGCCCGTGAAAAACCGTGAATACGCCTGAAAACCGTGAAACCGGAATACGCGTATGAAGATACGCCGTGAAAAACCGGGAATACGCCGTGAAAAAACCGGAATATACGCCCGTGAAAAACGGGAATAACGCCCGTGAAAAGAACACGCCTGAAAAACCGTGAAACGACCGTAAAAACGGGAATACGCCCGTGAAAACCGTGAATACGACCCGTGAAAAACCGGAATGCCGTAACATGACCAGTGAAAAACCGGGAATACGCCCTGAAACCGGAACGCCGTGAAACCCGTGAATACGCCCGTGAAAATGCCCGTGAAACCAGGAATACGCCCGTGAAAACGGGAATACGCCACGTGAAACCAGGAAACGCCCGTGAAAACCGGGATACGCCCGTTCGAAAAACCGGGATACGCCGTGAAAACCGGAATACGCCCGGACCGGGGCGAATACGCCAGTGAAACCGTGATTACGCCAGTTGAAAACCGGGATACGCCGTGAAAAACCGGGAAACGCCGTGAAAAAACCGTGAATACGCCCGTGAAAACGTGATACGCCACGTTGAAAACCGTGAATACGCCCGTGAAAACGGGGAAATCGCCGTGAAAAAACCGTGAATAACGCCCCGTGAAAAACCGTGAATACACCAGTGAAACACGGCGATACCCGTGAAAACCGGGATAGCCCTGTGAAATGCCGTAGAACCAGGAAACGCCGTGAAAAAACCGGGATATACGCCCGTGAAAACCAGAATACGCCCGTGAAAACGGAGAATACGCCCGTGAGAAAACCGCTAATAAGTGAAGAAACCAGGTGGAAACCAGGCTTTCCGATATTGGTATCCTACTACAATATAGGAATAGGCAGAGCCTAAGAAGCGAACGTAGAATTCTTCTTACATTCGCTCTGACTTTACATAAAACTTTTCACAACTGTATAACTTCCAACTATACGTGGGACGTGTAAGCCGCGCACAGCGAGATTTGAACGCAATTTCCGCGCCTTACTCGGCCTGGATTCGGGATCAGACGATCAATTAATGTTAAATCACGATTAAAAATTATTTTTTGATGGATGTCGGGAGAATATCTTATTATTAACTTTGGGAAAAAAAAATTGGATCAAATAACAATCACTTCTGTTCAATGAATAAAGAAAATATAAGTTCCGGAAAGATTTCCAAAATCACTCCCGTAATGTTAAATACAAATAAACCAATGTCACCCGTAGGTGATCGTATCTTGCCAAAAGGTGCACACGTGTGATCTTGTTTTAATCACACTGAGGGAACAGAGCTGCTATCACACAGAGCGACTCCTTGAGGAATACTGCCTACGAGAGATTCGATGAGAGAATCGTTCTACAGAAGTAACCATGAAAAATATGTGTTTGCCTCATAAACGTCACAAATCACGTTCATAATGTCTCAAGCTTGATATATCTAGAAAGTCACTCATCGAGGTGTTCAATTGAGGTACTTACACGATATGGTGTCACAAAACTTTTGAAAATTTGACCTTGGGGTCAATATGTTGCACTTAAGGCGTTAACCATGAAGGTCAAGGCCAATCGCCAACCAAAATTAATCAGGCTGAATGGCCAGACATGAACTATTTCCATGAAGTTGTTGAAGACGATTCGATCAAAATTACTCAAAAAAATAAGGGTTCGTGTCGAACTCCCTGATTTGAGACAAAAGTGGACCTTGAACCTTTGACCTTGACCTCAAAATTTTTGCGCTTGAAGGGACTCTATAGCCTCTGATATGCGAAGTGTACAAAAATTTCCAATTGAAAACTGCTGCTCTTGCAGAGTGGATTTTATACTTGATTTACATATTAAAAACACAACAACAACAACAACAACAAAACACAACAACAAAAAAAACACATGAAGGTCAAGGCAATCGCCACCAAAATATATCAGCTGAGCGCAAGACCATGAACTATATTCCCATGAAGTTTGAAGACGATCTGATCAAAATTACTCAAAAAAATGGGTTTTGTCGATTACCCTGATTTGCGAAAAAGTGACCTTGACCTTTGACCTTGACCTTCAAAATTTTATCGCGCTGAAAGGGACCTCCATAGGCCTCTGATATGCGAAGTTACAAAAATTTCCAATGAAAACTGTGGCCTGCAGAATTTTTTTTTTGTGATTACGATAAACAAACAAACAAAAAAAAACATACAGACTGACTACATATTCTTGCAAAAACTTCGTTTTGGCAAGATAATAAACACTTCCTGTCATGAAAAAAATCACTTTTCGGAAGAATAAAATTAACTTTGGGAAAAATTATTGAATAAATAAATAAACACTTCCGGTCATGATCTCCAGCATGCATCATTCTAAAAAGAAAAACCGGAAACAAAAAAAACCAGAAACAAACAAAACGGAAGCAAAAGGTTATAGCCAATTGACACGGATTCACAATTGGCAGGGTATTGTGTTGTTTTTGTTGTTTCCTATTCTCTCATGTGCACGCGTTAAGAATATTCACAGATAGAAATAAAACCCAATCGTGTTATACACAGCACAGCGTTAACAAAACCGGAAGCAAAAGGTCATAGCTAACGACACGGATTCCAAATAGCCAGGGGTATTGGTTGTTGTTGTTGTTGTTGTTTCCGTTTCCTATTCTCTCATGTGACGTGTTAAGTATTAAGCTCACTTCATTCGCTATGACGCTGAATCTTTGGGCCTCACTCCTCACCACAGGCAGGTCAGTGGTCTTTCTGTCTTTTACCGTCTCCTCTCCAGTCTCGCGCCCCCCCCCCCCCTGCTCTGTCTGCGATTTGTCCCCACCATATTCCACAGAGCGCTTCAAGGTCCGCCAACAACCCCCTTCTGGTAAACTATCAAAATCACGAATCACTGCTCACCTTCACTCTTTCATTCCTCTTTTTTCCCGCCTTTGGATAAACTCCCTCACTCTGTTCAATCCCATTCCTCCCTCCTGGCCTTCAAAACGCTGTTCACCTCCACCTTATTCATCCCCATCAAAATCCTCAATCTTTTCTACCACCGCTAATCCACCCCAAACCCACCTCTTCAAATTCCCTGATTTCCTTCCTGAAAAAATCCCTGTAGTTGTCCATCTTGTGTACCCCATGTTCCACACCCCATCCCTCTCCCTTCCACAGATTTCCTAATTTCTCTGTTCCCACATGTTTGTCCTTCCCATGCCCCTCTTGTCTCATGCCCCCTTGCTGTGCGTTGTTGTGTTAGCTCTCATACGAGCCTCGACAAGGTATACAAAAAACCCCCAAAAACGTGAATACGCGAATGCAGGTCAGAAAACAAACCATAGTACATGTTCGAAAAGGCCCGAATACGTGAAGCACAGGGCCGCAAATGGAGAAGCAGAGTTAGAAAAAACTGCGAATACGTCTGCATAAAGCCATGATTACATGAAGCACAGGGCTGCGAACGGAGAAGTGGGTCAGAAAAACCACGAAATGCCCGCAAAAAAACGCGAATCATGAAGCCACATGGCCAAAAATGGAGAATTGGGTCAGAAAATCGTGAATACGCTCTCAAAAAACCACAATATGTTGAAGCATAGGGCCGTGAATGGAGCAGCAGGTTCAGAAAAAAAACATATAAAAAAGCCCCGCAAATTACAGCCATGAAAAACCACAATATGTGAAGCATGGGCTGCAAAAGGGAAGCAGGTCAGAAAAAACTGTGATACGCCGTGAAAAACCACGCTTACATGAAGCTACGGCTGCGGATGTCAAAGCCGGTCAGAAAAAAAACCATGAATACACCCGCGAAAAAAGTGAAGCACAGGGCCGCAAATGGAGAGCAGGTCACAAAACCATGAATACACCTGCTAAAAACTGAATACGCCCACGAAAACCGTGAATACATGAAGCCAGGGCCACAAATGAAGAAGCAGGTCAGAAGAAACCCGCAAATACGCCTGCGAAAAAACCACGAATACGTAAAGCATGGGGTGTGGAAGGAGAAGCAGATCATTAAAAATTACCCCCGTGTGGGGGTGATGGTCATCTCTTAATGTTTTTTACTATCATAATCGATTAACCGTTGCCAGATATCTCCTAAAATGACAGACGAGATAGGTTTTTGAAAAATGGCGACTTTCACAACTTTTGTGAACTCGTGACCTTGACCCTGACCTCGAATCCGGAAAAAAATATGTCGTTGGGTATCACTCATCGACCTCTACCCACATACCAAATTTCATCAGATCGGAAGTAAAAAGTTTTCTTTGTACCGGGAGGTGTTTTTGACCACTTCCAGGTTACGTGGCGGCAAACGGGACGGAAATTCAAAAATCTGTCCGGTTAGATACCAAGATAATATTTTTTACTATCATAAATCAATAAACAGTTGCCGAATATCTTGTAGAATGGCAGACTAGATAGGTTTTGAAAATGGCGATTTTTATAACTTACGTGACCTCGTGACCTCGTCCCTGACCTGACCGGACAAAAGTTATATCGTTGTGCAACATCATCGACCTCTACCACATACTAAGTTTCATCAAGATCGGAAAGAAAAATTGTTGGGACGGACGGACATTTGGTCTGGCTTTTATTAGGTCATCTCGGTAGAGATGACCTAAAAAAACTACAATATGCCCGCAAAAATGCAATGCACTGGGCCATGAATATAGAAACAGTGAAAAAATAAAAACCATGAATACGCCGTGAAAACTGCGATACGTGAAAGAAAAACCCTGAATACGATGAGGCACAAGGCTGCGAATGTAGAAGCAGGTCAGAAAAAAAGAACTGCGAATACGTGAAGCACAGGGCCACAAATGGAGAAGCAGGTCAAGGAAAAGAATTTTAAGAATTTTTTAAAATCCCCAAAAAATCGCAAATACGTAGAAAAAAAAATGCGACCAAGCGAAGCACTGGGCCGCAAAGTGTAGCAGGTCACATTTTATGAAACCGCAATAGCAGAACTGCGAAAGTTGGATCCAAGAGAATTGTGAAAATCAATGAAGAGACATTTTGCATGATTCGTATGCCATATTTGCCAATTATATTTAGTTTAGACCATAACAACATTCATCCATCCATTGGGACCATACTCTGTGCAGAGCGTTGGTGCTGCCTAAGCAGTCTCCTTGGCTATTGGGCACAATCCTCGACGGGTCACCACTCCGACACAGGATGCCAGCAAGCTGGCACTCATTTTGCCGACCTCGGAAGGATGAAGGTCGAGTTAACCCCACCTGGTATTAATTCAACAGCTGAGCAGGATTGAACTCAGGACCCTAGGATCCCAAGCCCATCACCCGAACCATTAAGCCAACACCAGGCATATTAACAACATTGCAATCAGTTTTTGTTTTTTTTCTCTCCAAAAGAAACCATATGCAAGCTTTTGTTGTCATTACCCCCCCAAAAATATTCTTTTGAAAACAGTAATAACAATTAAAAATATAACATGGAAGGAGGTATAACATGGATGGAAGGTTCATCCATCCATCCATTGGGATCATACTCTGTACAGAGCGTTGGTGCTGCTAAAGCCAGTCTCCCTTGGCTATTGGCACAATCCTGGATGGGTCGCCACTCCGACACAGGATACAGCAAGCTGGCACTCATGTTGTCAACCTCAAAGAGAATGGATGACAGGCAGAGTCAACCCCACCTGGTATTAATTCAACAGCCAAGCAGGATTTGAACTTAGGATCCTTGGATTCCAAGCCCACCACCCCAACCATTAAGCCAACACCAGGTATAAGGTACAACAGGATAAATGTGGAGGTAAAAGCAGAAAAGGAGGGCACAACAGGATGAAGATGGAGGTAAAATGGATAAATATAGAGTAAACAAGAGATGAATCAAATAAAAGAATCACATGTTTGATGGCAAACTGAAAAAATAACAATTAACAAATATGACAGACAGATGTACAAACGCAGACACAGATAAACAGGTGAAGGCATTCAGTAAACATAAGTACAAACAAGACAGAGGCAAAGACAAAAGATTAAGAGAGAAATGAAACTGTGATGAAATTGAAAGATGAACAAAACAAGCAGTTCATATACCTAAATAGAGATTTTTTCCAAGCAGACAGAAGTTGGTGTTCTCGGTGTAACAAGTTTCACACTTCGTTTAGGGAAAAAAACCCCAAAAATCCCGAGTCAACATCAACTTGATAAAATTATATATGTATTCAGGTACACGTACACGTACGTGTGTACACACACAACACACACACACAATTAAAGTGGCGCAATCACCTTCCTAGTATATATGAAGAGACAGGTCTCAATTTAGCGCTCATAATACATTTTTGCTTAAAGCGAAGACAGGAACAAGTATAGTCACAATTTAGGGCATTAAATACAAATCACGTTATTAGTGCACACTCAGTTACATCTCCAAATACATACTCACGCTGTGGGCTCCAATTATCTTCGTTATATAATGTCATTGGGGAGAAGTGCGAGAGGAAGACGGAGACAGACGCAGGTACAGAGGCAGCAGAGAGAGAGGCGTGCGCAGAGAATGGCAGCGGCAGCTATAAGGAGGTGTATCCGATGGGAGAAGCCACACAGATTTGAAACCACAGCCCAGGAAGCGCTGGATGAAGCGTGACTCGGTGCCGGGGCAAACCAAGGAGCACACGAGCATGGGTGGGATTACGCCGAGACAGGCAGCCCTGGCAGATTAACTCCTTTCTCGCAGTCAGTCTCCAAAGCCTGGTGTTGGCTTAACAGTTCAGGTGGCTAGCTACGAACCTGAGTTTAGCCCTTGTTGTGCTGTTAACATACACCAGGTAGGGGGGGGGGTGGGGGGTGACTCAGGCTGTCATCCTTCCGAGGTTGGCAAACGAGTACCAGCTTACTGGGAAGAATGAGCCATTGTAATATCCTGCGTCAGAGTGACGACCGGTCCAGGACTGTGCCCCAAAATCCAGGGAAAAAAACTTCCTCGGCAGCCCTATGTATTTGAAGCACCCAAAGGAGTGTTTCTTCTTCTTATCTTTGTCTCTAATTTTCAAAGTAGCTAACCTGAAGCTTTGCATTTTTGAAGCTCATTTTGCTCTTGATGCTGTTTGCTTGAAGCCAGAAACATCAGAGCCTTCGTCATGACCATACATTTTGTCCTGAGCCTTAAAAAACCTGTAGATCGCCTTCACCGGTCTTAACACATCTTTGCATGATCACATGTACGCATTGGTCTTTCGGTTAATATGGAATGTTTACCTTGTTCAAAATTTTTTTACACATAAGGTAAGAGGAAGTAGAATAACAAGGGTAACCCCACGACTACCTCTCTGTAATTCTACCTCTGAGCTTTACATCCACCTGCTGCAACTATTGGGATATAAGCTTCGTATCTCCCGATAGTATCGGTCCCCATAGATCGGCTCATACCCTGCCATCGCTTCTTCCTCGTTGCGCTGGCTTGATGAAGGCAGGTGGTGCACCATTGTCGTGGGGAATCTCTGGTTCGCTCTGGAAGATCAATCTGCTGTCTCTTGCCGCAAGCCTGTTCGAGAGAACTGTCGAGGGCTATACTACTACTACTACTACGACTCTACTACTACTACTACAAACAACAACACACAAACACAACCTGTTTGACACTGTCCCCTTGACCTGCAACTACTCTTATCATCATCTGTGCATTCTTGTCCACCCATTAACGCTTACGAGACAACACACACACACCACACGCACGCACACCATTTTTGTTTTTTCTTGATACAATGTCAAGGCTCGTATGAGAGCTAACACACAGAATGTACAAGGGGAGCAGGAGAGGGAAGGAAAAAACGTGGGGAACAGAGACGAGAAGGATCTGTGGAAGGGAGAGGGATGGGGTGTGGAACATGGGGTACACAAGATGGACACTACAGGGATTTTTCAGGAAGGAAATCAGGGAATTTGAAGGAGGTGGGTTTGGGGTGGATTAGCGGTGGTAGAAAAGATTGAGGATTTTGATGGGGGATGATAAGAGGTGGAGGTGAACAGCTGTTTTGAAGGCCAGGAGGGAGGAATGGGATTGAACAGAGTGAGGGA
>CM068960.1:85887359-85903123 GCA_035128595.1 Eptatretus atami | reverse complement strand
TTTCTCGCGGGTTACAGTTCCAAACCTCCCCGCGCTACAGTGAAATCCGGCGATGATATGGACCCTCCCCAAAAATCGATCGTACTGGTCTGGTCGGTTTGGCAAGTGTTGGCGTTTGAGTGCCGAGATCGATTGGTCTGGTCTGGTCGGTTTTAGGCAGTTGATGGGGTTTGAGGTGCCGGAGACGGACTGGGTCTGGTCTGGTCGGTTTGGCAGTAGTGGGTTTTGAGGTGCCGGAGATCGATGGTCTGGTCGTGTCGGTTTGGCAGTGAGTTGGGTATTGAGTGCCGAGATCGACTGGGTTCTGTCTGTTTGGTTGGCAGTAGTGGGTTTAGGTGCGGGAGATCGACTGGTTGGATCTGGTCGGTTGGCAGTGATGGGTTTGAGGTGCCGTAGATCGGGCTGGTCTGTCTGGTCGGTTCTGAGGTGCTGGGTATGAAGCAATGCTCGTCAACGGCGGTAAACCTTTTTTCCTTCCCGAAGATATATCGAGCACCCTTTACCTTAACCTTCTCCTAGGAGCTCCAGGACCTCCTCTGGCGACTTCAGTTCCTTGCCAGAAACCTTCGAAGGTGCAGGGCGTTTTTGGGGCCATCGTGGGGCTTTGGAGAAAAACGTAGAAATATTCGAAGTTCACAAGCGAAACTTTGTCTCGTGCGTTGTGTGTGACTGGTCGAGCACCACGCGTATATTTAATTTATTGCTTAATAATTTATATTTTATTACATTATTACCGCGAAGTACCGGGGAATCCGCAGGAAAAAAAATTAGTTACGTTCCAAGGGAAAACCGCGATGAACCTGGGGGCGCACGATAGTTATCCGTGAACCGCGATGAAGCGGGGCCGTTGACTGTAATGTAAATTCTCTCCACTTTTTAGTCCACAGCCATTTCTCATAATGAGGCCAAATAAGGAAATTGTGTTCAACCCACCCCTACAGAAAAGGTTGACTTACATGAGGTAGGAATGACCCTATAGAACACCTCCAGGAGTAGTGGTTTCAAATTGTGGTATCATTAAAATTCTACAGGCCATTAACATACCAAAGGGACTTACCAAGAGGTCACTGTGCTAGCAAAATTTAGGGGGAGGAGTAACGTAAACTGATATCTTTGTCGACACTAACCAATTTTCAATATTGAGGTTCATTGGCTTCCTATTATAATTCTCTATCAGAGTATGTACACTATTGAAAATGCCTTTGCACATTCATCACCAAAGCTTAAAATATCCACACTATTCAAAACTTTCTGAACATTTTTAAATTGTGTTCCATATGAAAGCTGAACGGTTTGTTTTCTCATTTACTACTGTATGTATTACATTTTGGAAATCAAACTAAGAAGATTGTTGCAGAAATTCATTTACATACAGAGGCACGCATAAAGAAACTGCAAGTTATTTTAGCGTTCGTTCTTTTAACTATGTATAGGCAACACGGAAGCACATATCAATCAGAGCCGACATAATAGTTCTCTTTGCAACACGAATACATAGTGAAAAGCCGAGATATAAAGTTGTCTCTGCAGCACGGAAGCTACTCATCATCAAGTGGATGAATAATAGTTATCATGTCACTGCGGCTGTGCATACAACACAGAAATACTATTAGTGAGAGCGAACATAATTGTTGTGCATGGTTCAACGAAGCACATCTCAGAGCGGTTGTAATATTTTTGTCTGGCAACAAGAATCGCATTCCCCATGGAACATGAAGATGTCATTTTCTAACTTTAGTCGCTCTTCTTCACCCACTGGATTCAAAGATTGTTCTTGGATTTTCACAATTTCTTCCCATACATCACATGCTCTGTGCATAGCATGTGGTAGGTTTGCATGTGCAGTCGCATCGCGACATTAGAGACTTCTTGCAGTGGACAGACATCAGCTCCGGAAGACCCCGGTGCTGATCTTGGTCATAGCACAGGCTGCAGGCACCATCCTGAATTTCCAGCCAGTCCAGCTCTGGTGGAAGGCTCTTAGCTCCAATGCCTCTCTTCCATACATAGGCTGGTATTTCCTCGCCTTCATATTGCTTAACGCTGTTCGAATTGTAGGGGGAATTTTCATTCTTTTCCCTTTTATACAAGAACTTCCCAGTATCTCACATTGTTCACTTCCTCCCAGCCCCCTTGGTGTTAGTACATTGCACATAGAAGGCTTCGCATGCTCTGAAGTGCTTGTCTGAGCTCGGTTCTTCTCCAACTGTCCCAGCGTCTATGCTCTTTACTGTAAGTAAACATTTGAAAACCCTTTATCTTGCCGAGTCCTGAGAGTTCACTTTTGAATCGCAACCATGAGTCGTGGAAGCCGAGTAAAGCATTACACAGCTCAGGTCCAGTTATGTGTCCAAAGCTTGTGAATAGGAATATACCTAGCTTATCCTGATTCCTAGTCCGAAACCACAGCTCCTCGACACTGGAGTTTTCTGTAGTGTGGGCATGAGGACAGCCACATCTGTGTCAGGGTTTGAATCATAATCCTGTTTGATATGAGAGCATATTTGCTGTTCAGAATATTCGTGTGTCTGACCTCTTCATGATCTGACTTTGAGGGAACCAGTTCTTCGCATGCCCTCGATGACATGCACAGACTCTGCGGTTCTTGAAACCACACCATGACTAAGGTGTTGACCATCAACAGAGTGTCTACCCCATTCACCATGTTCTGCCAAGAAGGCACACAATTGACTTGTTCTTACATTTCCAATGTATTTATCCACTGCTTTTGGAAATAGAGTGGCTGGCCCTTGGATTGTCACCTCTAAGGCTGCAGATGTTCCTACGTTTCTCTCGCTCCCAGCTTTGATTAAGGGCGGAGTACGTCAGACGACACATCAACCTGACACAACCCATTCCGACGTTAGAGCGGCAGTAACCAAGGCGTAATATCTTGAATGCCATTTCCGAAGTTGTAGGCACCAGCGACTTTGTCATCTACCAGCGCCATTGCATTACGATGTGGCCGTAGACATCTGTGGTTTGTGACTTGTTGGAATTTTGGATGGCATCTACCTTCTTCTCTAACTCAGCAATGAGTACGCTCTTGTTGGTCTTCCTCAGCTGCCATTCGTAAGGCCAGGATAATGCACTGTTGATTAACTCGTAGCTGAGAAGTTTCTCTCAGATGATGTCCCTTGACTCTTCTTGATCAAGAACGGCCAAAGAGTTCACGTCAGCACTAAAGTGATAACTTCTCATCAGTAGCTTCACTGCTTTCTTCTTGCCTAGTGTTGCAAAATGTTTTGATCTTCAGTTTGCAGGAATCCCAAAATGTCACTTCATGGTATTCCAGTCTCTGTCAACAAATGTCATTTGAGCTGTGCCGATCTGGTAGGAGTTAACCATGCGTTAGCAGCATCTGGGGCATCCTGATACCCTTGGGCAAATGTTAATCATGTACGAAATTCCATTCATCAACGTTGTCTTAGCGGAAAAGGGATCGGTCATAAGCTTCTGACTGATGACGGTCAGCAGCTCGAACATCAACTTTCATTCTCTTCTCCACCCTCTTGTGCTGCTATCTCTGTGAGTTACCAACACGATCTGATTCCTGTATATCACCACATCTCCTTCATTGCGTGTGATGGCTGCTCGTATGCATGTCAGAACCATCTTCTAGAGCTCCTGCTCTCTACTGATCCTCATTTGATCCCATCCGTTTGTCTTGCTTGTCGCGGTTGATGAACTGCTCTAGGCCATGTCATCCACACTTGAGCAAAAGGTTGAGGCGATCGACTTGATGGCATTGATTGCCAGACATTGAAACTCTTTCATTGACGGAAGGACTGGTCTCAGGCAGCTGGTTCATGTCAGCCAGATAAACAAGAGCCACCTGGTGTAGTTGGTCGAGTCCATTGCGAAGAAGTGAGGTCATTGCAGCAGTAGCAGAGAGACATGCAAGATCCATTTCCAGTCCTCTCTGCCTTATGAAACTGAGAGGAGCAGCTGTACCATGGGAAACATAATCACTCCAGTAGGCAAACAGCTCGACTGCCCCGTGCCTAGTTTGGAACCTTGTGAACTCTGATTCTAATGTTCGTGATAGCATCACACATCCTCAACATGGTGTTCTGACATCTTTTTCTTCTTCCAGAGCTAGGTTGGCATTGCTGTCACTTGCTCCATCACAGCATCTTCATCTACATCACTGCCCTGCTGCCGAGAGTTGCCACTTCACGAAGCACGGCCACTGCAGACAAACATAAAAAAGCTCATAATATTGATTTGTTTGTGATTTTTACCTCTGTGGTTTCGTACGTTGAATGAATATCGACATTTCTGTACATATTCTGAAAGAGAATTATAATATGAAGCCAATGATACCTCAATATTGAAGATTGGTTGAGTCTCGACAAAGATATTCACGTTTATGTTACCCCTCCCCTAAATTTTGCTAGCCCACAGTGACCCTCTTGGTAAGTACCCTTGGTATGTATAATGGCCTGTAGAATTTTAATGATACCACAATTTGAAACCACATACTACCTGGAGGTGTTCTATAGGGTCTATTCTACCACTCTGTCAAGTCAAACCTTTTCTGTAGGGAGTGTTGAACGATTTCATTTTTTCAGGTCCTTGCTCCTGGACTATTTAAATGGCCCCAATTATTTGACCAATTTGTGTGGTTGGCTCTAGTCTATCTATCACGAATCGGCAGGCCTGGTCTGACATCCGACTGAAGCTTATTTTGGCAGGAATTTGTAATTTGGCCACAGTGTCGGGGATAACTCTGATACTCTTCGCGAAGGACACTGTGGGATGTTTGATGTCCACCAACTAATGCCGGCAAATGGGACTCCCAGTTTAATGTCCGATGTACAGTGAACACGATGAAGAACTCTGCCTGTAAAACAATGGGATGACAGATTAAAGCTGGGTCGAGATTCCAACTCGGGCTAGACAGCTCAAAGGTGACTGGTAGCTCTGTCATGGTAAATTATATTTTACTGCAATCCATTGATATGACTTCTGAGTTGTGCGTATACCTGTGTGTGTGCTGATGCCTGCAGTTAATAAACAAATTCATCACTATCATACTATAATTATAGGTATGGATGTGCTTAATCTGATCATACCTGCAGTCTGCAGAGTAGCAATTTATTCTTAAGAATTACATACACACACACACTCACACTCACACTCATACACACACACACTTTGTCAAACTGTATACAGTGCAAGCATGTTTTATTTTGCTTTAAGATTTAATAAACCGTAATATAAATGGTACCCCTTGAATTGACTTCAGGGAGAAATAAGAAAAGCATTTTGTCATCCATTCCATATCGGAATAAAGTCTGGATGACGTGAATGCTGTCGATAAATATGTCAGGAGCAGTTCATGAGGAGACGATGGCAGGCCACATTTATAATCCCCTGAAGTCAGACTTCCCCAAAATGCAAACAACCTGAGGCATACTACATCCCATGAAGGGAGGGACAAGGCAATAAACCTCTCCTTTTAACGATAATACAAAAATCGATCACATATTTCCTTTTATCATCGAATAGCCATGCTTAATGGGTTTAATCAAAAGACAGCATGTTGCACTTCACAAACATATTGCATGTATTTCTGTGAATCTCAATGAGGATGGAAAGGGAAGGGAAACGCACGACAAAAAATGGACGTTTTATAACACACAGTGTCTTTAGAAAGTCTACTCCCCTTCAAATTTTTCACCTTTTCTTGCCTTACAGCCTGGAACTAAGTTGCATAAAATCATTTTTTTTCCACCTTTATTTACACATCGTAAAACCACAACTTCCAAGTGAAAGACAAATTCTACAAATTTCAGAAAATTAATTAAAAATACAAAACTAGAATATATTGGTCGGATAATGTCCGCCCCCCCCCCCTTATAGCAATTGCAAATGAGCTCAGATGGAACCAATCGCCTTCAAAACCACACACCAAGTTGATTGGCCTCCACCTGTTAAATTGTAGTGATTCGGATTATTACCTCCACCACTGAAGGTGAAGGAGGTTATGTTTGCTCCCCTTTCTGTCTGTTTGTTGGGTCGCCAAAATAGGTGACCCTTATTGTCAGTAATTCTGTCTGTTTGTTTGTTTGGATGTTTGTTCGTTTGTCTCAGCATAATTGCTAGTAAACATGGGCGGATTTTGACCACAACTCGGGTGGTAGGTAGACCAACCAAGTTAATCTTATGCCTAGTGCTTTGGAAATTGTGATGGTTGCTAGGCGCTTTGGTTCCCTAGCAACAACCGAAAAACTTTCAAAATCGGTACCGTTCACGCGAAATCAATTCCGAAAGCCATTTCCCACGTAGGGTATGAATTTGGCACGAATGATCTACAGGTGATGCTCTATCAAATATATTCCGGTTTTTGTGCTATATGGAATACTTTACCCGCAGCGCCCCTAACATTAGGGTATCCGCGAAAATTGGCGAAAATTGAAGGCCCCCTAGCGACCAGGTGAGTGCATCGATACGAATGAAACTTTGCAGGTTCATGGTACTCAATGAGTACTACAACTTTGCCTCAGTACATATTGACGATTTCGCTTAGGTCAGGGTCAAAGGTCAATTAGTGCAAAATCGATAATATGCGAGAGCTTGAGGTGCTTCACGCCAAATGCTACTCCTCATAGAGTTATAGTCGGATGGTCATGAAAATTCACAATATCATCTGGAATGCATTGTGCACAAACGATCAAGCCGGATTTTCGATTTATATCTTTGTTCACCCACAGCACCCCTCAAATTTGGGGATTTCCGATATCAAACCGCATTTTCGGTACTCTTCATTCAAATTGATACCGAGTAGTTATCAGTAGATGGAACTCGATGAGATTTGGTATGCATAATCTTAAGGTGATTCCCTATCGCTATATGACATCCATTTTTTTTCTATATCTTATAGTTTCCAAATGGCAACCCTCTCAACTTGGGTGTCCGAGGGCCATTGAGCATTCCTGCTGAAAATTCAAAGTACACTAGCTCCGAGGGGTTGAACCGAATCGAATGAATCTTTACATGCTTATAGACCGTATGAGTACTACAACTTTGCTCATTTGCATGATGACCATCTCGAGTAGGTCAGGGGTCAAAGGTCAATAAGTGCATTTTTTGGGCGAATTACCATTCAAGGCACCCTTGCTCCTACACAGGATTAACCGATACGAATGAAAGTTCATAGGTACATAGTACTCAATGAGTACTACAACTTTGCTTCTGGAACTATTGACCTATCTCGGCTAGGTCAGGGGTCAAAGGTCAATGAGTGCATTTTTGGGCAAAATGACCATTCAAATCCCCTGCTCCTACACGGGTTAACCGATACGAATGGAAATTCATAGGTACAGAGTACTCAATGGGTACTACAACTTTGCTTCGGACATAT
This sequence comes from Eptatretus atami, assembly GCA_035128595.1. Taxonomy (NCBI): domain Eukaryota; kingdom Metazoa; phylum Chordata; class Myxini; order Myxiniformes; family Myxinidae; genus Eptatretus; species Eptatretus atami. The sequence goes on along the minus strand of CM068960.1, from coordinate 85,895,754 downwards.
TGACCTATCTCGGCTAAGTCGGGGTCAAAGGTCAATGAGTACATTGTTCGGGCAAATGACCATTCAAAGCCCTTGCTCATACACGGGTTAACCGATTCGATTGCAATTTCGTAAGTACTTAGTACTAGATTAACTCAGATCAGGGGTCAAAGGTCATCGGATGCTCGGCGCCCATGGCCGCCTACCGGCTTGTCTGTTCTTTGTTACAGATATTGAAAGTTTTGTGGCCACGGTCTGGATGAAATTTTGTGGACAGGTTCGGTGTGTCACAGGGACGAACTGATTGGATTTTGGTGAAGATCTGGATCCGGATCCGACTACTCAAATTTTTTAAGTGATGCTTTATCATTGATGGGGCCAAAAACGAAATAGTACTGTATGTCATGATATTTCAAAAATGTATTGGGCCCGATATGTTCTCGTGGATCAGGCATTACGTGGTGGAGGTATGCACTCCACCGTGCATACCGTGCACACTCTACTCTACCGTGCACACTCTACCCTTCTAGTTTCAGAATGAAATCAACTGTTCCTGTATGCTTCCTCTGCTGGGTAGTGCATTTCACAGAAAAGACTCAACCATGATCACCGAGTAGCTTTTAAAAAAACTGCATGACCAAGCAAGGAAGAAACTGATCAGATAGGCCACCAAGAGACCAATGATAACTTTGAAGGAGCTACAGGCCTTCATAGCAAAGACTGGTCACTGTGTGCATGTGACAACAAGACAACAATCGCAAGCACTCCACAAGTCTGGCCTGTACAGTAGGGTGGCAATAAGGAAGCCGTTCCTCAAAAAGCCCACCTTGAGTCCAGTTTGAGGTATGCAAAAAAACACTCCAGAGATTCTGAAGCCATGTGGCAAAAAGTTTTGTGGTCTAACGAAACCAAGATCGCACTTTTTGACCCAAATGCAAAACGTTACATTTGGCACAAACCCAACACAGCGCATCACCCAAAGAACACCATCCCGACTATGAAGCATGGTGGTGGCAGCATCATGTTATGGGGATGTTTCTCATCAGCAGGGACTGGAGCACGTGTCAGGATAGAAGGGAAAATGTATGGAGCAAAATACAGAAAAATCCAAGAGGAAAGCCTGCTTGCACTCTGCATGAAAGCTGAAATTGGGACAGAAGTTCTCCTTTCAGCATGACAACGACCCGAAGCATACAGCCAAAGCTACTCTGGAGTGGCGAAGGGGGAAAACATGATAAATGTCCTTGAGTGGCCCAGTCAGAGCCCTGAGCTAAAGCCCATCGAAAATCTGTGGCGTGATTTGAAGATTGCTGTCCATCAACACTCCCCACACAACTTGAATGAGCTTGAACAGTTTTGTACAGAGGAACGCGCAAATATTGCCCATCAAGGTGTGCAAAGTTGGTGGAGACCTATCACAACAGACTCACAGCTGTAATTGCTGTCAAGGTGCTTCCACCAAGTATTAACTCAGGGGGGGGGGGGGGGGACACTGATCCAACCAAGATTTCTAGTTTTGTATTTTAAATTAATTTTCTGAAAATTTGTATAATTTGTTTTTCACTTGGAAGTTGTGGGTTACGATGTGTAAATAAAGGTGGAAAAAAGTCTTATTTAATGCAATTTCATTCCAGGTTATAAGGCAACAAAAGGTGAAAATTTTGAAAGGGGGTGTAGACTTTCTATACGCACTGTAGCTGTTGTTGCTGCTGTACTCATCGTCGCTGCTGCTACTGCTGCTGCTGTTGTTGTTTGCATGCCCCTTCTGTACACAATAAACCCTTGTGTAACGCAGGTGTTCATATGGATTCATTTATGTGCGTGGGAATAAATGTGATTCTTATTTCCCGAAGGTGCATAAAACTTGATGAAACATGGGTTTGAATGTGCTGCTGTGACCACCTCATGCGTAGAGGTGACGTTTCTCACCATCTTCTACCACGTATGCTGTTTTCGGTCTGCATAGCGCCACGGTCAAGTGAGCTTGTGCCCTGGAGATTTAATTAACTCAACGTTATTTAGCCGCATACTGTACCCTTAAACACAGTATGCTACTGAAACGTCATGCTTCTGCAAGTGGGAGTGGAGTGAAGAATTTATTTAAGGTTATATGACATTAGCAGAGAAAATCATGAATTTAGACAAGTTGCACGGCAGGGTGAGTGTAGCGTCGGTTGGCTGAGTATCATGTGAACGAGTCCACCATATGCACCATTTGTTCAAGCCCGACTTCCTAGAGTTTATAACAGAAAAGGGCTCTGCCCTGAACAGGTGTTCATTGCTGACGAAATGGGGCTTTTCTATAAGAAGATGCATAACAGGATGTACATCTACAAGGAGCAGAAGGCAACACATGGGCTCAAGTCTTTCAAGGATCATCTTCTACTTCTTTTTTGTGGAAATGCTACTGGCGACTTTAAATGCAAATCTTTTGTGCTGCGACACGCCCACTGGCGATGATAATCCCCCGGCCTCAAACAATTAACCCCCATCCTACAAAAAAAATACATATATATATATATATACAATCATATTCCCTCTGAGGTTATTATTAACTAAAAACGTATAACAAATCTGTCCGTATGTTATGTTCCGCGGCTGTATTCCCCTATTCCCATTTATCTCATAAGGTCTTAAGCTTACGCAACACGGTTTAACCGAACGCGCCATTTTCCAAGAACCTAACCGCCGCTTTATGCCTGGTGTTGGCTTAATGGTTAGGGTGGTGGGCTTGGGATCCTTGGGTCCTGAGTTCAAATCCCACTCAGCTGTTGAATTAATACCAGGTGGGGTTAATTCGGCATGTTATCCTTCCGAGGTCGGCAAAATGAGTACCAGCATGCTGGTATACTGTATCGGAGTGGCAACCCATCCAGGATTGTGCCCAATAGCCAAGGAGACTGCTTAGGCAGCACCAACGCTCTGCACAGAGTATGATCCCAATGGATGGATGGATGGATGGATGGATGGATGGAACCGCCGCTTTGGAAGAGAGTTCATTGTACTTACTATCCCATATTTTCTCTTGCTTCGAGAAGTATTACTATATATAATTTTGTTTGCTCCTTCCATGTCTGTCACAATTTATTCTCATTGGTTCCTACTGTTGTGTTGTTTGAACCACTACATGAAAGTTCCAGGTCCTGCTTCTTCTTTTTCTTCTTCTTCTTCTTCTTCTTCTTCTATCCTGGCAAGACAAGCTTTTAAAACAGGCACTTTTATGGTTAAACAGACACATTGTTGTTCCAAGTAAATCGATTATTAGCTTTCCAACGGTGCCATTTTTATTATTATATGACAACAGGAACCCTTTAGAATAAAGTGTGATGGACACACAGACACTCACAAACATATGCTTCTCCTTTTTTTTAATAGATAGATAATATTTTCTTTCAAATTAATGCCTTTTGTCTTCGATGCAAAACGACGAGTACCAGGATGTGCACACACACTTCGGAGTACACTGTTTCATTTGTCTCGGTCTTCGATTTCTGATGTGCATGCGATATAGTAAAACTTTCCGAAAGTCCCTTGTTTTCCTATTTACCTCGGTAACACACTTGTAAATAAATAAAGCATTGCAAAAAGTCTCTGACATCTTCCTGACATTTCTATGTTGACAGGATTTGTTGCTCGAAGGCTTCTAGCAGTCGAATATTGAAGGAATTGGATTTCCCCCCTCTTGCTCTGGTATACCAAAAGTTCTACATACACATGTCTTTCCCGGCATTTCAGGTAGATACAGTAGGATTTTCTTTCCGAATGGAATCGTGTTCAGCAAGTGTCCCGTTCCCAAATTATGAAGCCTTCTGGACCCGTCTTTCACCAACCGGCTGGCCAGGCCTGATGTTCGAATGGAGCTGATTTGGGTAGGAATTTGTAATTTGATCAGGATGCCGGAGATAATGTCCTTACTTTTCACAAAGGACACCACGGAATCTTTAATGTCCACCATTTAATGGCAGTAGATGGGATTCCCAGCTTAACATCCATCCGAGGGACAGCACACACACACACACACACACACACACACACACACACACACACACACACACACACTGATGCATCTCTCTGCTTGTGAAACACCAATCCAATAGTTTTATAGTCATGTCCAGAAGTGCACTCACTGCTTTTGCACCATCCTGTCAGGACTTCAGAGAATGGGTTAAAGTAAACGGATAAAAGAAATGCAGTTATTCCCAGCACACATTACAACACACTGCATTTAGATCTTTGGGGAGACATTTTGTTCAAGTGAAATCTTTGATGCATGACATTACGCTCCATACAAACATTGCTTTAAGAAGTCCCATTTTAAGGCAGTTATGTAACAGTACTGATGAAAAAGCAAAACTTTGTTAAAGTTGTTTGTAAAGTCAGGTGTTTTGATTCCTCTCCAAATTGTTTTTCTTACAATGATGTCTCACTCCTGCAGGAGCTTGTTCAATTATATCAAACGCACGGACGGCAAGGACGTTCGGAGACATCATTGTGCTTTTAATCTAAATTGCAACATTGACAGATAATTCACAAATCGACACCATGTGTAGCATTTGTAACGGAGGATGTGTTTTATAAGTATTTTACTTCAAACATTGCTCATCAAAATGTATCCCACATCCCTCACCTCCACCCCTTGTTCACAATCACAACTACATGTGCTTGATGCATTATGTCACATGACTTTAGAAATTTATCACTGTTTATTTTATTCTATTCAGTCTGAACCATCTCCCAGAGCATTCCTGTATGACTCGCGCCCTTCATCTTCCCTTTTATGTCCACCTTGTCTTATAACATTTTAATAGGGTTAAGGTCTGGATATTTGAGGAGGTCAGGCCATCCATTTCAACAACTGTCGTTGTTACCCCGCACATGTGAAGTGAAAAGCGGTGTTGTGTAAGGTTCACTTCCGTCCGTCCATCGACAAACGTCAGTGTACGATCGAGGAACAACTTGATTTCAGTGGAATGTTGTATTTTGAACATGAGTCGGAATGTGAATCAGAAAACAAACCTGGAGTTTAGCAGAACTTTGGCTCTGAATTTGTCCCGATCACACAAGCACAGAGAGGAGTGAGAATTTTTTTTACTTTCTGCCTGACAGTCAAACAAAACTGACAATCATTTTAAAGAGGAAAGTTATTGTTTTTAAGGATGTCGTAAAGGAAACACAACAGGCATGAATAACTCATGTAACGTGTTAGATAAGGTGGTGTGCTAGCCACTGCATGAACGGCGGTAAACTTCCGTCTTTAATTTTTTTTTGTACGACCTATAAAATCTTAATTTTATTTAAATTTAATTCTATACTTAAACACTTTAGAGTACAAATCGCCTTCTTGTTGCTTCCAAGAACCTCCAGTTTCGCAGGACTTGGACATGTTAAATAAGGTGGTGTATAAGACGGCGGTGGTTAACTTTTTTTTGTATGTTTTTTTTGTTTGCACACACAGGTGTGCTTATTTTGAGGTCTAATAGTCTGCCAGAAAGAATATTGGTAGCCTACTTTGGTGTGGTGGTTAAATGTATTTCTCAAGAAAAGGGGCTTTAAAACACCGCAGCTGGCACTATACATCGTGGAAAACATGCACAACTCAGAAGTCATATCAATGGGCTGCATTTAAAAATATATATATATATGACCTTTAAAATCGTTATTTGCTTGTCCACGGGAGACAGGGTTTTGCAATCGCTTCTGTGTCTGTCTGTGTGTCTGTCTGGGCCATAACCTTTTTACCATTTGAGCTTTTGTCATTAAATTTTCAACAAAGCTTGATAATGAGAATGGGGAGAAGACAAATTAAGAATTTGGTCAAAAAGTCAAATGCACCATTTGCATGCGGAAGAAGAAGTCCAAATACAAAGCGGATGGGCTTTGCATTTTCAGATGCTTTTTAGTTACCTCTGCCGCTGAGGGTGGATGGAGGTTATGTTTTTACCTCTATTTGTTTGTCTGTTTGTGACCAGAAAATCTCTAAAAGTTGTGGACGGATTCGGACAAACTTTGGTGGAGAGCTTGGGTATGTGACACCGACGAAATTATATTAGATTTTGGTGAAGATCCAGATCTGCATCCGAGAATTTTTTAAAGTGATTCTTCACCATTGAATGATGGGGCTAAAATGATGTATAGCACGATATCTCAAAAAGTTATGGACAGATTCAGACAAAACTTGGTAGATGAGTTGGTTAGGTAACAAGAACAAGCCGATTAAATTTTAGTTCAGGTCTGAATCCAGATTCGGCCTATCAGTGGGATAACCAGAGTGGTGTCAAAGCCACCCAATGCTCGCCTGTTTATACATTTATCGTTTTAAAAAGACTAGTCTAATAATATTTTTTATAAAGCATTGCAGTGAAGTCTGATCCAAATAATTTTAATGCAATATATGTATTTGTATATTGTAATCAGTAAAAAATAGTGTGGTAGATAAAAACATTAGAAAGGAAATAACTTGCACCAAAAACTTTAACATTTTCACGCTCACGCTGAAGTTCATGCCGGGGGTATCGCTATAGCTCTCTGTTCTTCGAACAGGCGAGCTAAAAAACGTAAACTAATCAGCTCAGCAGAGGTATGCGCTCTACCAAGTGCCCTTCTAGTTCTTCTTTCTTTGAGTATCTCAGCTTTATAGTCTGGCTATGGATTTAGGATTTTCAGTAAGCACGGTAGTAAGGCAGGTGTCTTTAACTCAGAGTGATGAAAACATGGAATTTATGGTCTTCCAGTAAGGGTAGTGATGGTAAAGTGAGTAGAAAACTTTAAAATTGAGTTGAATAGGTATCTGGAAATTGTGGAGATGGGAGGGCCTTAAGATGTTGACGTGATTGTTCAGGCTTGATGGGCGTCATGGCCTCAGAATCCTGTATTAAAGTTCCTTGTATAGAAACAAAGCCTTTACCCGCAAACCCCCTTCCTGAAGGTATTCCGAGGTGATGAAGAATGGAATTATATTTTGCTTCACAAATATTCTTTCTGTCATCACCAAATTCCCCGTCTGTGGACCAGAAAAATAACCCACACCTTCAGGTTACCACCTCCTTGTTTAGCAGTTGGTGCAAGAAAACATTTGGCCAATCTCTCACCTTGATTTCTTCTTGCATTCTATTTGCTCTTGAAGTTGAAAAATTCAAACAGTTTCATCCATCCACAACACTCTTCTCCATTGGTCTTAGATCCAGTCTTTATGGTTTTCTGTTCATTGTCGGTGTTTCTGACGTTTGCTCATCTTAACAATGGTTTTCAAGCTGCATCGCTCCTTATCATGGCAGCTGCTGAGAGTCGTCTCCTCACTGTTTCCTTTGAGATGATGACATTTTATGTTGAATTGAAATGGGTAACAAGTTTAGTGCTGGTGAGAAAATGGTCAATGTTGGAATTCCAAATGATCAATTTGTCTTCTCACTCAGTTCTCGTCCTCTTTCTGCCATGACTACTCTTGTTTGTAAAGTCGTGACTTTCTCAGTTTCTGCATGTTCATTGTGATCTTTGCTCTATTATGTGAATCATTGACCTTCATTGCAATTTCCCTCACTGAAGATCCTTGCTTGATGATTATAAGGAAGGCGACAGAATCATCATGTTTCAACTCCCTCGTTTAAGCCGTGGTAGTTCGATAATGAGAAAGAGTCAATGGAAATAAAGACACAAAAGTTGGAAATTTTACATTAGTATTCAAAATTAATCGTGATCCTATTAGTGCAATATAATATCATTGTGTATTGATCTTTTGTTTGACATATGCTAGTGGGATAGCCTTGAAATATGCACACTTGCCTCTGAGCTGTCTTGCCTGGGTTCGAATCTCAACCCAGCTATAAACTGTTATCCCGGTGTTTCACAGACAGAATGGTACGTCAATGTGTGTGCCGTCCCTCAGATGGATGTTAAACTGGGTATTCCATCTGATAGCATTAGTTGGTGGATGTTAAATATCCCACAATATCCTTTGCAAAGAGGAGGCGAGCTATCACCAGCGCTGTGGCCAAATTACAAATTCCTACCCTGACTGATGACTGGTAAGGCAATGGCAAACCACCCAGTGTAACTGGTGCCAAGATACTGCTTCAGCAGTAACAACGCTCTGTAAAGAGTGTGGTACATCTCAGATGTCATTTGTGTGTGTATGGATGTATATATATATATATATATATATATATATATATAATATATATATATATATATATATACAGGGTGTGTCAAAAGTAGCGCCCGATTTCTGTTTTTTCGGCTGTCTGATTCTTTCTGGGAAGTCATGTTGTTAATAATTGTCTTGCAGATTATTAATTTTCGTAATTTTATTTATTTTTGATTTTGTTTTGCAGGTTATTGCTGCGAGTTTGGAAAGTTACTGAATTTGCACCAATTTGAACCATAAATTACCTTTCAATGAATCAACGCATTGCGGCCGTGA
>CM068960.1:85875346-85884253 GCA_035128595.1 Eptatretus atami | reverse complement strand
AAACTGGTCCAACACGTGGAACATGTCTTTCAACCTTGACAAATCTCACACTTTCACTATGTCTCTCCGAAAGGACCATCTGGAAACCTCCCCCCCATCTACTTTCTCATCAATCCTCTTGAAGAAGTCCTTTCACTCAAGCCTCTGGGTCTCTCTATATGCCATGATCTTTCCTGGGAAAGCCACATTTCTAAGCTGGCCTCCAAATCCAGTTGCCGACTGGGCATCCTCCATCGTGCAAAGTCCTTCCTTTGCACACCTGAGCTCCTGACCACATACAAAGCTTTCGTCCACAGCTTAATGGAGTACTGCTCGCCCCTTTAGGCTGGTGCTCCCACCTCTTACCTTTCTCTGCTTTACGCTGTGAAATCCAAGGCATATAGGATCATTGGTATCTCCCACGATGAGGCTGAGTCTGGGTCTCTCACTCTCTCACCGCAGGCAGGTCAGTAGTCTTTCTGTCTTCTACCGTCTCCTCCCCGGTCTCAGGCCCCCCCCCCCCCCGCTCTGTCTGAGATATGTCCCCCCCCCCCATATTTCCACAGGGCGCTCAAGGTCCGCCAGCAACCCCCTTCTGGTAAAACTACAAAATCAAGAATCACTGCTCTCCTTCACTCATTTGTTTTTTTGTTTTTTTTCCCACCTGTGGAACCAACTGCCACATTCTCTTAAATGTAATCTCTCCAGGTCTTCAAAACAGCTGTTCACCACCATCTCATATTTTCCCCCATCCAAAACCACGATCTTTTCTACCCCCGTTAATCCACCCAAAAACCCACCTCCTTCAAATTCCCTGCTTTCCTTCCTGAAAGTCCCTGTCGTGTAAGGACCTGAAAGTCCCTGTAGCGTCCATCTTGTTTACCCTGTGTATCCCGCCCCATCCCTCTCCCTTCCACAGATCTCCTCATATCTCTGTTCCACACTGTGTTTTTCCTTCTCTCTCCTACCCCTCTTGTCTCCTGCTGCCCTTGTTGTACATTCTGTGTGTTAGCTCTCATACAAGCCTCGACAGTGTATACAAAAAAAACAAAACTTTAATGAGCAGTTCATTTCAATCGTAGCTTAATGGTAAACTGCACTCAAGGGAATGTGTAATCTGATATCTGACGTGATGATGCCATATACCTGAGGTTGGATCATTCATCTTGCACTTGCCAAGAAATTTCAATTTTATTTGGTCGAGTTAAGGAACACACCAAAGTGTTAAAAGTGTTAAAACCTTCACCATGAAATGTTTTGGATGTTTTGCTGAGGAGGAATTGTTTGAGAACTGTGCGGTGAGGTCATGTTTTGGTCATAAAATGATAAATAAATATCACATTTTGTCATAATTTTATCTTTGATGTGTTGAGTGTGGATGTAGAAACCACACAACACTCTATATTACTTAAAGTACTGTATTTTGACAGCACATCTAAACATAAAATTAATCTGCCCAACATGAATGTGCATATTTTTCCCAGATTGCATGACCATGATAAGCATCTCATTTTGACATTTTGAGAAAATTTGCACTCTTGCCTTTTTGCCCTCCCATCCCTCCGACAAGGTCGGAGATGGGGACATTAAAATGAGCTCCGTCTGACCAACCAACTGACCGACCGACCGATCATCCATCCATGTGCTTTTGTGTATGTGATATTTCAAAAACTGTTGAACATTTGTCTTTCATATTGCAGATATCTATTCCTCATGACATTATCTCAACCTGATTAGATCACAGCTGTGATTAGCTAGATTATGTTGCCATAGCAACCGTCTCAGTAACTTGGCTTGTGTACGCGATATTTCAAACACCTTTCAAGATTTAGCTTTCATATTACAAATACATCTATTCCTCATACTTCCCAAAAGGCGGGAGACCTAGAGTGTCAGCTCCTTGTTATTTTTTTTTACTGATTTGAGGCTCATAGTGTAGCTTACACACAAATCGCATGCAAGACAAGAACATTAGTAACTAGAGGGGGAGCACTCGGTAGAGTGCAAAACCTCCGCCGCCAATACTGCTAGGTCACTCCAAGTGAACCTGATATCCTATTCATTCAATTTGACGTCAACAGTGCTCAGAGTTATAGTTTGCAACTTTCCCTTTTACTTTTAACTTTTAATACTCAATTCATTCGTCATAACTAGATTCCTTGAGACAGAAATTGATTTTACGTGGGTATATCCACCTGAAGTTCCAAAATCAGCCGCAATTATAATTTTGGCAGTTTTTTTTGTTGGAAATCACTTATAACATGTAGAAATGCAAAAAAAAAAATCGAAATTTTGTTGAAAAAAAATTTGCAAAATTTTTTTCTCTCTAACAATTTTTTTTTGGGGGGGGGGGGGGGGGTTGGAAATCACTAAAAACATGTAGAAATGCAAAAAAAGAAATCGAAATTCTGTTGAAAAAAAAGTTGCAAAAATTTTTTTTCTCTAACATTTTTTTTTTTGGGGGGGGGGGGGGGGTTGGAAATCACTTAAAACATGTAGAATGCAAAAAAAAAAAAATTCAAATATTTTTAAAATTGGCCGCCATAGCGCCATATTGGATTTTGGACCAAGTCCAAAATCTAATGGGCATGATCCTTGGACCAGACCTAACCCCCCCACAAGGTTCGGCGAAATCCGTCGAGGAGTTTTTCCGTAATACTGTTCACAAACAAACAAAAACAAACAAACAGAAAGGGGGTGAAAACAGTAACCTCCATCCATCTTCGATGGCGGAGGTTAATGAGAACAGCACTCTGTAGAGCGTATATCATTGCTAGACTGAACAGTTTACGTTTTGTATCCCACTGATAGGCCGGATCTGGATCCGAACCTGAACCAAAATGTAATTGGCTTATTATTGTAACAACCAACACATCCACCTAATTCTGTCATAACTCGTCCACAACTTTTTTTAAATATCATGCTATATATCAATTTTGGCTCCATCTCTCAATGGTGAAGAATCACTTAAAAAAATTAAAATTCTCGTATCCGGATCTGGGTCTTCACCAAAATCTAATTGATTCGTCCTTGTCGCATGCCCAACCTGTCCAACAAGTTTCTTCTGAATCTGTTCATAAAATTTTGAGATATCCTTCTCACAGGCAAACAGACAGGGGGGTGAAAACATAACCTCCGTCCACCTTCGGTGGCAGAGGTAATCAATGTATTTTTACATGAATCACATGGCCATAAGTATAAAATTGATGAACATGATGTACAGTATATGGGATTTGAACCTGAGTTCCTCTCATCATGAGCCAGAAGTTCAGTTCAGATTAGAGCATTAACAAGCCAATCCAGCTTTAAGATGATACATTACAATGGCTCGGGCCTCTATGTTTACCAGTATGAGAACACACCTTGCAATACTGCTGTTTCGGCTGGAATTGGTTTATGGCAATTAACATTACCCATCTACAGTGGCCATCCCAGAGTCCTCAATTAAAACAAATCAAACCAACTCGGGATGTCTTTGAACAATGTTTAAGTGCCAGAGTTAAAGGACCATGATCTACCACTGAACTTCCACTTGCTGTAAAGGAGGAATGGTGTAGATTACACCTGATGTCTACCAACATTTCGTTAGGTACAGTGACACCCGACGAGAAATCGGTCTAAACAGTTGTGAATTATTATTCCTGCATATTTCCTTACTGTACGGATATATTTGGTTATTATACTCGCACACAAGGAATCACAGAAGGAACTTCAATGCAGGAGGAGGTCATTTGGTCTATCATGCCTGCACAATCCTGCCAACACTCACATACCCCTCTATCCCCACTGCTTGTAGGTACCTATCCAATTCTATTTTAAGTCTCCATGCATTTTGAAACCTGAACCATGATCAATTTTCCTGTTGTAGAGGTAAAGCTGGAATGCATGAAATACATAAAACTAAAACTGTTCCATAAATCTTACTGTTTCTGGTCTTCCTGTGCTTTAAAACTGCACCTCAATGTCCATACCAAAAATACTTTTCATTACAGGGTCTCACACAGACGCACAAACACACACAAACACACACACATGCAGAAAGAGCAATTGCACAACAATGGACGACGTTTATTTTTTTTTTTTTAATTAAACAAAAGACAAACAGCCGGTGACCTTGGGGGAAGTGACGCAATTTCCTGGAGCACTCTAGGTGCTGGCGAGTCATCTTGTGACCTCACCTTTTTCTCTGCAGTCATCAGAGCAATTAAGGAGAAGTATTTACCCCTCCCAAAGGATGCCAACCCATGGGGGTTATCTCTAAATTTGGAGCACTCAAGCGAGGAAGCAACATGGACCATTTGAAAGTCTTTGCTATGACCTTGCCATGACTGAACCCTCACCTGCTCACCCTCCCAAAATCCAAGATGGTTGCCATCTTGCATTCATTCATCCCCTTATACTCCTGATTGTGGAAACTGCCAACCAACTAGACTCAGAGAGGACATTTTATGTTATGTTTCGAATGACTGAAGAATATTAGGCAGGCAAGCCTTTTCATGATTTTATCGAGCTTTGTCTAGCTATTTTAAAGTTACAATGGGAGTGTAAAAGGTTAATTCGGGAGCAAAGGAGAAGAGCTTGGTTCAGAAGGAATATAAATTGGGACATTGTCATGATGCTTCTTCTTGCTCTCATAAATAATGAAAGCACCAATCATCTCTGAAACGATTTCAGGACAAGAACAGCAGTTGAAAAGCGGATGACAATAAGCAAGTATACTTGAACCTTCTTCATTTCTAAATTGCTTATTTAAACGACTCGGGATGATGAATAAAACATGATTTTCTTTTTCGTTGATGAAAACCGCTTATGATTCATAAGTAGTTTTAAATATAGATCTCATAATGGTCTTGTAGCAAGAAATATTGGATCTGTCATAAGATGGTCTCTGCTTTAGCTGTGCAAATCTCATTTACATTAACATAAGCGTTGCAAAGTATCCTTTGTCCTTTATGAGAAGATGAAGTCATCTGCTGTAATTTTGTGACACAATACAATCTAAATTGGGTTCTTTCAGGTTAATATCAGGTTCACTCTCCTTTTGAGCTTTTCAGCCAATCATCTTCATTGAACATGATCATGTCACCTCGAGTAGAGATCATGTTACAGTCAATCATAATTATGTGGCATACACATATGATTCACATTTGCAATGCATGCTGACATTGAATTTGCAGCAGTAATCACGGGCAACACCCTGGTGATGTCCCTGTGCCTGCACCCACTGTTCTCCTCCACACTTTTGCTTCTCCACCCCATTTCACCCCCTCATTGAAATGAGGTGGTGTTGACATGGCACAGGTATGATGGGCCAAATGGTCTGCTCCTGCATGAAGTTCCTTGTATTTTCTTGTGCAGGGTGAGGTGTAAGGCCCATGGTTTTAGCTGCTTATAATGTTTGACGAATTTTTCGTTTATACTGACGAATTTTTCATCGTCCACTGTACTTGCTGTCGAGTACACTTCCAGTCTGAAATGCCTTTTTCCCCCCCAAAGATGAAGATTTTATTTTGATGCTGCTGGCTTTCCAAAACACTCCTCAAAGTCTTCTTGCACCTGTTTCCTTGTCTTGTTTGTGTTTCTCCTCTCGTTTCTCCACACCACTGCTACCATCCTCTTCCACTGTAAATGGACTGGTGTCTGCCATCTTGGTTTAAAGTATTATATGTATTATTTATCAGCAAAAAAGAAAACGGTGTAAATAGATGGTATAAACGAATCTTGTTGAAGCAGCTAAAACCGTGTCCTGGGACTTATGACTCACTCTGGTATAAGCTTGGTTTTGCGGAGTTTAACTTGAGGAGGGGGTAACTGAAAGATCCTGGTGTTTCTGTGGAGGGTGAAAGAGCTGAGATAGCAGAAGGTGCTAAATTGGAGGGGAGGTGGTAAAAAATGGAGAAACCACTGACCTGTCTCTGATCTGTTTTTGGTCTCATCGTGAGAGATGCCAATTTTGTTGGGAGTTTTAGATTCCTCAGAATGCTGGGATGCCAGCCCCAGCAATCTGTGAGGAGACACATTTTGAGGAGACAGATGTGATGCTGGGGTGCCAGCCCATAGGGAAGAGCCATACTCCATTGAGCTTTGTGGGAAACAGGCTGTGAGCACTTCTGGTTTAAATGCCTTGATAAGCAACGCATCCTGGCCAACTGTTTTGATGTTGGAAGCTCTTGATTTTTACTTGAACCCGTTTTTATTATTTCGTATGCAGCATGTGACTACTGGTTACATCATTGCTGGGAGTGCAGCTGTGGTCTGCTGATGCAGTGCCCTCTGTTTCCAGTAAGCTGGTACTCATTTTGCCGACGTCAGAAGGATGACCGGCTGAGCCAACTCACCTCGTGTTATTTAACGGAATGACAGCGGCTCTAACTCAAGACCCTAAGATCTTTAGGCAGTCATCCTTAACCATTAAGCCAACACCAGGCTTACTTAACCAGTAAAACAGACCAGTAAAACAGTTAAAGATTGCACACAAGAAATATATATGACCTACCCTCAGAAACCAGCATGATTATAGACCAAGAAGAGTGTTGATGAGGCAAGTTGGAATTTGTAACTTATTGTATACTTGACCGGTGCAGGGAATGTAGAATTTGGAAAGGTTTCTGGCAGAATGGCATACTCTGGTGAAAGGTACCATGAGACTTGTAATGTTGACATTGCAGATGTGAGATCCAGCCGAGCAGCCCTTCCAAAGGAGAGTGTGCCATTCCTCTGTATGTTTTTTGTTTTATTTTTTATACACTATCGAGGCTTGTATGAGAGCTAACACACAGAAATGCACAAGAAGAGGAGCAGGTGACAAGAGGGGTGGGAGAGGGAAGGAAAAAACAGTGGGGAAAAGAGTCGTGAGGATATCTGTGGAAGGGAGAGGGATGGGGTGGGGTACACAGGGTAAACAATATGGACACTGCAGGGACATTCAGGTCCTTACATGACAGGGACTTTCAGGAAGGAAAGCAGGGAATTTGAAGGAGGTGGGTTTGGGGCGGATTAAGGGGGTAGAAAAGATCGTGGTTTTGGATGGGGGCAGATATGAGATGGTGGTGAACAGCTGTTTTGAAGACCTGGAGGGAAGAATTACATTTAAGAGAATGTGGAAGTTGGTTCCACAGGTGGAAAAAATGAGGAACAAATGAGTGAAGGTGAGCAGTGATTCTTGATTTTGGTAGTTTTACCAGACCCAGATGGGGGATGCTGGCGGACTTTGAGCACCCTGTGGAAATATGGGGGGACGACATATCTCAAACAGGAGCAAGGGGTTGTGGGGGGGGAGGGAGGGGGGACGAGGCTGGGGAGGAGACGGTAGAAGACAGAAAGACCACTGACTTTCTGTGGTGAGAGAGTGAGAGACCCAAAACTCAGCCTCATCATGGGAGATACCAATATCCTAAATGCCTTGGTTTCCACAGCGTAAAGCAGAGAAAGGTGAGAGGCGGGAGCACCAGCCCAAAGGGGTGAGCAGTACTCCATTAGGCTGCGGACAAAAACTTTGTATGTGGTCAGGAGCTCAGGTGTGCCAAGGAAGGACATTGCACAGTGGAGGATGCCCAGTCGGCGAGCGAAAATATAATTTCCCAGGAAGATCATGGCAGATCGTGAGACTCAGAAGCTTGAATGAAAGGACTTCAATAGGATTGTTGAGAAAGTAGATGAGGTGGGGGGGGGGGGTGGTTCCAGAAAATTTGATTTGGGGTCCTTTCGGAGAGACATCGTGAGAGAGAGATTTGTCAGGGTTGAAAGACATGTTCCACGTGTTGGACCAACTTGTGGTTTTATTCAGATCCGCAGAGAGAGAAAAGGCTGCTGCTTGCCGATCTGAGGGATGACTTGTGGTTTCTGAGGTCTGAGTTCAGATCTGAGGGAACTTTGGTTTTATCCAGATCTGCAGAGAGAGAAAAGGCTGCTGCTTGCCGATCTGAGATGGAACATCCGAGGTTGGAGTCATCAGCAAAGAGATAAAGAGGATTTTCCAGAGAGTCGGACAGATCATTGATGAAAACCACAAAAAGAACAGGGCCCAGAATACTGCCTTGAGGAACTCCAGCCTGCACAAGAAGAGAGGATGACAGAACTCCATTAAGGGCCACACGTTGGCTGCGACAGGATAGGAAGTGTGCGAGCCTGAGTGGAGATGGCCTTGGATATCATAGGAAGAGAGTTTGGCGAGCAGGGCAGGGTGCCAGACCGTGTCAAAAGCACGCGATATGTTGGGTATATGGCTCTGATTTCATGTCTGGCATTGAGTACCTGCATCCATTGTTGGGAGAGCAGAAGCAGTATATCCAGGGTAGAGTGACCTGATCTGAATCCAAACTGATGAACGGAAATCAAGCCATTGCAGAACAGCAAGGATTTAATATCTGAAGCAATAGTGGATTCCATAACTTTGCTGATGATTGGGAGAAGGCTGATTGGTCTATAGTTGCAGGGATCTCTTTTTGCACCTTTTTTATGCAGGGCAGTAATGTTTGCTGATTTCCAAGCAGATGGCAGATGACCTTGAGAAAACGAGAGGGTGAATAGAACAGAGAGAGAGGGTGAGCAAGAGCAGAGGAGCAGGCTTTTCGGGCACGTGGGCTGATGCCATTTGGACCGGTTGTACAATCTGATTTGAGGTTTGACAGCAAGCTCTCCATCTTGTCAGGAGAAAAGGACACAGAGTCCAGGAACAGCTGGGTGTGATTGGGTAAGGTGGGTACAGAAAGTGATGGGTTTGGGACACATGATTTAGAAGCAAACATGGAGTTTAGGCATTCAGCCTTTTCACGTGCAATGTCAGCTGTGCGGCCATTTGAGGTAATGGAGGGGATGGAGGGGGAACATACACCAGAAACAGACTTAGCTAGACACCACCAGGATTTGGAGGAGGGAGACAGGTTTGAGAGTTCAGACTTGAGATTTGAAAGATGTTGTTTTCTTGCT
>CM068960.1:85867846-85870346 GCA_035128595.1 Eptatretus atami | reverse complement strand
AACTCGCCTACTCTTTGCGAGGAACACAGTGAGACTTTTAACATTCATCAACTAATGCTGGCACCCAGCTTAACTTCCATCCGAGGGACGGTGCACTTTGTGATGCAACACTCTGTCGGTCAGTTTGGGAATCAAACCCAGACTAGACAGCTCAAAGGTAAGTGTGGTACCTTTGCAGCACTCTATCAGACCAACACTTGGATAATGATAATATAAAATTGATGGACATCGCCTTGATTGTTCAGTGCAAATTAATTATTGAAAGCTCTATTCGGCTCGAGCCACTTTTGTCAGCAAGACCAAACAGTTCACAACAGTTTTAAATTTTAGTTGTATAAAATGAGGCTCATGAATGAACTTAAATCCAAGCCCATTTAAACATTTATGTTGTGGTTGCAGGTTATAGTATCATCTAAGGCAGGAAGGCGATTCATATAGACAGGGCACAGCACACTTTTGTGTTCCATTTATAATGCAATCTTTCTCACCATATCTTGGAACACCGCAGGATTTCCTGAACATCAAAATGACTTTGAATGCTGCTGGAGGCTCAGGAGATTGTCACATTACAAACCAAACTTGGCGAAGGAAACAACGAGCTCATCACTTTATTTGTTCACAAGGTTGGCTTGTAATGTAGTTCTGCTTGAACATTGCTGCCTGACCTTCAAAGGAAATCAATCCCATTAATATTTCCATCCACTTTTTCATATTTTTACTTACGATATCCTGTGCATCGGATCATGGACTTAGTTCAGTCCTATAAGATATTTACATTGTCTGTATAGCCCTGGCACGGCAGCTCAAAGGTGCACTTTTGATTCCTATCCCAATTATAAACTGTCATCCTACTGCTTTACAAGAAGGGTGTTCTATTATTGAATATGCCAGATCCTGTGGAGGGACATCGATACGAGTTCCCTTACTGGGAACTTCAATGCAGAAGGAGGTCATTAGGCCAGTCAAAGCCTGCACAATGGTTGTCAACCTAAGGTTGTTTGTCCGTGCTCTGTTCTTTTTTAAATTCTGCTGAGCATCAAGCAAAGGGATGAGCTGTACCATTTTTAGACTTCGGAATGACTCGGGGTGTCCAAACCGCCAATCTCCCACACTTGGAGCAGATGCTCTAACCATTACACCACTGAGTGGTAAAAATCTGTGTGTCTCATCTGCTCGCATTCATTTGTGGACATTAAAGATCCCACAGCACCTCTTAAAAAGAGTAGTCATGTGCCGGTATCCTGGTCAAATTCAAAATTCCTGCCTTTACTTGGCCCCAGAGAGGATTGAAAGGACTTTTTATGAAGGAGAAAAATATGTCTACAGTAGTAACCCGATTAATGTGTATCCACGGTGCTGTAACAGATAAGAAGCCAATCTGATCGGAAGAGACCATCAAATAACACCTTTTTTATCTCGATGCAAAAAGGTCACCTTGTTTTGGTATAAATACTTTAGTTCCGCATTGACAGTTTTTGGGGACATGACATTTGTGGATAAATTTCAGGCTGCACCAAGTGCAGGGTCCCTTTGATTTGTGGTCATACCTTGTCATTCCTAAAGTAGAGTGGGGCTAGACTCAAACATTAAGGTCGAGAAGGTGATTTTCCAGATGGAGTGGTCATATTGAATCCAGCGTATCCATAATTTGGATCTTTTCTGGAACACTAAATTGCTTCACCAGAAAAGAATGCTTTCGCTGCACTTCACTAGCACAGGCATTGGCTGTAATAACTGGCAAACAACTCACAGTAGGACCAAGGGATTGTTCTTTTATTTTATCTGCTGGGAATTATCAAAAAGTGAGATTGCTTTGCTACGCAGATTGCCTATCTGGAAACTGTTGCCAGACTTTAGCGCCCTAAAGTGACGCAAACGAGATTATTGATTCAAATGAGATCTTCTCTGAGGTTTGTGTTATTCTACCCTCATATTTTAAGAAGAGTTGTATGAAAGGACATTTTGTACACTGGATAACTGCAACAACACCAAATATAGTGTGACAACTCCCACATAATAATGGTAGTATGTTGCCTCTAAAATCACTCTTATCGTATCAGTTCTTTGTGTAAAACAAAATTATTCAGCTCACAGGATAGTACCTTGCTTTGTTTGGAACAAATTTGAAACCAATGTCAGAGATGCAAGAGAGCAGCAGTATCAACAAACCCCTAAGGTTTATCTTCGGCCTTTTGGGGGAATCTGCATTTTTGGGCAGCATCTTTGAGATATGTATATATATATATATATACAGGGTGAGTCGGAAGTAGTGCCCGATTTCTGTCATTTGACTGTTTGTTTGCCATTTGTATTACAGTGTACAAGAAGGTAGAAATAAATGAATGACATGTTTATCTAACCATTTATTCAAGAAAAAATTATTACAGAACTGTACCAAGCTGTTTTACTCGCAATTTTCAAAGTGCCCTTCCTCGTGATTGATGCACAATTGCAGCCGAGCAGGCACAGAGCGGCACACACGTCTGCAGAGTTCGATATC
>CM068960.1:85863719-85865709 GCA_035128595.1 Eptatretus atami | reverse complement strand
AGGAAAAAAAACTAGTGGGGAAGAGTCGTTAGAGAATTCTGTTTGGTAAGGGAGAGGGATGGTGGTGGGGGACCGGAAACAATATGGACACTGAGGGACATTCAGGCCTTACATTGACAGGACTTTCAGGAAGAAAGCAGGGAATTTGAATGGAGGGGTTTGGGGCGGATTAAGGGGTTAGGAAAAGATCGTGGTTTTAGGTATGGGGGCAGATATTGAATGTGGTGAACAGCTGTTTTGAAGACTGATCGAGGAGAATTACATTAAGAGAATGTGGAAGTTGGTGTCAACAGGTGGAAAAATGAGGAACAAATGAGTGAAGTGAGCAGTGATTTTTGATTTGGTAGGTTTTTTTTTTTTTTTTTTGTTTTTTTTTTTACCAGGACCCAGATGGGGGATGCTGGCGGACTTTGAGCACCCTGTGGTGTATGGGGGACGACATATTCAAAACAGACAAGGGTTGTGGGGGGAGGGAAGGGGGACGAGGCTTGGGGAGGAGACGTAGAAGACAGAAAGACCAACTGACTTTCCTGTGGTGAGGAGAGTGAGGAGACCAAAAACTCAGCCTCATTCATGGAGATACCAATCATCTAAAGCCTTGGTTTTCCACAGCGTAAGCAGAGAAAGGTGAGAGGCGGGAGCACCAGGCCAAAGGTGAGCAGTACTCCATTAGCTGCGGACAAAAACTTTGTATTGTGGTCAGGAGCTCAGGTGTGCCAAGGAAGGACCAATTGCACAGTGGAGATGCCCAGTCGTGCGAGCGAATATTAATTTCCAGGAAAGATCATGGCAGATCCGTGGAGATCAGAAAGCTTGAATGAAAGACTTCAATAGGATTGTTGAGATAAGTACATGAGGTGTGGGGGGTGGGGGGGGTGGTGGTTTCCAAGATGTGGGGTGGTTCAATGGTTCCTTTCGGAGAAGATCGTGAGAGAGAGATTTGTCCCAGGGTAAGACATAGGGTGGGTTGAAAACATGTTCCATAGTCACGTGTTTGGACCAACTTGTTGCGTTTTATTCAGATCCGCAGAGAAGAGAAAAAGGCTGCTGTGCGTTCTGGGGATGACTTGTGGTTCTGAGGTCTGAGTTACGATCTGTGGAAATTTGGTTTTATATCCAGATCTGAGAGAGAAGAAAAGGCTGCTGCTTGCCGATTGAGATGAACATCCTGAGGTTGAGTCATCAGCAAAGGATAAAGAGGATTGTCCCAGAGAGTTCGGGACAGATCATTGTGAAAACCACAAAAGAACAGGGCCCAGAATAACTGCCTTGAGGTAAACTCCAGCTGCACAAGAAGAGGGATGAAGTAACTCCGATTAAGGGCCACCGTTGGCCTGTGCGGACAGGATAGGAAGGATTAGCAGAGCCTGAGTGGAGTGGCCTTGGATATCATAGGAAGGAGTTTGGCGAGCAGGGCGTGGTTGGCCAGACATCGTTGTCCAAAGCCCGCGATATGTTGGGTATTATGCTCTTGATTCATGTCTGGCTTGATACCTGCATCCATTGTTGGGAGAGCGAGCAGTATTTCCAGGGTAGAGTACCATGTCTGAATCCAAATGGATGAACTCGGAAATCAAGCCATGCAGTAACAGCAAGGATTTATATCTGAAGCAATATGGATTCCCATAACTTTGCTGATGATTGGGGAGAAGCTGATTGGTCTATAGTTGCTAGGGATCTCTTTTGCCTTTTTTATGCAGTGGCAGTAATTGTTTGCTGATTTCCGCAGATGGGCAGATGACCTTTTGAGAAAACCGAAGATG
The DNA here is from genome assembly GCA_035128595.1 of Eptatretus atami. Classification (NCBI taxonomy): domain Eukaryota; kingdom Metazoa; phylum Chordata; class Myxini; order Myxiniformes; family Myxinidae; genus Eptatretus; species Eptatretus atami. The sequence goes on along the minus strand of CM068960.1, from coordinate 85,863,946 downwards.
GTTGAATAGACAGAGAGAGAGGGTGAGCAAGGAGCAGAGGAGCAGGCTTTTCGGGCACGTGGGCTTGATGCCATTTGGACCGGTTTTGTTACAATCTGATTTGAGGTTTGGCAGTCAAGCTCTCCAACTTGTCAGGAGAAAGGCACGAGTCCAGGAACGCTGGGTGTGATTCGGAAGGTTGGTGGTACAGAAAGTGGATTGGGGTGGGACCCACATGATTTAGAAGC
>CM068960.1:85853719-85858719 GCA_035128595.1 Eptatretus atami | reverse complement strand
TCTTATCTCTCTCCTCTCTATCCTTTTCTTTCTTCTTTTCCTTTCCCTCCTCTCTCTCTCTCTCTCTCTCTCTCTCTCACACACGTGTTTTGGCCAAAGGCAGGTCAGTGCTGCCAAAGCATTTCCCACAGTAATGATTTCACTGTGGTCGTTTTGCCTTCCTTGGACCCACACAGGTGGTTGTCACAAAGCCAATTTGGAATTTTGTTTAAGATGCCAGCAATAACTCGCCTACTTCTTTGCGAGGAACACAGTGAGACTTAACATTTCATCAACTAATGCTGGCACCCAGCTTAACTTCCATCCGAGGGACGGTTTGCACTTTTTGGTGATGCAACACTCTGTCGTCAGTTTGGGATCAAACCCAGATAGACAGCTCAAAGGTAAGTGTGTTACCATTTGCAGCACTCTATCAGACCAAACACTTGATAATGTAATATTTTAAAATTGATGGACATGCCTTGATTGTTCAGTGCAATTAATTATTGAAAGGCTCTATCGCGCTCGAGCCAACTTTTGTCAGCAAGACCAAACAGTTCACAACAGTTTTAAATTTTGTTGTAATAAAATGAGGCTCGATGAATGAACTTAAATCCCAAGCCCATTTCAAACATTTATGGTGTGGTTGCAGGTTATAGTATCATCTAGCAGGAAGTGCGATTCATATTAGACAGGGACAGCACACTTTTGTTGTTCCATTTATAATGCAATCTTTCTCACCATATCTTGGAACACCGCAGGATTCTTCTGAACATCAAAATGACTTTGAAATGCTGCTGAGGCTCAGGAGATTGTCACCATTACAAACCAAACTTGGCGAAGGAAACACGAGCTTCATCAACTTTATTTGTTCACAAGGTTGGCTTGTAATTAGTTCTGTTGAACATTGCTGCCTTGACCTTCAAAGGAAATCAATCCCATTAATATTTCCATCCACTGTTCATATTACTTACGATATCTGTTGATCGGGATCATTGGACTAGTTCATCTATAAGATATTTACATTGTCTGATATGCCCCTGGCACGGCAGCTCATAAAGGTGCACTTTTGATTCCTATCCCAATTATAAACTGTCATCCTACTGCTTTACAAGAAGGGTGTTTATTATTGAATATGCCAGATCCTGTAGGACATCGATACGAGTTCCCTTACTGGGAACTTCAAATGGCAGAAGGAGGTCATTAGGCACAGTCAAGGCCTGCACAATGGTTGTCAACTAAGGTTGTTTTGTACGTGCTCTGTTCTTTTTTTAAATTCTGCTGAGCATTTAAGCAAAGGATGGCTGTACCATTTTAGGAACTTCGGAATGACTGGGAGGTGTCCAAACCGCTCCAATCTCCCACACTTGGAGCAGATGCTCTACCCTGACACCACTAGTGGTAAAATCTGTGTGTCTCATCTGCTCGGCATTTCATTTGTGACATTAAAGATTCCCACAGCACCTCTTTAAAAGGAGTTAGTCATGTGCCGTGTATTCTGGGTCAATTCAAAATTCCTGCCTTTACTTGGCCCCGGAGGATGAAAGGATTTTTATGAAGGAGAAAAATATGTCTACAGTAGTAACCCGATTAATGTTTCCACGTGCTGGTAACAGATAAGAAGCCAATCTAATCGAAGAGACCATCAAATAACACTTTTTATCTCGATTGCAAAAAGGTCACCTTGTTTGGTATAATACTTAGTTCCGCATTGACAGTTTTTGGGGACATTGACATTTGTGGATAAATTTTCAGGCTGCACAAGTGCAGGGTCCCTTTGTATTTTGTCATTACCTTGTCATTCCTAAAGTAGAGTGGGGCTAGACTCAAAACATTAAGGCGAGAGGTGATTTTCCAGATGGATGGTAATTGAATCCAGGTATCCTAATTTGGATTCTTTCTGGAACACTAAATTGCTTCACCAGACAAGAATGCTTTCGCTGCACTTCACTAGCACAGGCCATTGGCTGTAATAACTGGCAACAACTCCACAGTTAGGACCAAGGGATTCGTTTCTTTATTTTATCTGCTGGGAATTAATTCAAAAAGTGAGATTGCTTTGCTACGCAGATTGCCATTCTGGAAACTGTTGCCAGACTTTAGCGCCCTAAAGTGACGCAAACGAGATTATTGATTCAATGAGATTCTTCTTCTGGGTTTGTGTATTCTACCCTCATATTTTAAGAAGAGTTTGTAGACAAGGAATTTTGTCACTGGATAACTGCCAAACAACCCCAAATATAGTGTGACACTCCCACAATAATGGTAGTATGTTGCCTCTAAAATCAACTCTTATTACGTATCAGTTCTTGTTGTAAAACAAAAATTATCTCAGGCTCACAGGATAGTCCTTGTTTGTTTTGGAACAAAAATTTGAAACCAATGTCAGAGATGCAAAGAGAGCAGCAGTATCAACAAACCCCCTAAGGTTTATCTTCGCCTTTGGGGGAATCTGCTTTTTGGCCAGCATCTTTGAGATATTATATTATTATATATATATACAGGTGAGTCGGAAGTAGTGCCGATTCTGTCATTTGACTGTTTGATTTGCCATTTGTATTACAGTGTACAAGAAGTAGAAATAAAATGAATGACATGTTTATCTAACCTTATTCAAGAAAAATTATTACAGAACTGTACCAAGCTGTTTTACTCGCAATTTCAAAGTGCCCTTCCTCGATTGATGTCACAATTGCACCGAGCAGGCACAGACGGCAACACAGTCTGCAGAGTTCGATATCAATTTCCTCAAACTTTGCAGTATATTGAGCCTTCAATTCCTGAATGGTGCGAGGCTTTCACGATAAACAGGTTTTCATTGAGCCCCAAAGAAAGAAATCTGGAGGGTGTTAAGGTCTGGGGAGCGTTGCCGGCCACTCGATCGGGACTGCGGCGGCCAAATCCGCTTTCTGGGAAAGTTTTCATCAAGGCCACTGACGAACATAACGTCCATAATATGAGTGGAGCTCCATCATGCTGGAAAATACAGTCCTGATCTTGTACCCTGGGCCAAAGAAGGTTTGCAGCATATCCAGGTAAAATTTCTGCAGTGACAGATCCTAAGAAAAAGGGTTCAATTATCCCTAATGGAGATATGGCTGCCCAAACTGTCACTCCAGGTAAAATTTACTCTCTTCTCAACTGTCCTCTTGGGTTATTCGTCAGCCCTCAGTAGACATTGTGTCTGTAATTGTGCCATTAAGCTCAATTTGGGTGCAAATTCAGTAACTTTCCAAACTCGCAAGCAATAACCTGCAAAACAAAATCAAAAATAAATAAATTACGAAAAATTAATAATCTGCAAGACAATTAATTAACAAATCACTTCCCAGAAAGAATCTGACAGCCGAAAAAACAGAATCGGGCGCTACTTTTGACTCACCCTGTAATGTGATGGTGTTGCGGTCTGCAAAACCGCATACCTCTAAGGCAATGGTACCCAACATACAGTGATTAACAGTTCCCCAACAGTATTTCATTAGTATTTGTGTAGTTAGTCCTTCCCTCATGTCTAGGTGGATAAAAGGACGAATTGCGTTGGTGGGACTCGTAGTTAGGTCTAATAAATATTTCGTCCGTATCTGACCTCTACTCTAACCTTTTCCTTTTAGCCATAATCCACAAACGAGCATGCAAGCACACACGCCATTCAACAGACAATTATTTAAATAGCACACCGCGATACCTTCCATGGCTTGGATTGTCCCCGTGCACACAGACAACCTTCCCCGGGAATTTGCGCGCCATTTTCCATTCAAATTTGCGCACCAATTCCCAACGGCACTTCACTTTACTCGCACCTCGCTCAAACATATCTCACCACTTTGACCACAAATGCCTAGCGCACTTGGGAAAATCTCGCGCACCCCCTCGATACCTCTGCATTGCTACAATTCGCCACTCTATCTTGAGTTACCGCGCGGCGTCGGCCATTGTCCTTGGCGCCACGCGATGCTCGAACGCGCCACAGATGATTATAGCTCCACCATATCTCACGGGAAGCCCCGGGAAAGTATCCAGAATTATTTACAGCCCCCTCCAGTCATCAGACCATGCAAGAACAAAAGCAACGAGGAGGGGTTGCGGAGGGGCGATCCAGGATTTGGTTTGGTCCTGAAATGCATATTGTAGCTCGTAAAGGAGGCTGTGGGGGGGAGAAATCAGCTTTGCCATGCTACATACAGGCTACACTCAGTGCACGTTCGGGGCTGGGGGTGCCAGCTCGAGGTGCGTGCTCCCATGTTAACTCGGGAGCTCCAAACTGTGCCGAAGCGGTGGGACCATCTCAGCCAGTTTCGGCCCTGAGGACTGGCGGCGCATGCTAGAAATGGCTGTGCCCAATAAGAGCAGGATTTTTGGCAACAGGCGCAATGATGAGGTGAGGACCTCATCATTTGGCAATGGATGAGGTGGGAACGCTCAGCGGAGCGTCCCACGGAGGTACACACTTACACTACATGCCCTTCCATGTTAGGTTAGAGATCTTCTTCTCACACATCTTTCTTCTCTCCTCTCTCTCTCTCTCTCTCTCTCTCTCTCTCTCTCTTCTACACCTTCTATCCCGTCTACTGTGATGCACAAAGAAGAACGTGTTATGATTCACAATCACATTTTCCTTTGCACGACACCACACCCCTAATGTCGCATACATCGCACCTCCCACTCCACACCGTCGATACCAGTATCTTTCCCTTCCCCCCAAAGCGTCTGGCCGCGTTGGTCAGCCGACGCAGCCAGGTATTAGAGGGTGCTTACCATCACCCTTCTCTCTCTTTCTTGGCTATCAACTTCCGTGTGTCCGTGTGTGTTGTGTGTGTGTGTGTGTGTGTGTGTGTGTGTGTGTGTGTGTGTGTGATGGTTCCTGTCCAAGATTAAATAAGATTGTAGAAGATAGTCGGGATAACTCTTCTCTGTGTCCTCTTTTGTAAGTTGCTGTCTTTTGCTGCACCCGACAAATTCCTTGCTGTCCCCTGCTGTACATAAAATAAAACCCCATTCACTGTGCCACATACTTTTCCTCG
>CM068960.1:85835252-85853709 GCA_035128595.1 Eptatretus atami | reverse complement strand
AATAAATGCATTGTATGGAAATGTTCCCAGCTCGTTTTCGTGTTTTCTTTCATTGGTCCGGCACGGCCCGCACCCTAGTTTAGCCGGGACGTTATTCCCCAACAATCTATTTCCAAGCCAGTACGTGCTTAGCAGTTCCCCTCGGCTGCATCTGATCTGGTAAGGTGATCCGGTTTAAGCAAGTGCGTTCTGAGGGCGTGTTCCCCGGTAATCAGATCACATGACCTTTAGGTAAATTGTATTTATTAGACGGAGGACCCGAAGTCACTTTGTCGAGTTAGTGGCGTTCACAGTCGATTAGTGACCTGCCACGTCACAAAGTTATTTGTATGCAACGGCCTGCGATTCCGGTGAGTCTTGTGGGAAGCCGAGGAAGCTCACCCCTCGTGGTCTTCACCCCCGACCCCGGGTCCGCAACTACATATATATATATAGCAACAACTACCGAGGTTGACCTGCTTTCAGTGCGGGCAAGGTCTTTGCTCGTATAATTATTGATGGGTTCGCCACCATCTGCTTTGGCACCAGCGTCCAGAGCAGTCAGGCTTTACACCAAAGAGGTCAACGATTGACCGTATCCTTGCTCTTCGGGTCCTCACCAAACGCAGACGAGAGTTTTGGCGGGCTGCTTTCAGCCTCTGTTGATCCTGCAAAGCATTTGATTCAGTGAATCGGATGCCCTCTGGAGGATATTGGTCTTCGTGGGGTGCTACCAAAACTGATCGCATCTGATGTCTGAACTACGCTTTGGTACCAAGATTGCTGTGAGATGTGGTGATACCATCTCCAACATATTTCAAATTGTTAATGAAGTTCGGCAGGGTGTGTACTCGCCCCCCACACTTTTAAGCGCTTGCGTGGACTGGATTATGGGAGGATGTCAGAGAGATCAAGCGGTGTGCGTGCATCGTTTGGGAATGTCAAGTATCCTGACCTTCATTTCACAGATGATGCAGTCATCTTGCAGAGACACTGGGTATCCTTTGGTTTGCCCGAGTTCCTGAATGAGGAGTCGGAGCCACTGGGATTACGGTTCCTGGGCAAACTAAGATCAGCCTTTCACTGACATCTTGGATGCTGCAATTTTGTCCGTACCTGTTTTGGTGAGATGTTGAGGTCATGGAGAGATTCACTTACCTTGGCAGTGATATTCCTGTCTCTGCTGGCTGTGAGCCAGAGTCAATAGACGTCTGGGTCGGGCCTGGAAGTCATGATTCACTGGATCATAGAGTTGGTGCTGTAGCACCTGTGCAGGAGGACGAAAGTCAGTCTTCAGGTCCTTGGTGCTTCCAGTCTTGCCTCATGGAAGTGGGACTTGGACTGTGACCAGGGATCTGAGATTGAGACTTCATTGCTTTGGGGCCAGGGCTCTTGGAGAATCCTTGGCTATCGCTGGTCGACTTTGTGTCCAACGAGCGGTTGCTGAAGAGACTCAAATGAGATTTGTTATCTGGCATAGTCTGTGAGCGTCAGCTGCAGCTGTATGGACTGTGGCTCTTTTCCTGACCGCTGATCCTGCCTCCATCAGATTCTCTCAGCGAGGGAAGCCGTGTGAGTGGAGGAGGCCAATGGGCCGACCACGGCCTCGTGGTTGCAGTAGGTTGATCAACATCTCAAGGAGATGGGGTGGGCTGGGGGATGGCTAGACAGAGGCCCCTGGAGTTACCAGTGGTAAGTGGACGCAGCACTGTGCTACTCTGGAACATGCCCCATACCTGACCTGACCTGTTTCCCCCTAAGAGGTATTTCTTTCTTCTCAGAAACTACACACACACTTCCGATGAAACTTTCACCACAACCTTCATCACACAGTGGATGTACCAAAGTTTGTTCATGACATTAGAGCAATTGGGTCTGAGGGGGTGTGCCACCCAAAATATGTATTTACTTTCTTCTCCAAGCTACACACGCAATTTCAATGAAGCTTGACCACAACCTTCATCACCTGTGATGTGCCAAAGATTGTTCACACCATTAAAATAATAATAACAATAATAAATCGGGTCTAAGTGGGTGTAAGGGGAGTTGCCCCCCAAAATATGTATGTACTTCTTCCCTAAACTACACACACGATGAAACTTGACCACAACCTTATTAACCATGAGGTACCAAAGTTGTTCTCGGCATTCAAATAAATAAATAAATAAATAAATAACAGGGACTGAGGGGTCTCAGGAGAGAGTTTACGGCGGGGGGGGGGGTCCCCACCCTCCCCCAAAGAGATATTTGCTTCTTTCTCAGAAACTGATAATACAATTCCGATGAAACTTGACCACAACCGTCATTCATCCGGATTGTACCAAGTTTGTTCATGGCATAAAAAAAAACAACAACTATGGTATTTACTTTCTTCTCCATTACATATTTTTTGTGTCATCCATGCCTACCAGCGTTCCCTGGTGATCTTATCCAGCCGCACCAGGTGAGTGCCCTGGGGTATAGCCCTATGTTTTTTTTATACAAAGTCCAGGCTCATGTAGGAGCTATAAAAGCAGAAGAATGCTCCATGTATTCCTCAAACTCAAACCTTTCTCTCCCCCACCACTCCCCCCCCCCTTTCAACCTCCTCCACCCAACTTCTTAATCCTATTCAAGTCTCTTCAATGCTAAGTTCTGCTTTTGTGCACATAGCTCTTGTGTGTGTCGACAAAACTTTTGGATTGAGACCTGTATTCCATCTGGAGAGATGAGACTGCGTTCTAAAGCGCCTTCATGTGGCGAGATGTGTGGATCGAGGTTGGAGGTTGAACGGACGACAGGAGATCTACAGACACTCTCTCATATTGTTTTTCTTTTCTAAGTTTGCTCAAGTTAAATCTCCCCCTCACATACTTTTGTAAATATATAACAGCACACATTTAACCATTTTTGTCTGTATTTTATAGCTAAAATCAATATTTTGAAGACAACACTTTACTAACTCAACATGGTATATGTAAGTACTGTATGTGACGTTTTAACAACTGTAACACCTTGCAAATGAAGCATCAAAGAGAACATTTGAATACGTAATATGATTATATATACATTTCGCATGAAGCTGTTGCTTTTGGTTTCATCATTGCTGGGAGCATGGCTGTGCCGCTGATGCAGTGCCCCCTGTAGGTTGTCGTAGGCATTTGTAATTTGTTCAGGATGCGGTGATTGCTCACCCACTCTTCACGAAGGACCCCGTTGGATCTTCCACCAACGAATGCTGGCAGATGGGATGCCGTTACTGTCTATCCGACGGATGGCACACACAATGATAACCACCCTGCCTATTAAGGTTTATAGCGGCGTCTAGGTTTGATCCAAGGTTAGACAGCTTATAAGTGATCGCGCATACCTCGAAGGCCAGCATTTTATATGATTACTTGGGGAAAGGCCCATAAAAATGACATTCTCTCCACCCTCCCCCCCCCCCCCCATTTCCCACCATCACAGCACAACTGTTAAAGAATATAAGAACATAACTCAGACTGTGGATTTACTTTGTTTCATAAAGAAAAGCATGATTATGTTTGAAATATATTTATTTTAAAAGTGATAATGGAATTTCAAATGGCAAATAAAACATTTCTATATTCGCAAGCCATGCTTTATCGTGATTCGATCGGTTGACTTATAATGATGTGGATTGAAAAAAAAAACCCCCCCATCTATCTATCGCAAAGGTTCCTTTGAACAACATTTGTTGTAAATACGTGAGTATTGTTCAAAATGTTCCACAGCTTCTCGAGCAGCGTTTGTTCTCATATTCATACCTTGTGCTCCATTTTTTCTGAAATTTCATTTGTTTTCATGTAATTCCCCAAGTGCGGTCCTCGTTTCCCTTTGCCAGCTTACGATGTTAGCCTTCCATATCAGAGTGAGGATCGGATCCATTCATTACCTCTGACACGTAAGGTGGATTGAGGCTATGTTTTCACCCCTATCTGTTTGTGTGTCTGTCTATCGGTGAACAGGATATCTCAAAACGTTGTGGACGGATTATGACAAAACCTGGTGGATGAGTTGGGTGTGTGACAAGGCCGAATTGTCCATTTTGCAAAAGATCTGGATCCGGATCCGAGAAATTTTTGAGTGATTCTTACCACGGAGTGATCGGACAAAAACTATATCCGTACAGCTTGATATTTCAAATAGTTGTGGACGGATTATGACAAAACTTGGTGGATGAGTTGGGTCGGTGAGAAGACCAAGCTGATTAGATTTTGGTTGAGGTCCGGATGCAGATCTCGCCTATCAGTGGGATACCAAACAACCTGTTCCTTCTGGCAGAGGTATGCGCTCTCAGGCTCTACTGAGTGCTGTTCTTGGCTATAGTACGTATTTTCCTCGTCTCGCATAATTTGATTTGCCATCCATTTTGTGTACATTATTTCATACGACTTAAGCACTCATTTCTGCGAATTAACGAGTACTATAAAGTGCTTTTAAATTAATGGATACGTTCTTTCTCCGTATGGCTACTGTCATACACACCATACAAAGATGCAGCTTGAATGAGAATATTATATCGAGTACTCCTTGTACAAGTCACAATTTGCATGCCCATGTTCAAAAAGTTCTCGGAACAAGATACTCACAATCTACTATTGTCTGTCTCAAACACGCCAACTATTGTATTTTTCAATATGCAAGGACTGTACACACACGCATGCACACACACGCACGCACGCACGCACACACACATTTCTTTTTTGGTGTCCCTTGGATGATCTCATTAGTATAACCTTTTGAATCTGCCCTGTAATGCGGGTTTCATTCTAGTCGAGTATATATGTGCTCAGAAGCAATAACTAAAGCCGGACTAGTTTGATAGCAAAATAATCAGGGGATAGGAGAGGAGAGTGTGGTGGTGGAGATGGAAGGAGGTTTGGAAAGGTTCAAAACAATAAAAGTCAGCAGAGAAAAAGTCAAAGCAGTGGAAGCGAAAGAGGTTTTGGTGGAGTGCACGGCGCAGTTAGCGAATTATGTTTTATCAGAGAGAGCTACCAAAGAAGGAAGAGATGATCTCCGCAGACCAATAGCATATGGATTTTCACCCAAAAGGAGCAGTGTACAACGGTCACTCAGGTTGACTCAAGTGTGCCCTGTAATATGTGGAATACCCGTTATGGGCATTACCTCTTGAATTAAACCTTTTTTTAAACAAAAAGGTAAATAAAATCATGATCAAAGCGTGTTAACATTGTAGCATTCCCATGACTTCTAACCATGTGTGGAACCCAGGTTCAAATCCAATATATACCATATGTATTTGTCCAGAGTCTAATAATGCCCTTGAAATTCATGTAAAGTGCACTGATGTCTCCCAATGTCCTTCTCCTGCATGTGATATGTGTTCAAGCCCACCATGAGCCCATGTTAAAAATAAGAAGGGCACTTCGTAGAGCGCATACCTCCGTCACGCAATGCCTGAGTCATGAGAACATATCGGGCCCAATACATTTTTGAAATATCATGCAAAACAGTACTCTATCGTTTTTGGCCTGATCTCTAAATGATGAAGAATCATTTAAAAATTAAATAATTATCGTATCCAGATCCGGATCTTCACCAAAATTGAATCAATTCGGCCTTGTCAAACACCCAACGTGTCCACCAAGTTTCATCGAATCCGTCCAAAACTTTTGAGATATCGTGCTATAATCGGTTTTGGTACTATCTCTAAACGGTGAAGAATCACTAAAAAAATTATAGTAGCGGATTCGAATCCGGATCTTCACCAAAATCGAATCAGTTCGTCCTTTTCCACACCGAACAGTCCACAACATTTCATCCGGATCCATCCTGCACACAAACAAACAAACAAACAAACAGACAAGCCGGTAGGCGACATGGTGGTCGCTACATAATTGCATACTAGTCATACAGTTTTTGACGGATCGGGCTGAAATTTTTTGACAAAGAGGTTGATTATAGCGCGCATAAAAACCTGGAAGCCGATTTTTGATTTTCGAAAAAATAATCTTTTGGGATTTTTCAAAATTTCAAAGTCCGTTGCTAGGCAACGGTGGTGTCCATAGCAACGGTGCTCAAAATCATAGAACTAGATTCTGGTATGAACCTACCTGTCAAGTTTCATCAAAATTGGTTGACTCCTCTGGCCTCCAGAGCTGTCCATTACATACATACAAACATACATACAGACAGACAGACAGACGAAAAAAATGAAAATAAGGGTACTCTAGCGACCACCCAACAGACACAAAGGGGTGAAAACATAACCTCCTTCACCTTCGGTGGTGGAGGTAATAAACCTTAATTAAAAGACCATAATATATGGTTTTAGAAGTTAATTGCCGAAATTTGTCAGCACACAAACTTAATCTCCTCAAGCCCATGATCATGTGTGCCCAAAGAAGCAATAACAAGTCTCTTACAAACAACTTGTTACAAGTAGCAAGACGAACATGAACTAATCCAACAGCCAGTGTTATAAAGTTAAGAAGTACTGCACATCGATAACAATCAAACATAAATACCTTTTCTGACATGTAGAGATAAAAATAGACATGAAGATGCAGATGGACTTCATGATGTGAGTGAAAAACAGATAAATAGATAGAAGAGGAAACAACAAATTAAATAATATTAAATTCCTTCACCAGTTCTTACTTTTCATTACCTTTCTGGTGGATTAACCAATAGCATGGATAAAAGCACCAAATGGGAGAAACCTCAACCAAAATCAATCCATGGAGATCAATAAAGGCCATTACCCTAGAATCCTAGATAACACCCAAAAGAGAGCAGGAGGGGGAAGTGGAGCAGACAATTTGATGGTATGCATTGAAAGCTGTTGCATTTCCATCCTCTTCCTACCATGTTTGAAGAAATCTGGAACACTTGCAATATCATAACATGGTCACACAGAATGCAGTAACACATGACAAGCGCCACTGGACATTGATTATCCAAAAAGGATATTAACTATGCAGGCTTGGTAATTATGTCAACCATTATGGAAATAGAAGCCTTAACGGTTAAGGTTAAGGTGGCTGGCTTAAGATCTTAAGGTCGTGAGTTCAAACTCAAGTCGTGCCGCAAATCACACCAGGTGGGTTGACTCAATCTGTGGTGGTGGCGGTGGTCGTATGGCAGCTTAGCTGCCGGGGTAGCTATCATTTCTTGAAGCGCGACTGTGTCGCTGATGCAGTGCCCCTCTACCAGTAAACACGCTGGAACAGGTACTCATTTCGCCGACCTCGGAAGGATGACAGGCTGAGTCAACCCCTGGTGTATTAATTCAGCGGCCGACGGGGCTTGAACTCAGGACCCTGGGATCCCAAGCCGCCACCCTAACACTGAGCCAACACCAAGCTACTCAATCTGTCAACCTTCTGAGGTCAGAAAAATGAATACCGGCTCTGGGAAATAAGCCGTTTGAGTATCCTGCATCTGAGTGGCGACCATTCTAGTTTTGTGCCCCAAGCCAATGAAACTGCCTTGGCAGCCCTATGCGCATAATAGCGTGAATGGAGTGGTTTATTATTGTATTTAAATATTGAAATGAACATGTATTTGACCAGAAAAAAAACATTAGGCACAGTATTTCAGTAAATCCCACATAATTATGCAGTATGTGTGTGGAAAATCAAATCAAAATAATTTGGGTCATATCAAAGGAAGAACTAACTGTTCGTGAAAAACACATTCACAAAAGGTCCTGGCCCAATGGCCAAGTGACTAACCTCACTGTTGAAGGTGGTGCAGAAATGGAGCAACTTTAGCTGGATGTGGAAGAGCGAACAGCAAGGGCTGTGGAGTGAGTGGCGAGTCGTAAGCGAAGCTGCAGAGCGTGTAATGAAACATTTATTACGGGTGCCACAGCTCGAGCGTGGGTGCTGCTTTGTCTCAGCACAGTTTGGCTGGTTTGGTTTCCTCAAATAGTTCCGAATATATATATATATATATATATATATAATATATATATATATATATATATATATATATTATATAAATATATATATATATACACACATATACATATACACATATATAGATCAAAACATATGGAGTGTGACGAGCATTCTGCCGATCCCAATTGGACACAGTCCAACACTAAAGAGTTGCCTCTAGAACAGAGGTTTCAGCCTGGGTACTCTATCAAAGAGACAAGAATTATGTGGTCATCATCAGTTAAACATCAAACGGAACCACCGATCTGGATTTCGGGCTTATTTGCCCTCATCAGGATGGCATACTGATAAATAGCTACCAATGATGACCACAATCGTCCTATATACATCAGATGCACCTCCTGACTGTTATGGTGAGCATCACCACGGATTATGTCTCACATGATGGAACCGCATAATCTGCACAGAACAACCATCCGTCTGCCACCCAGATGATTGTTCCTGCTAATGCAAACCATTCAACCAGAAGGCACGTGATGTGATCGGTGGGAAAATCGAAACAAATGGAGTGTGACGAGCACTCCACCGATCCCCATTGGACACAGTCCAACACCAAAGTGTCACCTCCAACACAGAAGCTTCGGCCCGGGACTCTGTCAAAGAGACAAAGATTATATGTGCTCATCATCAGTTAAACATTAAATGGAACCACCGATCCGGATTTCGGGCTTATTTCCCTCATCACGATGGCATACCGATAAATATCCAACCAGTGATGACCACAATCGTCGTTTATCCATCAGATGCACCTCCTGACTGTTATGGTGAGCATATGTTATGTTATGGTAAGCAGTGGAGGAAAGAGTGGCGTTTGGATGTGTGGGAGAATTCCACGCTCAACCGGTGTGTCACCCAGATGGCACGGCACGAGTACAGTACACCAGAGGACATGTAGTTTTCCCATATATACAGTGCCTATGGAAAGTCAACACTCCTCTTCAAAATTTTCACCTTTGTTGCCTTATAGCCTGGAATGAAATTGCATTAAATCATTGTTTCCACCTTCATTTACATTTCGTAACCCACAACTTCCAAGTGAAAAACAAATTCCACAAATTTCAGAAAAATTAATTTAAAATACAAAACTAGAATATCTTGGTTGGTAAATGTCCACCTCCCCCCCCCCAACCCCTCAGGTAATACTTGGTAGCAGCACCTTTGACAGCAATTGCAGCTGAAAGTCTCTTCAGATAGGTCTCACCAAACTTTGCAACACCTTGATTTGGCAATATTTGCCCGTTCTTCTGTACAAAACTGTTCAAGCTCAGTCACGTTGCATTGGGGAGCATTGATTTTTGATTCGATTTAGGTTAGGGGCTGACTGGGCCACTCAAGAACATTTATCTTTTTGTTCCTTAACCACTCCAGTGTAGCTTGGCTGTATGCTTCGGGTCGTTGTCATGCTGAAAGGAGAACTTCAGTCCCAATTTCAGCTTTCATGCAGAGTGCAAGCAGGCTTTCCTCTAGGATTTTTCTGTATTTTGCTTCATCCATTTTCCCTTCTATCCTGACACGTACCCCAGTCCCTGCTGATGAGAAACATCGCCATAATATGATGCTGCCCCCACCATGCTTCAAGTAAAGATGGTGTTCTTTGCATTATGTGCTGTGTTGGGTTTGCGCCAAATGTAACGTTTTGCATTTCGGCCAAAAAGTTCCATCTTAGTTATGTAAAACCACAAACTTTTTGCCACATGGTTCCAGAATCTCTGGATGGTTTTTTGCATAACTGCAATGGGACTCAAGGTGGGCTTTTTTGAGTAATGGCTTTCTTCTTGCCACCCTACCATACAGGCCAGACTTGTGGAGTGCTTGGGATATTGTTTCACATGCACACTGTGACCAGTCTTTACCATAAAGGCCTGTAGCTCTTTCAAAGTTGTCATTGGCCTCTTGGGGGCCTCTCTGATCGGTCTCCTCCTTGCTTGGTCATCCAATTTGGAGGGACGGCCTGATCTAGCAAGGTCTTGGTGGTTCGATACACCTTCCACTTCTTAATGCTTGTCTTGACCGTGCTCCAAGGGATATTCAAAGCTTTGAAATATTTTTTATATCCATCCCCTGATCTATGCCTTTCCAGAACTTTATTCCGGAGGTCTTTTCAAAGCTCCTTAGTGTTCATGTTTGAGTCTTTGCTGTGAAATACACTACCCAGCAGAGGAAACCTACAGGACAGCCGATTCTAATTCTGAAATAATCAGAATCACTACGATTTAACACAGTTGGAGGCCATTAACTTGGTGTGTGATTTTGAAGGTGATTTGTTACACCTGAGCTAATTTACAATTGCTATTTTAAGGGGGTCTTGTTATGACACTTATCCAACCAAGATATTCTAGGTTTGTATTTTTAATTAATTTTCTGAAATTTGTAGAATTTGTTTTTTCACTTGGAAGTTGTGGGTTACAATGTGTAAATAAAGGTGGAAAAGTCTGATTTGATGAAATTTAATTCCAGGCAACAAAAGTGAAAATTTTAAAAATGGGTGTAGATTTTCTATAGGCACTGCATTTATATATGCATACTCACAGGAACGTGTGTAATTCTACGTATATGTAAAATGTGACCACGTTCTCAACCGACCACTGCCCCCCCCCTCCCAACAGTAAGTCCTCAACTCCCCCTGCCAACCCCAAGAGCTCAACCACTCCCACCCAACCCCAAGTCCTCAACCACTCCCACCCAACCCCAAGTCCTCAACCCTCACACCCCTTCCCAATCACAACTCCTCAAACCCTTTCTCAGAGCATCAACCCCGCTCGCCAACTCGTCTTACCATCCCCCTTTCTTCTTCAAGTCCTCAACTCCCCAAGTTCAACCACTTCCCCACCCACTGCCACTCCTCAAACTAGTCCCTATAGACTAGGAGTAGCAACAGGCACGTCCGAAATTTTTGGGCATGTGCAAAATTTGTTATTTAGATAGTTCATATTAGAATGAGCACAGAATGCTGTGCTTGGATGCACCAATCGATCAGAGAAAGGTTTCAAAATGTATAGATTTCTTGCAGATGCAGAAGAAGGGTTTTTCCTTCTTGCAGAAGGAAAAAAAATTTGGGAAAATAAAGTTAGTCGTCTGAGATTGAAACGACTTTGGGGTCGTTTCTGTGCCGGGTAAGTTGTAGTCCCATGTGTGGACATTTATATGTGGTGCTGTAATCATATTGTAGTTGACAGTTAGCCTGTTGTTGGCTTGGTGGTTTGGGTGACGGCTGGGATCCTCGGGTCCTGAGTTCAAGCCCCGTTGGCGCTGAATTAAAATACACCAGGAGGTTGACTCAGCCTGTCATCCTTCCGAGGTCGGCAAAATGAGTACCAGTGTACTGGGAAGGGGACACTGCATCAGCGGCATAGCCGCATCCCAACCAATGATGCAACCAGCAGCCACAGGCTGCACTCGATAGAGAGTTAGCAGTTGGGTACAACTCATAAAACAATTACAAATCATCATGGAAACATCTGTAGATAATTTATGACATAGCAAGAACATCATAGCAAAGTTGCTGAAAGTAAACACGTCATTTGTGTGTCTGTAACATGTTTGATTATTTATTTGTTTGAATTTGTATAAGTGTTGGAGTTATCGTTGGTTAACAACATGTCATTGTCCATGACATGGTTAATTCCAAAATAATTCAGCATCCATTTGCCTTTGGCTTCACCTCGTTGCAAACAGTATATTGTATTAAAAAGTACAGGAATCAGAAGAGTCGGAGAAAATGAAGAAAACAGAGAAGAGTATAGTAAGCGTATAACGAAGTGTGGGAAAAGGGAAACCATGGAAGATGAGAGATTTTTAGAAAATAATGAAGGATTCCGTGAACATGCATGTTGTCAGCACATGTGAAGGATTACATGTACATGCATGTTTTCAGTGGTACTATACTTATGTTAAAATAAAGAGTTGTAAAAAACAAAACAAAAAAAAATCCACTTATGGCTCATCTTCATTTTAATGCATCCTTCCTTTAGTCCTTCCTTGTTCCATCTAAATGTCTTCTTTCCTGTTCTGTTTGATTGCAAAGAAAAACTTTCTCTACCCATATCTTCTCAGGGGACTGGTAGGATGACCTGGAGGTACACTTTCATCTATAAGTTGTCTAGCCTGGGGTTGAATCTCAACCCATTTTCAACTGCCATCCCGATGTTTCACAGGCAGGGTGATTCATCAGTGTATGTGCCGTCCCTCGGATGGACGTTACGCCGAGTGCCCGTCTGCTACTTATTAGTTGGTGATGTTAAAGCTCCCACAGTGTCCTTCACCAAAAGTAGGTGAGCTAATGCTGGCATCCTGGCCAAATTACAAATTCCTGCCCTGAATAACTGCTGGGAAGGCAATGGCAAACCACCCAGTATCACCCTTGCAAGCAGTATCACCAGTCGGCCTATCACCAGGTGTCACCCTTGCCAAACAGCCAAGGAACTTCCTTCAGGCAGAGCACATATAATCAATCAATCAATCTTCTCAAGTTCTCTCGTTTTTTTCCCCGCTCACAATTGTTATCTTTTCCAATTCTCTATTCTCTTGATGGTGTGTGCATCGGCGTGGATGATGTGTCTCCATCTCTGTCTTTCACTTTCCTTCTACCAATTCTTTCCAAACAACTGCATTCTGTCACTACCTATGTGTTTGTTTTACTCACACGCTCTGTACACCTCAAATTAGGCACTCATTTGTGTCAACATGTACTCACGCATTGCAGGTAATTTTGTCCTCCCCTCCCCCTTTCTTCTTCAAG
Source organism: Eptatretus atami (assembly GCA_035128595.1). Lineage (NCBI taxonomy): Eukaryota > Metazoa > Chordata > Myxini > Myxiniformes > Myxinidae > Eptatretus > Eptatretus atami. The sequence continues at coordinate 85,841,061 of CM068960.1, read as the reverse complement.
TCCACAACTCCACCCCCAAACCCTAAGTCTACAAATCCCCTTCCCAACACCTCAACTTCCCTCTCTCAACCAAAGGTCACCTATCTGCCAACCACATACCCCAGCTCTGTCTTGCCCTCCTTTCTTCTCCAAGTCCTGAACCCCCCCCTCCCAACCACAAGTCCTCAACTCCCTCTCCCAACCATCTGCCCCCCAACCCCAACCCTCTGTCCTCCCCCTACCCCTTCCTTCCTATTCTTAACAATATTACACAATGATATACAAGAACTTTGGCACAGGAGGAGGCCATCGGCCCATCATTTCATTTCATTAATTTTTATTGTCGACGTGAAACATAGAAAATTTTCTTCCACTGGCAATTCAATTAAAAAAGCGCATCACATCCTTCTCGCATTAGCATTAAACATGTGAATTGAATCTGGAACAAATGATAGTCTAAAACAACAGGAGCACGAAGGCGAATGCATGAAGGATTAAAACATGCCTGTGTTGTTCCTACATTGTTCCTGTTCGTTAAGAACAATGTTTAAATGAAATAAAAACAAGTTCAATTCACAATCTCGTGATGTTCTGTCATCTCGGGATTCTTGAGTAAAATAGGGTTAAGTAAGCTAAATGGTAAAAACAAATAAAAACATGTCATTCATCATGGAAAAAAATAATATAACTCCTCTGACTATATATAAATATAGAACTATAATGAAATGGGTTTTATGATCCCTGGTCAAGCAGTTTCAGATAAAATCGTCCGATCGACAGACAGAACTAGACATCTGCGATCACAAAGTGATTGCCAAGGGTAAGCCTCCCCCAGCGCCCGCGATCCAATGATGGCCATTTTTTTTTCAGACTACCATACGGTATGATGTAAATTAAGCTAAATGTGCCTTGCTCTAGCACCAAAGACTGTCTAGAGAGGGCAATTTTGTTCCGATTGGACAAGAATTAGTCGAGTTATGGTAAAAATATATAATTTTCCATCATTAAATCATGACCTTAAAAATTAGGTGAAGGTCAATAATTATGTCAACCCCGCACACTTCTTATTCACATTATTGATGCAAAATTTCATTCCAAAAGCACCATCCAGATCCGAGATACAGCTCGGAAAATGGCAGCCAAAAAGAAAATGGTGATTTAGTACTTCTAGTGGTCTAAGACTCTGGGATACCATTAAAAATTGGGGCACGAATTGTAGAAAACAAACTCAACAATAGCAATAAGCCAGCCCTATCCTCTATATCTTGGGAGAGGGTTAATTTGTTGTGGGCCGGGTGTCGGTGGCGAGGAATGGCCGCCAGGTGGAGCAGTAGAGCCGTCTCTCACCGAACACCCGGAATTGCAGGTCGTAACCTTTGGACAACTCCGAAGGTCACGGGTCACTTAAGGACCTGCTCGCCAATTCTCTGACAGCGTGGGGTAGGGTTAATAGCCAAATTTCAATATACCTAAGTACCCACGTCGTCAAATTACCGGGGAAGTCACATCCTCAATGGACTCTGTCGAACTGGGTTGCTCTAACGACCTCGGTCCGGTGTAACCCGTGGAATTACCGAAGTCCGTCGGTCCAAACGACAACTTACAGCCCAATCGGCTTACTGGTTCTCAAGCACGAACCGTGCTGGTCAATAATAGAAAGCACAACAACGAGCTGGTACATTGAACAATTGGGGTTTATTTAAATGGGACAGGGAAGCACAAAAAGAGCAGAGTTAAACCGACTATCAGAAATGCAAGTACAGTCATGCGCCACTTAACGACGGGGTTACGTTCTGAGAAACGCGTCGTTAAGCGACGTCGTCGTTGTGCGAACATCATTTTTTTTTTCGTTTCGTTTTCGAACATCGTACTTGCACAAACCTAGACACCTCGGCTATATGGTGTAGCCTATTGCTCCTCGGATACAAACCTGTACAGCATGTTACTGTACTGAATACTGTCGGCAATTGTAACACACATCAAGAGAGACGGAAAACACGTTAGATTTACCTTTGTGCTATTCATGACGGCCATCGGTGTTGTTAGCAGCAGCTTACAATCCTCTCGCATCGATTATAGAAAGGTGAATAATTAGCGTTTGGATTTTATAAATACGTAATCATTGCATCGATGTTATAATTTACAAATGAAGAAACGAGCACCTGTCAATTGTGATATATATTTTCGGAACAGTGCGATTGTTTTTACAACATAAAAAGCTTCACTCAAAAGAAATATGTGTTTTAATGTCGACTAAGAACAACGATTTATTCGCGGAATTCTTCAATTCAAAGGTAATTTACTTGCTAGAAGGTAAACGTGCAAACATTGGTTCAGTTTGAAAGCCGATTTCCTTGAATCCCGATTTAGCACGACCCTGTTTTTTTCGCGATGACATTTTATGGACCTCAACGATCGCATTATAACAGGGCCACACTGTCGTTTATTATCATTATGAGGTATTATGTACTGTACAGTGTACATAATTGTATGTGCTATTTATATACGAGGCTACATCACTCGGCGATAGGAATTTTTCAGTTACATTTTTTTTTCATTTTTTCAGAGCTGGCAGATCCGTCGTATATGCGATCCGTCGTTGTCCAGAACGTCGTAAAGCGGCGCATGACTGTAATGTACAAGGCATTTAAACAATTGCTACTTATAGACTGGGCCCACAGACACACACACGCACACACCCAAAAGAAACGGTGGCCACGGCCTTTATTTGGCCCTTCAGCTCGGGAGGAAGGCGAGCTGAGGGCAAGAGCCTGCACTTGCACCTGTCCGCCTCGTGCGGTCTGGTCGAGCTTGTCCGGTGGCGGGACTCGAACCCGCGCCGATATACCAGGCACCAAGCACCAGGGACGAGGGATAGAGCGACGGACGCAGCCAGCACGAAGGCGGACGAGGCGAGAGACGACAGGCGATCAAGCCGAAAAAGCTTCCACTGATCAGACGACACCAGGCGAGGCAGACCCAGATAGCCAGACAGAACGCGCCGATCACTCTACCTCTCTTGAGGTGGGAGGGATTCCTTCCGTGCCCAGTCGCCTCCTGATTGGACGGTTGCATCGCGCGATTCGCTGGCCGTCCCTCATTGGACAGGCCCACAGTAGGCGGGGCAACTCTCACCCTTCTGGGTGGAGTCCCGATCTGAGACGATGAGCCTCCTGATTGGACGAAGGGCGTGCCCTTGCCCTCGTGGGCGGAGTCGGCTCTGAGGCGATGAGCCTCCTGATTGGACGAAGGGCATGCCCTTGCCCTCATGGGCGGAGTCGGCTCGGAGCGAGGGGTCCCACCCACATCCACAGCCAGAAACACGTGCGCAATGTCGACCAGGTTGAGTGAGGGATGGTGCCGCTCTTGTTGTTGTAATAAAAACCTAACTAAAAAATAAACCCGCAGCGCACACATGAAATTCCCATTAGACATAAGGGATGGGACCTTAACTATATAAACACATACGAGGTGTGTTCAAAAAGTATCCAACCTTAATTTTTCATGTGTAAACAAATGAAGCTAGGGAGGCGTGGTTTGGTGCACGTATGCAGGCGATCCTAATTCGTATGCGTGAATATTTTCCCGCCTGCAGAAGCTGTCAGTCGCCGACAGACCGCCGATGAGTGAGGAAGTGTAAGTGAGCGCCGTCGGATTTTCGTTTTTGACAAAATGACGGATCACTGTGGTCTCATCGCCAGTGATCACTGTGTTGAAGAAATTGGGATCGCTGTTCACAGTCTCCAGCATGTCCTGTGCGATCTCCAAACGGAGTTGCTTCTGCTCGATCGTTAGCAGCATTGGTACGAACTTCGCTGAGATTCTCCTTAAGCCCAAATCCTCAGTCACAATGGAATGAACGGATCCAATGCTGACGCCCGCCTCGTCTGCAAGTTCTCTGATCGTGATTCGACGACCTGCATCAGCAGGGTCCTCACTTGGTCAATGACGATCTCATTTCGGGATGTTGAGGCCTACCAGAACGTGCTTCACTTTCCACTGATGTGCGACCATCTTTGAAGTGGTTGTACCACTCTTTTATCTGTGTGGTGCCCATTGCCTCGTTCCCGAAGGCCTGTTGAATCTTGCGGATCGTTTCCACTTGGGAATCGCCAAGCTTTACACAAAATTCGATGCAGTAGCGTTGTTCAAGTTTTTCCGTCATTTTGTCAAAAACGAAAATCCGACGGCACTCACTCCACTTCCTCACTCATCGGCGGTCTGTCGGCGACTGACAGCTTCTGCAGGCGGGAAAATATTCACGCATACGAATTAGGATCGCCTACATACGTGCACCAAACCACGCTCCCTAGCTTCATTTGTTTACGCACGAAAAATTAAGGTTGGATACTTTTTGAACACACCTCGTACTTATCGAAATAACTAAACTTTGGGAATGCTGACTGTCTGTGTGCAAGAGCTTCCAAATCCGTAACAAATTAGCATGTTATTACATAGGATATTTTATATATACAGGGTGTCCCAAAAAAAATGTACTCACATTTTGGCTCCTCATAACTCATTGAATTTCTCATTTATTTTCAGATCAAATTGACCATAATAATGGCAGAAGTACGACTAGGTTTTGAAGAAAGAAAATTTATCATAAACTGCTACTGGAAGCACGAAAACATCATGGAAGTGCAAAGACAATTTAGAAGACATTTTCACAAAGATCCACCAACGCGACCACCATTGCTCGCATCCGAGATAAGTTTGAAACAGATGGAACTGTGCATGACGTCCATAAGGAGCGTTCAAGGAAGACCACGGTCATCAACCACCCCGCAAAGGAAAATAAATTGCTGGAAACCCTCACCGATCCCACGAAATCTGTACGACAAATGGCTCGTGAGACAGGAATCCCAAAATAAGCGCCCATCGCATTTTGAAGTGAATAATTGGAAAAGTTACATTCCAAAATTAATCCACGCCTCTAAATGAAGACGATCCTGACCGGAGAGCTGAATTTTGTGAGTGGTACCTGGGCAAATGCGAAGAAGATGCAGCATTTCCATCCAAAATTGTTTGGAGCGATGAGGCCAGCTTCAAGTTAAATGGCTCAATTAACCGACACAATTGCACCTACTGGGCTCCTGAAAATCCGCATGTTACTATGGAACACCATTTAAACTTACCAGGGGTTACTGTGTGGTGTGGGATATCAGCATTGGGCATCCTAGGGCCATTCTTTTTTGACCAAACTGTCACTGGGGATGTTTACTTAAACTTGCTGCAGGAATCCGTCGGTCCACGTGTCGAAGAGATATTTGGTGAGAAGAGATTTACTTTCAGCAAGATGGAGCACCTCCCACTACCACCGTGAGTTAAGGGCCTATCTCGAAGCAACTTTTCCGAACAGATGGATTGGGCGAAGAGGTAGTGTTGAATTCCTGCGCGTTCCCCAGACCTCACTCCAATGGACTTCTTTTTATGGGGATATCTCAAAGATAAGGTTTACGGCTCAAAACCAGCAACAGTCGATGAGCTGAAAGAGGAAATTGAAAGACAATGTCTTGCAGTTCCAAATGAAATGATTCGTAACGCTGTTGAACCATTGGTCCGCGTTATCGGCTGTGTTTGGAACATGATGGGCGTCAGTTTGAACATTTGTAACATGCATTTATCCATTTAACCATTAATCTTGTTTCTAAGTCAATAAACAACGCATTTATTATCATTTAAAGAGTGAGTACATTTTTTTGGGACACCAATATATATATATATATATAAATATATAAAATAATGAAGGATTCCTAGAACATGCATGTTGTTCAACTACATATATATATATATATATATATATATATAATATATATATATACACATA
>CM068960.1:85803443-85816533 GCA_035128595.1 Eptatretus atami | reverse complement strand
CTTAGGTAGGCGATTGTGGGCGAAATTTCTCCTTAAACGGCCCCACTGACTGTGGAGAGAAAAGCAGTGCAAAGAGGTGGAATTGCTGGCACCCAGAGTGCTCCCATAATTTACTTCCCATGAGGTTAACAGCTGTGTTTATCTCCTGTTAAAAGTCGAGTCCTGTGTTGTCTGGTGCCTCTGTCTGCATTTGTGTGCATGATGTGCAACAACTCTTTCATGAGCCTGAGGCCCTACAAAAACAAAAAAAAATTGCATCTTGGCCAGAAATCAAAAATGCAGTCACATACAAGAAACGTTGGCTGTTTCTGCCTTCAGGCATCATCAGCACCACAAGGATGAGCTTTAAAAATTCACACATTTTTGGTTAAGCCTGTGTAGTGCTTGAATCCACATCACTTAAGGGGGTATTTGTTTTTTTCAACCAAATGATGGATTTTCATAATCCAATGTGTCGTCAGTGATGTCAGGATGGACGTAAAGAGAAGCAGACATAAAATGAAAAGGGAAGGCACATTAGCAACACTATACTCACGCTGTAACGGCAGCTGGAATGGCCTTGCATATTGGCCAGTTCTCTGTTATGCTCAGGAGATATCGGAAAAAGAATATTGCGTCAATGAGCTGCTCCCAGATGCCATGTCCTCTCGTCAGGGTTGCTTCTTTACCTCCCAGAACCACTCAGAGCTGTAATTTTAGTAACATCCCCACCCTTTTCCAATTAGCGGTACTCCACTAGAACACCACCCTGGAGTACAATTATCATGATATTCATAAAATGTTAAACTAAAATTAACAGCGTGGGGGAGAAATGGTAATGCGTATGTTTATGGTTTTAATTTCCCATTTGGCTGGACAGTGTGTCATCAGTCCAGTAGATGTGTGTGTGTGTGTGACGCAGGACAGAAAGTAGATTTACAATTTTCAAAAGAAAATTCATCCTGTAAGATACAGTACAAGCATTGCTTTTGAAGGGAATATTCATTTTTGGAGTTCACTAGATCCCTCAGTGCATTTTGGTGGATGACTTGGCTACATTGGGTTTGAATCTGAGAGAGCCCCTTTTTGAAGTCATTCATTTACTAAGTAAGCAAAGATGGTGGCATTTTTTTTTTTAAGTCTCTTTTCCCCAAACCTCATATGCTTCGCATATGCCCCCCTTTCTCCCCTTTTACTTTTATCACCTCCCAAACCTCTTTCCCTTTTCTCCACTCTCCTCTCACTTCCCTATCCTCCCTTCTCTCGCCGAGTGAATTCCTTCTCTGCTTTTTTCTACATTCGATTTTCTCGATTCAGCAAGCCCCCTCCTCACTGCCCTTCCTCCCCTGGGTACATAGGTAATAAGTAGAATGCCATCAGGTCTTAACTTCCATGATTCTATTATTAGTATAAAAGCCCGTCATTGACGGGTTGCAATTATTTTATTCGAAATATTCAGACTGGAAGATATAATTTTTTGTTGCAAGAAAATGTGTTATTTTAAAACACGACATGTACAAATGTTGCCCTATTTTCTTTATCTTCTGGAACCTTTCATTTCAAGGGTACAGCCTCGTGAGCATGCCAAAGCCTGAAGCCTCGGCCTAGCGTCAGGTGTGCTTATATCTTCTTTATTTATTCGACATCGCACGTATGTAAATGAACACTCGTTTTACTCTGCGCACGTTACACATCATGTGCAGTGAATTTCACCTCCCTGCGCCTTGTATTTATTTATTTATTTATTTATTTTTAAACACTTATGTACACCGCCGTTGAGGCCCAGTTGCAAGTCACCATATACATTGAACCAAAAGAAGAGACGTAATTACTCTTTAATGGAAAATGTTTTTCGAGTTTTTTTTATCCTGAAAAAAAAACAGATCGTAGTGAACACACAGTCGTGTTAAAAGATTGGCCTTTGAAACCCTTTTTAAATCGTCCTTTTGAAGGAGGATAGACATCACACAAACAACATTGTGTTTTACAAGGTAGATATTTTTAAATGCAATTATAGTGGTCAGTAGTTTTACACATTTGTATGAAAGAAAGCAGGCTTTGATGAAAGTTTTTGGTGGGGGGGGGGGGGGGGGGGCATTTTTTTTGTACATCCACAGCTACCTTTCCTTTCCTTCTTGAATTATTTTCTTTCCCTATTCATAGTAATGTATCTGGGACACGTTATCATAACTGACTGAATTAAAAGTTGGTTTATTACTGTAGTTATCAAAGTTTACACAAGAGATAAGCAACATATTTGGGTGGAAGGTTTCCAACTCTACATACTACTAATAATGAGAGGCCCTAACAAGAAACTCCAATGCAGGAGAAGGCCATCCGGCCTTCTTGCCAACCTATGGTTGCTCCTTACCTTCTTGAATTTTTTTCTTGCGCAATGGTTGCCAACCTATGGGTGTTTGTCTATGATCTACCCTTTGTAAATGCTGAGCATCACACACATTACATTTTTAAAGTATTTGGTATAACTCAGCCAAGATTCGAACCGCTGACCTCCCAGACTCAGAGCAGACACTCACCATTACACCACCGAGTCGCCACGGTATCAGGCAGACTTGGGAGGCTCAGATAAACAACGTTAACGACAGTTGTAAAGATGAAGGGCATGTAGGAGGGTCGATGCAGCGAGGTGCCGAAGACTGGATAGGGAGGAGGGGTTCGGGGTTGAGAGTGCTCTTGGATAGACTTGGTGGATGGAATTGTGATTTCACAGATATAGTGGTATTGAGGCAATTCAAAATTACATCAACAGACTTATCTGTTTGAAAACTCGATGATGCAAGACTTAACAGATCTGTGTTTGTTTATCGTGACAATTAATCGTGCTGCCTGTTCAAGGCCGCATGTCCAATCGAATTCCCGCTGTCACAAGCAAGTGTGAATAAAATAAAGTGCTGAAGGCGTAGCAGCTGAATGGGGTGCAGAGAATAACAGACTGCTGCTGAGGAACGAGCATGAACAGAAGGTCAAAGGGGTTGTGACAGAAACATCACGAGAGCTGACAAGGGCACAGGCAATCTTAATGACTAACCCTCCTGCCAACGATACTTTGTCACTGTGCTTTGAGCACACCTATGCACTGTGGATGCCGACATTGACAAGCATGACATGAATACACCTGTCCCCACCCATGCCCCTCCACCTTCCTATTCACGCTTCCCATCGTTTTTCCTTTTGCAGGATACAATGCTGCGCAACATTGGGCACTTACGACCTCCAACAGGCTGTGTGCAAATGAAACTAAGATGTATTGTTACCTTGTAAGTGGCAAATGTATTTTTTTTAATTTTTAGTTCGACCACTTTTTATTAGTCCACTACCAGTTTCACCGGAGGGGACCATAGGTTTGTTTTCTGTTTGTCTGTCCATCTATCCGTCTGTCCGTCCCACCTATGGTTTTTGAGACTAGTTTCCCATCCCCTTTCACATAATCAATTGAAACTTGGTCCATGACTTTATTATGATAAGTTACAGAAGAATTTCGAGTTTCACGGCGTTTCGTCAATTTTTTGCTTGGAAAAGTACATTAGAAATATTCCTCTGACAATCAGTGAGATTATCAGAGCTTTATTTTATTCTGACAATTATTGTGCTTGGATAATGTTTTTCTCCATTCTTTGAATCGTGGTTTGTTTCAAACTATATTTAAAATGTTGCTGTCTCCCTGAATTAACAATTAAATAATGGAGGTTAAATAGGTTTCGGTCAAATCAGATTTGGTGTGTGTTTTGTTACGTGTTTTGGTGTCTCTTACTCTTAATTTCTTTCTTTCCTTTTTTATTAGTCCCCTTCCAGTTTCACCGGAGGGGACTATAGGTTTGATGTCTGTTTGTCTATCCGTCTGTCCGTCCCACCTGTGGTGTTTCAGACTAGTTTCCCATACCCTTTAACATAATTATCAACTGAAACTTGGTACAGGACTTTATTATGATAAGAACAAGTTCGAGTTTCAGGGAGTTTCATCAATTTTTCAGTTATACCCTTTTTGGACTTAGAAAATATGCTTTTGGACTTAGGGGACACGTATTGCAAAGCAATTCTCGCTCTTGTTTTTCTTTTTTACCTCCATCACCGAAGGTGAAGGAGGTTATGTTTTTTTCACCCCTTTCTGTCTTTGCCTGTTTGTTTGCTTTGTGTGTAGGATATCTCAAAAAGTTGTGGACGGATCCGGATAAAATGTTGTGGACAGGTTGGGTGTGTGAGAAGGATGAGCTGATTCGATTTTGGTGAAGATCCGGATCCGGTTACTCGAATTTTTTTTTAAGTGATTCTTCACCATTGAGAGATAGGGCTAAACCGATATATAGCAGGATATCTCAAAAAGTTTGGACGGATTCGGACGAAACTTGGTGGACACGTTGGGTGTGTGGCAAGGACTAGTTGATTCGATTTTGGTGAAGATCTGAATCTGGATCTTGATACGAGAATTATTTAATTTTTAATGAGATCCTTGACCATTGAGAGAAAGGGCCAAAACGATATAGTACTGTATAGCATTATATTTCAAAAATGTATTGGACCCGATATGTTCTACTGGATCAGGCATTACATGGCGGAGGTATGCGCTCTACCGAGTGCCCTTCTAGTTTTCTATGTGTTTACAGAGAGCTGAATTCTTACAAATTGTTTTTGTAAGGTTCACCTGGCTGCACCTGGATGGGTTTGAGGGTAGAGGAGTTGCAGCCTAAACCCAAATTCTATCCAGGTTCCTCCTGATGACTTCACCTTTGCCTATTTGGGTTCCTCCTGATGGCTCCAATGTTGTATTGGTCTCTTATTGGATTAGGACCTCGACCCAAATGGTTAGACTTTATATGATCCTTGTTTTGTATGCAGAATTCGCAGCTCATGGGGAGATAAATGACAGATAGAAGGGGGTTCATAGACAGGATCAGAGGATAATTGGGTGGGGGGTTGGGAAGGAAGACATACATAAATGAATGAGTGTCAGAAAGGAGGGAGGAAGGGGTCATCAAGAATAAAAGAGAGCAGGGGTAGGTGTGGGAGAAAGGATTGGGTGATGATTGGCAGCACTCTTGTAAGATGAGAAGGAAGAGTATGAGAGACACAGGAAGTCATTTCCACAGACGAGAGAATACTGATGAAGAAAAGGGGTGAGCATTCAACTTGTATAATTATAACTTGTATATAATTGCAGAGGACAACCGACTGTGTGATTACAGAAGAAAAGTGTTTGAAGAAGAATGTTGCTAATTTCCTGTGAATATTTTAAGTGTGTTTACACAATTGCATGATGTTGCAGCAGTGGTATTGCAACATGTTGCATATTGTTTGAATGCTGTATATTGTTTGTGATGGAAGAGATGCAATTTGCTATTTTGACATTTTCTTTTTAAAACGAAGAATGCCAGCATGTCGTCCATTTATTATTTTCATCAAGTTTGCAAGAACCTGAATATCCAATGTTGGCGGGCAATCATTTTTTTTAGGCCGTTTCTCGCAAATCATTGCGACATTTTCATTTTGAAACCCTTTGCACAATGCATTTGGTGTTGGTACTTGGTACCGGATGGCCACAAAATCATGCAGGATGGAAATGAATATTTATGGAGGGGGGGGAAATAAAGAAAAGATGTCCATTAAACATGATGGCTGTGCATCCATGGTGCTCTCACAGATGAGAAGCCAAGTGATTGGAAGACTCCATCGAAGAGCAAACAGCCTTTTTATCTCTAAACAAAAAAGGTTACCTTGACTTTGGTTTGAATGCTTTACCTTCTGTGATTGGCAGTGCAGAATCCTGAACTGTTGTTTTCAGTAAGCTAAAAAGAAAACAACAGCTGCTTTGCAGTGATAGACATAATTATAGAAATCATTTAAGTTATTTTACAAGGAAGGAGGCTATTTGGCCCATCAAGTCTGCACAATGGTTGCCAAACCCATGGTTGTTTGTCCATGTTCTATCCTTTTAAATGCTGATTGCCAAGCAAGGATGCAGCACATACCATTTTACAAGTCTTTGGTATGACTCGGTCAGGGTTCGAACTACCAACATCCCCGACTCAGATTGAACGCGCCAACCATTACACCACCGAGTCTGGTTTCTTTCCTGGATGTTTAGCTTGTCAAAAACATTGTTACTGGAAATGTACATGTCAATTTTTGATAAGTTGGCTCATATTTATGGTGGGCACCTTAAATCAGCCATCATCCACCTGGAGTTGGAACCTCTGTTGGCCTGAGAGCCAAAAATTGTGACAATAACAGCCTTTTATAAAGTTCTCTTATAGTTTATGTGATAAAGTATTGGATGGGGTGTGGGAAGTGAGTAGGAGAGAGGGGAAGTAAGGCATTCATATTAACATTCCTGTAAGGAAGCAGAAATAAAGATTGGCATCCACTGCTTTAAAGGCCTTGCCGTCAATCATATACCCATACTTAATTTACGTCCTGTGTACGATTCAAGTACGTGATCTGTATTAAGCGGAGGATGCTCAAGCCCAGCGGTTTTTTTTCCCAGTAGGATTAAGATAGACAAACAGTGTGAATTTGCAAAATTATAATTAGAGAAGCTTACATGCTTATAGAAACGATATTGGTGACGGGTTTTATCGATCAACATATTTAATTAGTGGTTGTGGTTCATCTCTCCAATGGCTTATTCCATTTGCTGTCGTAACTGTTGGCATTTTTGCTGTCTGTTTCTGTTGGCCTCGGATCTTTTTCTTCAACCTCAACAAGAACCCTTTTAACCATCTATCGGCCATCTCTTTCCATCAACCATCTTTCTCCACCTGTGGCCTACATTAGCTTTTATCAAAAACTACCAATCGCTCGCACTTCGCCAGCTGACCTTGACTCGACTCTTTGCTGAAGACATTATTACCTTTATCAAGAATTGACGTCACGATGGAAGTGTAAAGTGCTTCCCTCTTTATGGCACTATCTTGCGCTTTCCGAGGCACTGTCCAATCAGCCCGATCTGCTGGTTTAGGCTTTGGACAGTTGAAAATGCACTTTTCCTGTTGTGATTTCTTTGTGAGTTACACACAGTTTCTCAGGTCCATGCAGTGGTCAACTTCCAGTACCAGGTGTTGTTTGGCTTGAACGATCTCAATGATCGCACTCTCCAATATTGTCTCCTCTAGTGCCAGCCTCTCAATGTGTTGGATTAATTATGCCCCAAAGAGCAATTTGCACTTTGTTGGGTCGCCCGTCTTGGATTCTGTGGTCTGAATTTTTGACGCATGTGGTGTGTCCAAAGTACGACAGTTTCTGTTTTAGCATCAGTGCTTCGAATGTACATGGTGGTCTAATTTCTTCAACCAGTGATTGTTTGTTCTTCTTGCGGTCCATGGAATTTTTAACATTTATTTCCAACACCACATTTCAAAACTGTCAATCTTCTTCCTTTATTTCTTTTCACTGTCCACTAATCACATCCATACATTGCAACTGAAAATTCCAGAGCATTCACCATCCTCCTCTTGGTTTGTTTTGTCAATCCCAACATGGCTGTTCACCCCAATGCGAACTGTCTATTCATTTCCCCTCCACATTCTCCACTCACTTCAATCTTAGAACCCAGGAAGATAAAACATTGTACTATTTCCACAAAATTGTCTCCCAATTTGAACACTGATAATAATCTCAGTTGACAATATTTTAGTCTTTTTTTCGGTTTAAATAAAGACCAGCATTTTCACTTTCCTTCTTCATGGTCTGTAGCAGTTTCATCAATTCCTCTTTTCTTTCTGCCAACAGAGTGATATCATCAGCATACCGTAGGACTTAGATTGTTGATAATGTTCCTCCAATACTGAATCCAGCCTCTATGTCATTCAAGTTTGAATTCCTCATGATGTACTCACCATACAGATTGAACAAGTAAGGGGAGTGAATGCACCTGTCGGACCTCTTTTTAAATTTCAAGCCATTCTGTCTTTCCATACTCTGTTCTTACTGGAGCTTCTTGTTTAGTGTACAGGTTTTTTTATCAGACATATCAAGGTGCTCTGATATCCCCATTTCTCTCAGCATAATTCACATCATTTCATGATCAACATCGTCAAAGGATTTGCTATCTATGTATATATATTAAGCCGAAAATCTGTCTCAGGGGATTGAAGCCTCCATCAAAGTAGGTGAAGCCTCGGTCGACCCAAGTGAATATGTCTATTACAGTAATTCCGTATTGTTTGAGCATGAGTTGGACCATGTATATGTGTATCAATTACGTATTCTGTTCTTGCATATGGCAGCTTGGCTGCCGGGTAGGTATCATTTCTTGGAAGCGTGGCTGTGGCGCTGATGCTGTGCCCCTCTACCAGTACACTGGTAATCATTTTGTCAAGCTTGGAAGGATGACAGACTGAGTCAACCCTATAACATGTATGCTTCAGATGCGATGCAGCTGACTTTTGTGTGTTAGACACGGAAGTAGTTTTTCACTTCCGGTTCTGTGGAACGAGGGAGCCGAGCCCTGTGTGTTGCAGGACGGCTGTAATAAACTTATCGGATCGTTTGGAATCCTTGTCATCGATCAACCCAAGCATCAATACATGACAAACCCCACCTGGTGTTAATTCAACAAACAATGGGTCTCGAACTCAGGACCCTAGGATCCTAAGCCAGCCACCCTAGTTGCTAAGCCAACACCAGGCTTAATTATGTATTATTAGACTGTGACTCCGTCAATTAATTACGTCTTTTAATTAGTAAATACTATTTTAATGTACATTTTTGACATTTCGACCATCTTAGACCCTTTTTAGACACTTTAATATCCCTTTACACCCCTCCCTTTCGATCTTTATACCTTGAGACCCTTTAGACTCCCGATGCCCCTTAGACTACTCAAGACCCCTTAACCCTTTGAACCCTGAGCTCCTTGGAATTTTCTTGTGCATGTACTTCCTGTACTCCATTCTTTTTTTTCTTTTTTTGTCCCTTTTCTCAATATTGTTACGAATTTCGCCGCCCCGGGGCCGCGCGTTACATCGGCCACGTAACTCAAATCGCGACCGCGTCGCCCACCGGAACGGAACTACCGCCAGGAGCTAGTCACGGGTGGTCTTTCGACCACACCACAATCTGCCAATCGGCCACCCGCGCAGGATAGGGTTGTTCGCCAAACTCGACCTACCTAAGTACCTGCGCGGGTAGTTAACCGGGCGATCGTACCTCGCCGCTGGCCGGCCTAGGACACGAACCGCTTAAGCGGTCCGTTCCGTGCTTCAGTGATAACCGAGCGGTGTTATCGCCGGCCCCGATGGACGTGATTATTTACCGGGTGCTTACACCCTTCTACCAATTCCTTCCGTGATGCAAGATGGAACTTTCAAACAAAGGAAAGGACGCAACGAAATGGAAACAGTTCGACAAGTACATTTATTCCACACTCAGACAAGGCAAGCACGTATTCACAGCCATACAGTAAGAATGCACGTATAACAGTCAAAGCAATGAAAGCAAGAATTACAACCGACTACAAGCAAAGGTTTATTTACATGCACTTAAACAGTTTCTACTTTACAAGACACGGCGCCACAACACGCATTCACAAAAAAGTAAAAGAAAGAACCCCTCAAAGGCAAGGGATCAGACTGGGCCCGTGGGTCTAATGCGCGTGAACCTGGATGAGCGGCCAGGTCCACGATACGAAGGGTCCTACCCGCGCCCTCGTGGCGCGATGGCGGGCAAGCCGCAATGTCAGCGTAGCTGCGCCTGGCTTCGTGCCCCTGGCGTGGTCGGCGAGCTCTCTCCGGCGCTCCCCGTCTGCCTTTCCCGTCGGCTTCGAGCTCCGTCTCCCGACTCGACTGTCCCGCTGACACTGCAGACTTGACTTCTGCCGACACTCCGCCGCTGCCACTCCACTGCTCCCACTTGGTTCTCTGCCGACGTACTGCGCACCTTGACTTCCACTTGACTTCCCGCCGCCAGCTGCGCCGTGCTCGCGCCTATATAGCCCGGGGGAGGGGCGTATATGTAAATTTCTGGATCACAGCGGGTTTGGAGGCGGGGCTATGCCACCCGATGCTCAGTCATTGGATGGATGAAAAGGGGGATGAAGCATTCCTGATCCGCTTTTCGGGGCGAAAGGAATGCATTCACAGCGGGTTCGGAGGCGGGGCTATGCCACCCGATGCTCAGTCATTGGATGATGAAAAGGGGTGTGAAGCATTCCTGATCCGATTCTTGAGGCGAAAGGAACGCATTCACAACCCATGGCCCGGCGTGTGGTAGAAAGGCGGAGGGTGTGGAGTTTGGTGTGGGCGGGCGTCGTTTGAGAATGGCGGTGAAGCGATGTTTGCGGGATGGGTTTGTGGAGGTAAAGAGGCGAAGGTGGTGGTGTTTGAGTTGTTGGGGATTATTGGTTCAAAATAACGATAGAGAAAAGAAAAACGGCTATCTCAAAGGATCGCAGCCCGGTGAACACGGAAATTCCCTCTAAACAACGGTGGGGAAATCTAACTACACAGATACTTATCGTCATAACTGATCTAAGGTCCTTTATGGTGGAGGTTTTTTTGCGGAAATTTCCACAGCCGTAACAATATCTCCAACCTGAATCTTCATCGAATATAAATGCTTCTTTCTTCTTTCTTTAGAAACATTTAAAAACATTTTAAAATGCTTCACTTTCCTTATTTCTCCATCAGGAGTACCCAACTTGTTCTTCTATTTCACCACAATATCTTCCTCTTCTTCTTCACATAGTCTGTTTTCCAAAACTTCCTGTCAGCTCAGCACTTGTCCACCAACCTTCCTCCTGTACCTACAGCACTACCTTTCTCTGTGTTTTCAACAAAAATTATTACCACCCTTTGCATGATCTTTATCTCCCTTTGTTGAGTTTGGGAATTTGGAATCGGCATTCCTCCACTTCATATCCCCTCTTTCCGCACCCCACCCCCTCGCCCAACCTCATTAGAGCTTCGTATCTCCCCCTTTCTACACACCTCTTTACCTGACCATCTCACCTCAATGCTTCCCCCCTCACCCCATCCCTCAAGACTTCCCCCCTGTCTTTCAACCTCCCAATGCCTCCTCCCATGTCCCTAACTGTGTGGACCTCAAACATCCAAGGTCTCCACTCCAACCTGACAGATATCTCAATCCAGGCCACTGCTGATAAACCGGACATCTGTTTTACAGAATCCTTCCTTCCACTCCCACAGGAAATCCCTGACTCTGTAGTGTCTCTCCCCGGTTATTGTCTCCTCCGATTTGGTAAGTCTGAACTCCCCAGCCCTAAGGCAGAGTTGTACTTTACATCCCTTAGACCCTATAGACCTGTTAGACCCCATTAGATCCCTTCGACCCTCAAGACCCTCTCGGGCCATTAGACCCCTTTATACTTTTTGGACCCACACCATACAAACATCTGTGGAGTCTTCTTGCAATATATAGACTATACTTTTTTCAGTAAGTAATGCTCACTCCACCCACCCGGAGGGTGGAGACTCTGCTGGTGATCCATAAAACAGAGATACACCTTCCTCTTTTCCTTTGCTTTTACCATGATCCACCTCAGATTTGCAATTTGATCTCTAGTAACTCTTACAATGAGGAATTCGGTAAATTAAAATTTTACCTCTTGCCTTTGAGTTTGTGGTAATTAAAACCACAATTGCATTTGAAAAACTGGCAGTTTCACTCTCTGAGGACGTCATTGATCCAATTTCTAACCACAATGATCTTTGCTTTCAAGAGCATTACCTTTTGAATAGAAAATTAAATAATCTGTCATTTTCTAAAATGCATTTTTGTCTAACTACAATGCCTTCAGAGAGTATTCACACCCCTTGACTTTTTTCAACATTTTGTTGTGTTACAGGTTGAATTAAAATGGATTAAATTAAAAAAAAAAATTGTCGTCGACATACACAAAATACCCCACAATGACAAAGTGAAAACATGTTTTTAGAAATTTTGACAAATTAATTAAAAATGAAAAGCTGAAATGTTTTGCATCAATAAGTATTCACCCCCTGAGTCAATATCTTTGTAGAAGCGCTTTTGGCAGCGATTACAGCTTCGAGTCTTCATGGGTACATCTGTATCAGGTTTGCACATCTGGATTTGGGGAGTTTTCTCCCATTCTTCCTTGCAGATTTGCTCAAGCTCTGTCAAGTTGGATGGGGAGTGTCGAACAGCAATCTTCAAGTCTTTCCACAGATTCTCAATGGGATTCAAGTCCATTTATTGTTCCCACTGTCCTTGCAAGTCTCCCAGTCCATGCTGCTGAAAAACATCCCCATAGCATGATGCTGCCACCACCATGCTTCATCGTAGGGATGGTGTTCGATGGGTGATGAGCTGTGCTCGGTTTCCACCAGACGTAGAACTTTGCATTCAGGCAAAAGATTTCAATTTTCTTATCATCAGACCACAGAATATTTTGCCTCATTCTCTCAGTCTTTCACGTGCCTTTTTGAATACTCCAGGGATGCTGTCATGTGCCTTTTTCTTAGGATTGGCTTCTGTGTGGCCACTCTCCCATGAAGCCTGAATTTGTAAAGTGCTGCAGAGACCGTTGTCCTTCCAGCAGGTTCTCCCATCTCAGCAAAGGAACTCTGTAGTTCTGTCAGAGTGGTCATTGGGTTTTTGGTTTCCTCCCTGACCAAGGTCCTTCTTGCCCAGTTGCTCAGTTTCATCAGATGGTTAGCTCCCGGTAGAGTCTGGGTAGTTCCATATTCTTTCCATTTCCTGATGGTGGAGCTCACTGTGCCCTTGGGAACTTTCCACACTCTCGAAATTGTTTTATACCTTTCCCCAGATCTATGCCTCCTCACAATTCCATCTTGGAGTTCTACGGGCAATTCCTTGGACTTCATGATAGAGTTTCTGCTTTGACATGCACTGTCAACTGTGGTACCTTATAGAGAATGGTGTGTTTCTTTCTAAATCATGTCCAATCAATTGAATTGGCCACATTTGGACTCCATTCAAGTTGTAGAGGTATCTCAAGGATAATCAAAGTAAATTGGATGCACCTGAGCTCAATTTGGAGTGTTATAGCATGGGATGCCTGGTGTTGGCTTAATGGTTAAGGTGGTGAGCTTGGGATCTGAGGATCCTGAGTTCAAATCCCCCTTGGATGTTGAATTAATACCAGGTGGGGTTGACT
>CM068960.1:85752539-85774930 GCA_035128595.1 Eptatretus atami | reverse complement strand
AAAAAAAAAACTAGAGGCCTGCCATACAGACAGACAGCTAGCTGTCTTTGTATAGCCGAATGCCACCTTCTCTAATGCTGCTGATTTTCTGTCTGCCTTGATATCCTCTTATCATCCATTTGTTGTTTAACAAATCTCTGCTGAGATTCTCTGTTTTGTGCTCCAAATGCATTTAAATTAGTCACAGCCAAACGCCTTTCTTCTTGCCTTATTCTCTCAATTTATTCTTCATCATGCTTCTTTATGCTCCTCTGTCTCAAAAACTTGCCATTTTTGCATTAAAAATGCAGCTTCCCATTAATTTTTTTATCAATTCCGTGGATACATGGTCTGAAGAAAGAAAAAAGATCGATTTTTTCAGGGAATAGTCTTTTTAAAAATGTAATTTTTGTTCACCAATCATTGATGAAATGTACTTAAAATTGAGTTTTTTTGTCACAATTGCCAATGACGGGGCGAACGACGCTTAAAATCACACTGGCATGGCGTAAAGTCTATGTCAATGACAAATAAAAAGTAGTATGATCGCACCAAAGCAATTTGCCTAACATTCGCATAACTGAGGGTGTGAGCGTGGATTTTCATCATTGGTATTTATAATGTTCTTTGACACCAGAACACCGTTGTTCGTTTAACATAAGCCTTAATTAAACTCCACACCGGCACAGCACATCAACCCGCCACATTTTCCTTCTCCCCTTTATTCCTTCCCACATTAATCAAAACACCATATCCCCTTCCTACATTAAAAAAATATCACATATATATATATATATATATATATATATATATATATATATATATATATATATATGCATTAAGACTCAAACAACCACAAAACACAAATTTGATCAAGATAGGTTTCAAAAACATTCAAAGCATTAACACATCGGTTCTTTATGGCAGTTGTCTCCCGAATTCACAATTTAATCCAAAAATCTGTATTGCAATTCTGTTGGTATCGAGGAAGGCATCCTGCTGGTCATGGTCTGAAGCATTTAGAGCACAAGACAGAAGCTAAGCAGAGATTTATTAGTCAACAAATGGATGATGAGAGCACATCAAGGCAGACACAAAATCGTCCCCAGCATGAGAGAAGGTGTCATTCAGCTCTGCACAGACAACTAGCTGTTTGAGGGGCCTCTAATTACTAAATATCTGTGGCAGATAAAGTACACATCCATCCAATTATTCTACTTCGTTGTATCTTGGCTAACAGCTGAGTTGGCGATGGAGTTAATGTTCAAGTGAGCACCGTAGTGGATAGTCATTTTATTCTTTACCCTGACTTTACAATGTCAGTTAATGCTTCTTCACTCCCAGCACAGTAGCCAGTGCACTCACTAAGCACATTATCATTTATCAAAGATATAAAACCCTAAATTATAGGGTCCGATCTGATGTACCATCCTCTGTTGGAGAGCGTTGGTGCTGCCGAAGCAGTTTCTTGGCAAGGATTATACTGGATGGTTTGATATTGCCTTCCCAGCAGTAGTTGTGGCAGGAATCTGTAAGTTGTTCAGGGTGCCGGCGATAGCTCTCCAACTCTTCGTGAAGGACACCGTGGGATCTTTAATGTCCACAAGCTAATGCCAGCAGATGGGCACCCAGCTTAACATCCATCCGAGGGGCGGCACACACCTTGATGAAACACCGGGATAACAGTTTTTAGCTGGGTCGGGATTCAAATCCAGGCTAGACAGCTTATAGGCGAGCGTGCATACCTCTTGGCCATCCTATTAGCCCTATTATAGGCTACAGTACGGTATATGCACTATAATGCAGTCCAGCGCTGTATATCAGGATAAATACAACACTGTACTGAACTGCTGTTTGTTCTGCTCTCCGGGCTGGTTCATCACTTAGATTGCACAATGGCTGTGTTCAACAAGCAAATCATTCACAAAATCTTGCTTATTGATTGCAGGAAAGCACAGACATCAAGTGTTTAAGGATTTGAATTTCATATGCAATATTGTATTCTTTATTACCATTCCATGTGTTATGACCTCTTTGACCTCACTGTTTTTGAAAGAAAAATAACTGGATCCGAAAGAAAGGTGAAGTAGAAACAACGATGGTGACATGGCGGGTGGAGGTGATGCACATCACCCTAAGCACAGTTTATTTGCTTTTCCCAATATGCTCTTTCTCCATTTTGTCCTACCTGGTGAGACCGCTCTAAGATTATCACTTGGGTTTTCATTGCTGTTGATAAAGTTTGCACTTTTGAGATGTCATTATACGACCACCTTTCTAAAAACTAAAAAAAAACACTTCTGGCCACACAATGGCACTATGGTCATATGGAAATAGCTCAAAACTTCCTGTTTGTTGACTCAGCTTCATGTCATCTATTCGAGTATAACACATACAGCTCCTGTCTAAGATACTGTAAATAGGATATGCTGAAAGTGCAAAAAGCTATTTCATTAATGTAACTCATTGGACAGGAGGAACTTTGGTATAGATTGTTACATAGTGGAAATGCCTTGTGCTGATATCCATCGCCATTCTCCATAATGACCAGGTAGCCAGTGCTATTAGGTTAGAACTGGCATTTGGTCGGCAGTGTTGGTGTTGGCACACATTTGGCCCAATGCCGTCGGCTTTGGCAGCTTTGGTGTGATTGGTGGCTTTTTTTTGCTCATATGGCTGTCATCACCATGAGTTACCAGAAGCTTTGAGCAGAGCACAATATTCAGTCGAGTAGCATAAGTGATTAGACGCAGGTTGAAATTATCTTTCACTACCTCCGACCAAAAACAACTGGGTTGATTTTGAAGCAGGTGGTATTTGAATTGATGAGAATTGTCTGCAATCCAGGCCATATTCGAATTATTGAGTTATAATTAGCAGATAGTTGAACTTTGGAGAATTTACAGGAATAAAGAGCTTTATTTAGCATTTGAAATGAGCCTCTTGTGAGATTATTTACTTTTACCGGAGCTTTGTCGACTTCTCAGGTGTATCCTTAAGGGTTAGCACATACGTAACCATCAGCACGTTATTCATCGCACACTAAGACCTCAAACTTCTGCTGTGATGCTGTACTTTTGACTGAACAACTGAAAAATGAAATGATACATGCCAGTGCAAACATTGAGGAGTGGGAATATTGCAGAAACAAACTGAAAGACAGTTTCTTAATGGCTCCCCAAAAACTTATAAATTGCCAACAAAGGCTGCTCGATGTGCTTCAACTCTGTATAAAAAAGAAATTGTTCTCACCATGACAGTTTGTATTTAAGGCAGTGTGTTATGCCTATGGAGAGGCTTCTTCACATAGTCCATGAAAGGCACGTACATTATGAAAAAAGAGAAATTGGTAGACTTTAACATTGGTACAAAAGCATCGGAGGACATGGACCAATAACAATCAGCACAAATGAATAAATCAACTCGGTATTAAATATTTGAACTGAGAATCCCAGCATCGTCATGATCAAAAGATCACAATCCCAAACTAGTTGAGCAGATTCAATTAGGTTTTGCCTAAAACACATTTCTTTTTTAAAAATTGCCAGTCCACTGTGATTGATTGAACCATTGTATGTTGATCATCTCAAATCATGATGTCTACGAGTGTTTATTGAATTTTTCATCAGCTTTAGCTCCACAGGGTCAACCAGATCGGGAGGATGTGGGAGGGGGATTCCTCAACAGACTCGTGATCCTTTTCAATTTATGTCACTCAGACGTTTCTCTGCAAGCTAAAGCACGTTTTTCATTTGTTTCTTCAGATATCTAATGAATCGAACGCAAGACCCTCCTCCCTCCAAAAAGTGGGAAATCATATTTGGGGTTGAAGGCTATTTTCTGCTCGAGACATTCACCATTCAGATTACCATTCCATCAAAAAGGTCATTAAAACATATTTCGTAGTCTGGACCACGATTTCTGCAACTGGATATCATCAATGTGGTTGGGCAGGTTTTTGACAAGATGCTATCTCAAAGGGTCATTTTGTTGGGCTAGAAATAGCCATTAGCAAAAAATCATTTTTTGTTTTTTACCTTTATCGCAAAAAGAAGCATCACTGGCATAGATCACAGATGCGTTGGAGTTGTCACGGAAAGCCATATATGTGTGACAGGTGCACAAATGACAGGAATGTTCAACGGTGAACAACAACCTTACCTATCCACACAAACATTCTTTCAGTTATAACAAAATAGATTTGGTAGTTGACTACCCATTATAAGACCAGAAATTGGGATGTGAACATTGGAACAATGGAAGAAAATCACACCATCAGAAAAGTCCTAATTACCTTCGCAAACTTTGTTGCGAAGGTTTATGTTTGATCTCGTGTATATTTCATTTATTATTTATTTGTGAATATGTGTGTTTGTTTGTTTGTTTGTTATTCGCCTAACTCCAAAAGTATTGAACTGAATCGCAGCAAATTTGGTGGATGATTGTATTATTCCGAGGACCATTTGATTAGATTTTGGGAGCGATCGGGTCAAAGGTCAAGGTCAAGGTCATGAAAAGGTCAAATCGTCTTTTTACCATAGCGGTCAATTTGTATCCAATTTGCATGCAACTAATGCCAAAATGTTCAGAATTCAATGCCCATCTTGTGATATGTGACATGACACAATGACGTAATAACCCTTATTAGCGGTTGGAGTCAAAGGTCAGGGGGGTCACGACATTGCAAAATGTGCGGTTTTAGTCATAACACGGTCAATTCTTATCCGATTTGCATGAAACCAACACCAAAATGTTGACTGTTCTGTTCCCCACACTCTAATACCAATTACAAAATTAAAGTACAAAGGTCAAGGTCGAGGTCATGAAAAGGTCAAAATCGTCATTTGCCATAGTGCGGTCGATTTTATCCAATTTGCATGCAACCAATGCCAAAATGTTGTGAATTCAATCCCATCTTGTGATATATGATATGACACAGGAAATTTAATGTTTTTAAGCCATCATAACACATATGAGATGGCAGATGTGGTATGGGATTAAATACCTCACAATCAACGGTTTCTGGGGGGGGGGGCAAAATGTAGCGTTGGCGAAGTGCGCTCTACTGAGTGCCCGTTCTAGTTTCCAATGTTTCGAACAGCCGAAGCATTTGTGATTCATATCTCGTGAATCTGCTCACCTCCATTTATTCTTTCCTCTCTTTTTTTAACCACCTGTGGAATCAACTTCCCCACTCTCATCAATCTTATTCTTCCCTCCAGGTCTTCAAGACAGCTGTTCCCCACCATCTCAGATCGTCCCCCATAAAAAACCATGATCTTTTCTACCCATGTTAACCTCCTAGCTTCAAGTCTGCCTCCTTCCAAATTTCCAGTCTTCCTTCCTAAGAGTTTGCTTTTGTATCCATCTTGTCCACACAATGGGCCCTCCCCTACCCCTCATTCCTCCTCACACCCGTTGTTTCATGCGCAGGTCACATCACCACCTTCACTCCTCGATAACGTTGCTGTTGGTGTTCTCTCCCCCCCCCTTCTCTCTCTCACTCTCTCTCTCTCTATCTCTCTATTTCTCTCTCTCTTCTCTCATCTTCCTCTCTGTCTCTCTTCTCTCTCTCTCTCTCTCCTTCTCTCTCTCTCTTTCTCTCTCTTCTCTCTCTCTCTCTCTCTCTCTCCTCTTCCTCTCTCTCTTCTCTCTCTCTCTCTCTCTCTCTCTCTTCTCTTCTCATTCTTCCTCTTACTTTCTCTCTCTCTCTCTCTCTCTCTCTCTCTTCCTCCTCTCTCTCTCTCTCTGCTGTTCTTTTGTTTTGTAACATCCTGATCCACTCAGCGTTCTAGCTCTTCCATGAACCTTGACTTTGTATATACAAATAAATTCATTGAAACCGCAAGTTCCTCTTCGACAGATCAGGTCATTGGGTCTTTAATTAAAGACTCGTTGTGATAAGGGTTTATGTGTTTATGAATTGCCTCCGCCACTGAAGGTGGATGTTTTCACCCCTGTCTGCCTGTTTGTGTGCAGTATATCTCAAAAAGTTGAG
This sequence comes from Eptatretus atami, assembly GCA_035128595.1. Classification (NCBI taxonomy): domain Eukaryota; kingdom Metazoa; phylum Chordata; class Myxini; order Myxiniformes; family Myxinidae; genus Eptatretus; species Eptatretus atami. The sequence goes on along the minus strand of CM068960.1, from coordinate 85,768,953 downwards.
GACGGATTTGGACGAAATTTGATGGAGAGCTTGAGTATGTGACGAGGACGAGATGATTAGATTTTGGTGAAGATCCGGATCTGCATCCGAGAATTTTTCAAGCGATTTTTCACTATTGATTGATAGGACTAAAACGATATGTAGCACATCATCTCAAAGAGTTATGGACGGACTCGGATGAAACTTGGTGGATTCGTTGGTTAGGTTACAAGAACAAGCTGATTAAATTTTAGTTCAGGTCCAAATCCAGATCTGGTTTATCAGTGGGATACAAAACGTAAACTAATCAGCTCGGCGGAGGTATGCTCTCTACTGCGTGCCCTTCTAGTTGTGCATGCAAACATTGTGGAATTTAATTTAAGACATAAACAAAAGGTGTAAGTTACTTCTTTATAAGAAAAGATCCACAGAATCAGAAATTCATGTTTGGTTAAATGAATAGATATGGCTTCACTTAACAATTAGTCATTCTTTTCTTGAATAAATATCTTGAAACGAAGATTGTGATGTTATTTGATGCCCTTTTATGCTCGATTGTCTCCGCCCCTCCCATGACGTCATCTCGACCTCGGGTTCATGCATGTATGGTCTGACAGTACCTTCTACATAATGATTATGACGATAGTCATAATCTGTAGATTCTTGAGCAGAAAATTATTTGTCAAATTCAGTTTTTGACGAGTCTGAAGCGAGTTGTGCGGCCATTATGCGTTGCGTAGGCCTGGTGTTGGCTTAACAGTTAAGGTGGCGAGCTAAATATCCTAGGATCTTGAGTTCAAGCCCCTGTTGGGCCGTTGAATTAACACCAGGTAGGGTTGACTCAGCCTGTCATCCTTCCGAGGTCGGCAAAATGAGTACCAGCGTGCTGGTAACAGGGGCACAGCCATGCCCCCAGAAAATGATACCGCCAAGCAGCCACGGGCTGCATACGAATATATAAAAATATTCCATTGTGTGCTGAGACAATCTTTCCCTCGATTACGCCATGGCAGTTTATCTTGAATTTTTGGAGGTCGTACTCGATGGGTTTGCTTTTTGAATTGTAACACCTCAAAAAATTATTCGAATAAAAAAACCACGTTCAGTTCTTTGTTTATTACTTAAAAATCTATATAATCACATCAAAACAAAATCTTTTTTTTTCTGATTCTGTGGACTTTCAACAAGTCCATTTTAGTTGTATCCTGTCTTATGTTAAATGTAACTCGGCACTTTTTAATTATTATATCGACAGAAGACTAAAGTATTTTCCCTATAAACATGAAGAACATGAAATATTTTGTGTTAATCATTTGTACTCATTAGTTGTTTTTAACTCACCTGGAAGGAACGTAGTTCCAGGGAGCTTATGGGATGGCACATTGTCCATCCATCTGAGCACAAACTCGTGCAACTTCTTCTCTGTCCTGACGCGTACAATTTCGATGAAACTTGACCACAACCTTCATCACCCATGATGTACTAAAGTTTGGTCACACCATTTAAAAAAAAATCGAGGTCTAACGGGGGGAGGGGGGTTACCCCCGAAGATAGGTATTTGCTTTCTTCGATGAAACCACACACACAATTTGATGAAATTTGACCACAACCTTTATCACCTGTGATGTACCAAAGCTTGTTTACGGCATAAAAAAAAAAATCCACAGGTATTTACTTTCGTCTCCGTTACATATTTTGTGGGTCATCTACTCCTACCAGTGGTTCCCTGGTTTTCTTATCCAGTCACTACCAGGTGAGCACCCAGGGGGTATTGCCCTTTTTTTTTTCATTATTAGCTAACATACGATAGGTAAGCTCATAGATAATTATTGATGAGTTTTGGATGGACCAAATGGCTTAGAGCACAAGAGCCGAAAATGAAGGATAATTAATTAATTCACTTTATGAGATGAATGGTTACATTTTAAACAATAAAATGAATGTGTTTCAAATAAATGTAGTCACCTTCCAAATAACAGAATCAACATTTAGTTGAAATAACCACTTTAAGAAAACATATGTTTGGGGAACATGCTACAATTAAAATATTTATCTGTAAGTAAATGCAGGTGGAATAGTTAGTTGTGTTTAAGCTTCTTCTGATTAAGAAAAAGCAGTTTCTTAACCGCAATTTCTAAAATTCCTATTCAATGCATGTAAGTAGGACCTTGCACAGCTTGCGAACATTACAACACTCTTCCTGAGCATCACCAGAAAGTGATGTGAGCATCACCACTGCTACCATCCTCACTTCCGTTGTAAATGGACTGGTGTCTGCCATCTTGGTTTAATGTATCATTTGTATTATCTGAAAAAAAAAAGAGAAACAGTATTCATTGATGGTTGAAACAAATCTTGTATAAGCACCTAAAACCCTGCCCTGGGACTTTTGACTCACCCTTGTATAAGTCCGATTTCGTAAAGACCCTTGCATTTCCACTTGTTCATAATTATCAGGAAGGTTTATCAGCAAAATTTCATGCAGATTGATGGGCATGTAGTATAATGTTTGCTCATTCAACAGGGAGAACTAGAACAAGGAGAATATTTCACTAGTTAGGTGCTTTGTTCTCCAAATGAACAACTTGCATTTGTAAACCTTTTTCATACAAGTCGTGAGAATGTCTCAGTCTTTGAGGAAATCAAAGCGGAATAGAGTTGAACCCACTGGAGAAGCCATGGCAGAACCCAGGTGTTTGTCCTTTGGGCAATTCCTGGTTATGTGGAATCATTTATGTTGAAGGCTTCTTTTTCTTCATTCCGTTGCATCGTGTGTATCTCACGTCCTGTAGTAACTGGGCTGGAGTCATATTTGGGACATTTGATAAAATGGAGCAGTTATAAACTTCTGATGACAAGCTGTGTACCTTTTAAGATTTTGTTAAAACTTTACGACTATCGGAACGATACTGTAACGGCCACGCTTCTTCAACGACAATCACGCCGCCCGCAGGTATGGGACAAAACGATCTCCACATCCGTCAAGTTAATTTGTCATGAATCGTTGTTTCAGAACACAATCGTCCGTGATGAAGCTGCTGACAAGATTGGCCTGTCAACGATCCACTTTTGTCACATTTTAGCACTAACCCAATCTGCCCGTCTAATGGTTTAATATGCCAATTCTGCCCAAATGCTATGGAGCCCATTTCCGACAACCACACAGAGTTTCATCAAAACAGGAATATTTATTAATAGGGAAGAAATTTATTAAAAAGAAGAACACAGCCACACAGCAGTGATCACAGTCAGTAACAAATGAATAATAAATAAATTACACATGATGCCCTCGGAACAACGTCGGCTTAACGCGAATGCTTTACATCCGGGAAAACACGGGGCATGGAAAGGAGAAGATGAGACAAAGAGAGAAAACCTGCTCCACATGCAACGCTCACGTATGAGGTGGAGGTCCGTCGTTCGGGCATGCATGGACTGGTGTGGGTGTGGTCATCGCTGCACCTTGCATGCTTCCCGAGCCATGTTCGCAATGCATCAGCTCTCCAATAGACCACAAATTGTTCCACGAAGTCAAACCACAAACCACGAAGGACCAGGCAGGAACCAACCAACATCACCATACATGCGTTGTGCACCTTTTATAATGTCCTGTTGTTGGGGGGGGGGGATTACATTGGCAAATACAGCTTGAGAGAACATGGTGTATGGCGTGCGCTCATTGGTTGACAAGTTGGACAGGTGATGACGGGTGGCCTTGTTTACCATCCATTGTGCCTTAAGCCCACTTTTCCATCGCCGTCTTAGGCCGCACTGATTAGCACACAGACAGATGCACTACGGAGAAAGTTTAAGATTGCAGGGAGGGAGGAAAGGCGGGACTAGACGCACACCGGGGCGGGACAAACGAGATCTTTCGAAACACGTATTCAACACTATCTCTCACAGGAATTACATCACACTTACTCGAACATGTACTATGAAATAACTATTTTTTAATATATCCCCCATGGAGCTCTGAGACCAGATCCATCACAACACCGTTATCATCAGTCTGGTTTCAGTCCACTGCAGGAAAAAGGCCTCTCTCAACTCATGCTGGGGTTGCTGGCATACACGCTACACTTGTCAACCACGAGTTGACGACAAGGTTTGGGTAGGAATTTTTAATTTGTTCAGGGTGCCGGTGATAACTCACAGCTACTCTTCCATGAAAGACATCAAGGAACCATTAACGTCCATCAATAACCATTGCTATCAGACGATTCTTCCAGCTTAGCATCCTTCCGATGGACAATGCACGCGTTGATACCTCGCCCTCCGTGTGATACACCAGGGTGGTAGTTTATAGCTGGGTCGAGATTCGAAAGGTGAGTGCACATATTTCTCATCCTGCCAGCTCATATTTACCATATACCGTGTATAAAATGTTCCTTTTTAACATAAGAGGATATTGTCTATTTCCTTATACACTCTTTTCTCCAACAATATCACGAATGTTGTGCATTGGGGAAAAAAAATATAATAAGAAGAAAGAACATAAAACAAACCTTTCACACGTTTAGCTCATGTAAAACACACAACTGACAAATGGCAAACAATCAAACATTACACTTACACGATCGAGTAAATTCCAAGATATTTAATTAAAAATCATGAGCAACGGTGGATAATTATTAAAACGCATTCCAAGATTAATTATCCTCGAATGAATCGTTCGCACCTTGGAATTTACAATAATGGCATTAATACGAATAACAATCACTTTCCAACACCAAATATGTGTGATGAATCGCGATTCTTTCATAAAGCACTGTCGAAAGAAAGATGATAAGCTGATGTTTTAATGTTCCATCATTTTTACCCATAATCATGGTGACTTACATTGCAATGCTGTACGAGGAAATATAATGACACCGGAGGTGACCATTTGACTCACCATTGCTGTTGTGCTGCATCACAAATTGCATCCTCCTTCTTTAAATCTTGTGTTTTCTGCATGTATGCTCTGCAGTATAATGAGCTATTTTCAGTATTGTCATTAAAAAATGAATCGGTTGGTTGAATCATTAATTCAAGTCTAATTACATTGAGTACAGAAATGGTGGTAAAGTGGACCTTTGGGCACATATATCAGATGAGAGTCGTAATTCAGTTGAATATGAATAAAGCTGTCTTTTTAAAATTTGGTATACAAAATCTAAGCTTTCATGGAAGAGTATGGGGGCAATAAGGTTAAAAAAACAAAAAAAACAAAAGGTAATGTATTGACAGTGGGGCAATAGGGCAACAATTGGACAGAAGCAAGGGAGTGTGCTAATAGTAAAATTGGAGAGAGGGGGAGAGAGAGACAGAACAGTAAACTGTAAGTAAGGGTTAATGGGCACAGAAAAGATCATGAATGGGATGGGGGGTAACATGTGATGGTGGTGTAATGTTTGCTTGAAGCCATGGAGGGAAGAGTGTGATAAATTCGTCTCCAGAAAACGATTCTACACACGGAAGAAAAGAGTGTCGGTGAGTAGAAAGCCTGAGTTTTGGAGTTCATCCAGGGGGAGTTTATTGGAGGAAGGCCTGTGTCCTTCAGTATCTGTGGAAGGCCTGAGGGCTGAGATAGCAGATGGAGCGAAACCGGAGGAGTTGCAGCAAAAACTAGAAGGGCACTCGGTAGAGCACATACCTCCGGCATATAATACCTGATCCACAAGAACATATCGGGGCCCAATACATTTTTGAAATATCATGCGATACAGTACTATATCGTTTCTGGCCCGATCTCTCAATGGTGAAGAATCACTTGAAAAATTATCAGATCCGGATCCGGATATTCACCAAAATTTAATCAATTCTTCCCTGTCACATATCCAACATGTCCACCAAGTTTCACCTGAATCCGTCCACAACTTTTTGAGATATCCTGCAGACAAACAGACAGAAAGGGGTGAAAACATAACTTCCTTCACCTTTGGTGGCAGAGGTAATAAATCGAAGAGGTCACTGACAGTCTACGATGAGAGAGTAACAGCCCTTGATTTTTTCCCTCATCATGGGAGAAGCCAATCATTTTACAAGCTTTAGATTGCACAGAATCGAGGAGAGATATAGCAGTGCTGGGGCAATAGCCCATGAGGGCGGCAGTACTCTATTGGGCTATGGACATAGGGCTTTTGTAGGCTGTAAGTGTTTCTGATATTTTTTTTTTCAATAAATGACCTGGAATGATAGAGAATGCCCCATCTGCAGTTGATTTTGGAGACCAGCTTTGCTATATGGTCAGCCAAGTAGAGATCGTGGCTGATAGTGAGGCCAGTATAAGTTGAAGAGATTGAATATATTCTCATGGCTGACCATGGAAATATTTAGATAGGTCAGTTTGTTTGATGCTCCTTCTGCAGCAATAGGGTGAAACTATGGAACTTACCAGTATTGAAGGACATGTGCCATTTATCAACTGATATCATCGATTCGATATCAACAGAGAGTGATGTAGCTGCTGTCTGCCTGTCAGTGCGATGACAAGTAACTACGTGATAACAAGTAACAGCTACATACTGCACAACATATTGTGGAGTCATCTGGAAAACGATAGTGTGTCTCCAGATCATTACAGACATTATTTATGTCGATGAGGAGCAAGACTTGGCTCAATGCACTGCTTTGAGGCAATCCTGCCTCCACTGGGAGAAGAGAAGAGACGGTTCCATTGAAAAGTGAAGCGTTGACTGAGCGAGTGGAAGAAGTCAGAATCCAAGGACGATGATGGTCTTGTCTGCCACAGGCAATGAGCTTGGCAAGCAGAGCAGGATTCTAAACAACTGGGATGACAACTTGGGTGAATCTGGGCCTCATGAGTGGCATTTCTACCATGGTATGGCTCTTGCAAGACAGCAATAAGGGAGATGCATCCAGGGTTACCAAGAACAAGAACACCTCCATGCTTCACTGGAGAAACGTTAGTTTGTTTTGTCGCTCTTCTTTGAGCCTAGAAACTGCAATAAAAATGTTATTAGTTGCGAGGATAACATTCTTCACTTCATTTTCAATCACTACACCTTGAAAAAGTTTTCCACTTTGACAAAACTTGCTACTGAGATCGTGCAAGAACATCCATACAAATGCTTAAGGTTTATTATGGGTGGGTTGCATGTAACATCACTTCCTGATTTTTGGACATGGCTGGCATGTTGATGGTATGTGCTATATGGTTCACAACAGATTATAATGTAAATTTGCGGTATTATAAGTTTAAATGGTTGTCTCTTGCTCTGTATTTGGGTGGTCCAACTGGTTTGATGGAGAGGAAGACAGGTAATTCTTTCGTTTTACAACAATAATGATCCATCAGGGATATCAGACAGAGGAATTGTGTGGAAATGGGGATGAAAATGGCTCAGTAATATTTATTGAGCTGAAGCTAAGGAACATAGTCGTGCTTGCAATGATCACTTCATCAGTAGTTAGCATTTTGTTACTTTGAGTTAATTGATTGAAAATCATCTTTCAGTACTTCTGATTTCTATAATGTTATTATTTACAGACTAATTTCCCTGCAATTTGTTGTTCATCCCCAATCCACTTGTTTACCAACCCCACCATTCCCCATTGTATTTTACTGCATATATTTTTTAAGTATTTTAATGATACATCAATTTATTTTCATCAGTCCTCTAATTATGCACACTTAATTTATGAAAGTTGGCATATCAGTTGGCATAACAGCATTATTTCACAAATGTTATCACTAATTAATTTATGAGATAATCCAAACGTGTTTCTTTTTTTGTCTCTCCCTCTCTCCCTTTCTCTCTCTTTCTCCCTCTTTCTCCCTCTTTTCTCCCCCTTTCTATCTCTCTCTCCCCTTTCTCTCCTCTCTCTTCTCTCTCTCTCTCTCTCTCTCTCTCTCCTCTCTCTCTTCTCTCTCTCTCTCTCTCTCTCGTTGGATGCAATTGGTTCAATTTTTGCTCAAATTGGGAGATGATGTATGTGTCCATGTAATCAAAGTGGGTGAACAGCAATTGGCAAATTGGATGGATTTAAGAGAAGTGTATTACCTGGAAGTTGAGACTGAGACCTTTTGAATGTTAATCCTTCATCGGAGCTCAGAGAAAAAGGCTTCACCAGCAAAGTCAGTCCGTATACATATATCTTCTTCTTCTCTTTCTTCTTCTGGCTGCTCCGTTAGGGTCGCCACAGCGGATCATCCGTTATGATCTGCATAATGATTTGGCACAGTTTTACGCCGGATGCCCTTCCTGAGCAACCCTGGTCGCCTCTTACAACACAGGGATATGGTACACCTATTTTAACCGGGGATACACCGGGCCCAGTACACTGGTACTCACTTCGCCGACCTCGGAAGGATGACAGGCTGAGTCAACTCCTGGTGTGTATTAATTCAAGCGGCCAACGGGGCTTGAACTCAGGACCTTTTGGATCCCAGCCGCTACCCTAACCACTACGCCAACACAGGCTAGTGTATATATATATAAATATATATATATATATATATATATATATATATAATATATCATATCATACATACATACATACATACATACATGAGGGGCAGTCAATATGTAACCTTAAAATGGCGATATACATTTGAGAATGTAATGTGTGTAGTTGGAGACAACATTTGTTATATGTATGGGTAAGAGTCATGTTTTGCCTGTTTTAGATCTGGCAACATTGAGCGTATGACATCAGTAGAGCAGTCCACACTTGGACACTCGACTTTTTAACTTTCCTGTTCCATCTACACCTGCTGCAGCGATAAACATGCGTCACATATTGCATCTTCATTCTGCGATGGATTCACTGGGATTCACACCCTCACTTCCCATAATGGATGCCAGAACGTTGCTCCTCCCTGGTGCATGCTTCTAAGGGAGCTGCCATGTTGGAACTGCTCTACTGATGTCATACGCTTCAATGTGGCCAGATCTAAAACAGGCAAAACATGACTCTTACCATACATATAACAAATGTTGTCTCAACTACACACATTACATTCTCAAATGTATATCGCCATTTTAAGGTTACATATTGACTGCCCCTCCATGTATGTATGTATGTATGTAGTATGTATGTATGTGAATTATATATATATATATATTATATATATATATATATATATATATATAATACACTAGCCTGTGTTGGCGTAGTGGTTAGGGTAGCGGCTTGGGATCCAAAAGGTCCTGAGTTCAAGCCCCGTTGGCCGCTTGAATTAATACACACCAGGAGGTTGACTCAGCTGTCATCCTCCGAGGTCGGCGAAGTGAGATACCAGTGTACTGGGCCCGGTGTATCCCCGGTTAAAATAGGTGTACATATCCCTGTGTTGTAAGAGGCGACCAGGGTTGCTCAGGAAGGGCATCCGGCGTAAAACCTGTGCCAAATCATTATGCAGATCATAAGGATGATCCGCTGTGGCGACCCTAACGGAGAGCCGAAAAGAAGAAGAAAAGAGAAGAAGAGATATATGTATACGGAACTGACTTTGCTGGTGAAGCCTTTTTCTCTGACGCTCCGATGAGGATTAACATCAAAGGTCTAGTCTCAACTTCCAAGTAATACAACTTCTCTTAATCCATCAATTTGCCAATTGCGTTCACCCACTTTGATTACATGGACACATAATCATCTCCCAATTTGAGCAAAAATTGAACCAATTGCATCCAACGAGAGAGAGAGAGAGAGAGAGAAGAGAGAGAGAGAGAGAGAGAGAGAGAGAGAGAGAGGAAGAGAGAGGAGAGAAAGGGGCGAGAGAGAGATAGAAAGGGGGAGAAAAGAGGGAGAAAGAGGGAGAAAGAGAGAGAAAGGGAGAGGGAGAGACAAAAAAAGAAACACGTTTGATTATCTCATAAATTAATTAGTGATAACATTGTGAAATAATGCTGTTATGCCAACTGATATGCCAAACTTTCATAAATTAAGTGTGCATAATTAGAGGACTATGAAAATAATAATTGATGTATCATTAAATACTTAAACAAAATTAAAATTGCAGTAAAATACAATGGGGAATGGTGGGGTTGGTAAACAAGTGCGATTGGGGATGAACAACAAATTGCAGGGAAATTAGTCTGTAAATAATAACATTATAGAAATCAGAAGTACTGAAGATGATTTTGCAATCAAATTAACTCCAAAGATAACAAAATGCTAACTACTGATGAAGTGATCATTGCAAGCACACATATGTTCCTTAGCTTCAGCTCAATAAATATTACTGAGCCATTTTCATCCCCATTTCCACACAATTCCTCTGTCTGATATCCTGGTGGATATTATTGTTGTAAAACGAAAGAATTACCTGTCTTCCTCTCCATCAAACCGTTTGGACCACCCCAAATACAGAGCAAGAGACAACCATTTAAACTTATAATACCGCAAATTTACATCTAAATTCTGTTGTAACCATATAGCACATACCATCAAACATGCCACCCATGTCCAAAAATCAGGAAGTGATGTTACATGCAACCCACCCATAATAAACTTAAGCATTTGTATGGATGTTCTTGCACGATCTCAGTAGCAAGTTTGTCAAAGTGGAAAACTTTTCAAGGTGTAGTGATTGAAAATGAAGTGAGAATGTTATCCTCGCAACTAAACATTTTATTGCAGTTTCTAGGCTCCAAAGAAGAGCGACAAAACAAACTAACGTTTCTCCAGTGAAGCATCGAGGTGTTCTTGTTCTTGGTAACCCTGGATGATCTCCCTTATTGCTGTCTTGCAAGAGCCATACATGGTAGAAATGCCACTCATGAGGCCCAGATTCACCCAAGTTGTCATCCCAGTTGTTTAGATCCTGCTCTGCTTGCCAAGCTCATTGCCTGTGGCAGACAAGACCATCATTGTCCTTGGATTCTGATCTTCCACTCGCTCAGTCAACGCTTCAACTTTTCAATGGAACCGTCTCTTCTCTTCTCCCAGTGGAAGGCAGGATTGCTCAAAGCAGTGCATTGAGCCAAGTTTGCTCCTCATCGACTAAAATAATGTCTGTAATGATCTGGAGACACACTATCGTTTTCCAGATGACTCCACAATATGTTGTGCAGTATGTAGCTGTTACTTGTTATCACTAGTTACTTGTCATCGCACTGACAGGCAGACAGCAGCTACATCACTCTCTGTTGATATCGAATCGATGATATCAGTTGATAAATGGCACAATGTCCTCAATACTGGTAAGTTCCATAGTTTCACCCTATTGCTGCAGAAGGAGCATCAAACAAACTGACCTATCTAAATATTTCCATGGTCAGCCATGAGATATATTCAATCTCTTCAAACTTATACTGCGCTCACTATCAGCAAGATTCTACTTGGCTGACCATATAGCAAAGCTGGTCTCCAAAATCACTGCAGATGGGCATTCTCTATCATTCCAGTCATATTGAAAAAAAAAATATCAGACACTTAAGCCTACAAAAGCCCTATGTCCATAGCCAATAGAGTACTGCCGCCCTCATGGGCTATTCCCCCAGCACTGCTATATCTCTCCTGATTCTGTGCAATCTAAAGCTTGTAAAATGATTGCTTCTCCCATGATGAGGGAAAAAATTCAAGGGCTGACTCTCTCACGTAGACTGTCAGTGACTCTCGATTTATTAACTCTGCCACCAAAGGTGAAGGAAGTTATGTTTCACCCCTTTCTGTCTGTTTGTTCTGCAGGATATCTTCAAAAAGTTGTGGACGGATTCAGGTGAAACTTGGTGGACATGTTGGATAAAAGAATTGATTAATTTTGGTGAATATCGGATCCGGATCTGATAATTTTTCAAGCGATTCTTCACCATTGGAGAGATCGGGCCAGAAACGATATAGTCTGTATCGATGATATTTCAAAAATGTATTGGGCCCCGGTAGTCTTGTTGGATCAGGTATTATATGCCGGAGGTATGTGCTCTACCGAGTGCCCTTCTAGTTTTTGCTGCAACTCCTCCGGTTTCGCTCCATCTGATTCTCAGTCCTCAGGCCTTCCACAGATACTGTAGGACACAGGCCTTCCTCCAATAACTCCCCCTGGATGAACTCCAAACTCAGGCTTTCTACTCACCGACACTCTTTTCTTCCGTGTGTAGAATCGGTTTTCTGGAGACGAATTTATCACACTCTTCCCTCCATGGCTTCAAGCAAACATTACACACCCATCACATGTTACCCCCCCATCCCATTCATGATCTTTTCTGTGCCATTAACCCTTCAGTGTATTGTCTGTCTCTCTCTCCCTCTCTCCCATAACTATTAGCACACTCCCTCTGCTGTCCAATTGTTGCCCTATTGCCCCACTGTCAATACATTACCTTTTGTTTTTTGTTTTTTACCTTATTTGCCCCATACTCTTCCATGAAAGCTTAGATTTTGTATACCAAATTTTAAAAACAGCTTTATTCATATTCAACTGAATTACAAACTTCCATCTGATATATGTGCCCAAAGGTCCACTTTACTCACCATTTCTGACTCAATGTAATTAGACTTAAGTAATGATATCAACCACCATCATTTTTTAATGACAATACTGAAAATAGCTCATTATACTGCAGAGCATACATGCAGAAACACAAGATTTAAAGAAGGAGGATGCAATTTGTGATGCAGCACAACAGCAATGTGAGTCAATGGTCACCTCCGGTGTCATTATATTTCCTCGTACAGCATTGCAATGTAAGTCACCATGATTATGGGTAAAAATGATGGAACATTAAAACATCAGCTTATCATCTTTTCTTCGACAGTTTGCTTTATGAAAGAATCGCGATTCATCACACATATTTGGTGTTGGAAGTGATTTTTTGTATTATTGCGTTTAATAATTATTGAATTCCAAGGTGCGAACGATTCACTCTGAGGATAATTAATCTTGGAATGCGTTTTAATTAACGCACCAATTGCTCATGTATTTTAATTAAATATCTTGAATTTACTCGAGTCGTGCTAAGTGTTAATGTTTGATTGTTGCCATTTGTCAGTTGTGTGTTTACATGAGCTAAACGTGTGAAAGGTTGTTGTATGTTCTCTTCTTCTATTATATATTATTTTCCCCAATGCACAACATTCGTGATTTGTTGGAGAAAAGAGTGTATAAGGAGAAAAGATAATATCCTCTTATGTTAAAAAGGAACATTTTATACACGGTACTTGGTAAATATGAGCTGCAGGATGAGAAATTATGTGCACTCACCTTTCGAATCTCGACCCAGCTATAAAGCTACCACCCTGGTGTATCACACGGAGGGCGAGGTATCAACGCGTGCCTTGTCCATCGGAAGGATGCTAACGCTGGAAGATCGTCTGATAGCAATGGTTATTGATGGACGTTAATGGTTCCTTGATGTCTTTCATGGAAGAGTAGCTGTGAGTTATCACCGGCACCTGAACAAATTAAAAATTCCTACCCAAACCTTGTCGTCAACTCGTGGTTGACAAGTGTTAGCGTGTATGCAGCAACCCCAGCATGAGTTGAGAGAGCTTTTTCCTGCAGTGGACTGAAAACAGACTGATGATAACAGTGTTGTGATGGATCTGGTTTCAGAGCTCCATGGGGGATATATTAAAAAATAGTTATTTCATAGTACATGTTAGAGTAAGTTGTGATGTAATTCCTGTGAGAATAGTGTTGAATACGTGTTCCGAAAGATCTCGTTTGTCCGCCCCCGTGTGCGTCTAGTCCCGCCTCTTCCTCCCTCCCTGCAATCTTAAACTTCTTCCGTGTGCATCGTCGCTGTGCTAATCAGGCGGCCTAAGACGGCGATGGAAAAGTGGGGCTTAAGGCACAATGGACTGGTAACAAGGCCACCCGTCATCACCTGTCCAACTTGTCAACAATGAGCGCACGCCATACACCATGTTCTCTCAAGCTGTATTGCAATGTAATCCCCCCCCCCAACAACAGGACATTATAAAAGGTGCACAACGCATGTAGGTGATGTTGGTCCTGGCCTGTGTCCTCGTGGTTGTGGTGTTGACTTCGTGGAACAATTTGTGGCGCATATGAGAGCTGATGCATTGCGAACGTGGCTCTGCGGAAGCATGCACAGGTGCAGCGAATGACCCACACCCAACCAGTCCATGCACGCCGACGAACGGACCTCCACCTCATACGTGAGCGTTGCATGTGCAGCAGGTTTTCTCTCTTTGTCTCATCTTCTCCTTTCGCATGCCCGTGTTTTTCCCGGATGTAAAGCATTCGCCGGTTAAGCCAACGTTGTTCCGAGGGCATCATGTGTAATTTACTTATTATTTCAATTGTTACTGACTGTGATCTCTGCTGTGTGGCTGTGTTCCTTCTTCCTCCAGCTTTCTTCCTATTAATAAATATTCCTGTTTGATGAAACTCTGTGTGGTTGTCGGAAATGGCTCCATAGCATTTGGCAGAATTGGCATATTAAACCATTAGACGGGCAGATTGGGTTAGTGCTAAAATGTGACAAAAGTGGATCGTTGACAGGCCAATCTGCGAGCAACTTCATCACGGACGATTGTGTTCTGAAACAACGATTCATGACAAATTAACTTGACGGATGTGGAGATCGTTTGTTCCCATACCTGCGGGCGGCGTGATTGTCGTTGAAGAAGCGTGGCCGTTACAAGTATCATTCCGAGAGTCGTAAAGTTTTAACAAAATCTTAAAAGGTACTCAGCTTGTCATCAGAAGTTTATAACTGCTCCATTTTATCAAATGTCCCCAATATGACTCCAGCCCAGTTACTACAGGACGTGAGATACAACGACATGCAACGGACATGAAGAAAAAGAAGCCTTCAACATAATGACTCCACATAACCAGGAATTGCCCAAAGGGACAAACACCTGGGTTCTGCCATGGCTTCTCCAGTGGGTTCAACTCTATTTCGCCTTTGATTTCCTCAAAGACTGAGACATTCTCACGACTTGTATGAAAAAGGTTTACAAATGCAAGTTGTTCATTTGGAGAACAAAGCACCTAACTAGTGAAATATTCTCCTTGTTCTAGTTCTCCCTGTTGAATGAGCAAACATTAACTACATGCCCATCAATCTGCATGAGATTTTGCTGATAAACTTCCTTCTGATAATTATGAACAAGTGGAAATGCAAGAGGTCTTTACGAAATCGGACTTATGCAAGGGTGAGTCAAAAGTCCCAGGGCAGGGTTTTAGGTGCTTATACAAGATTTGTTTCAACCATCAATGAATACTGTTTCTCTTTTTTTTTCAGATAATACAAATGATACATTAAAACCAAGATGGCAGACACCAGTCCATTTACAACAGGAAGTGAGGAGTGTAAGCAGTGGTGATGCTCACATCACTCTTCTGGTGATGCTCAGGAAGAGTGTTGTAATGTTCGCAAGCTGTGCAAGGTCCTACTTACATGCATTGAATAGGAATTTTAAGAAATTGCGGTTAAGAAACTGGCTTTTTCTTAATCAGAAGAAGCTTAAACACAACTAACTATTCCCTGCCATTTACTTACAGATAAATATTTTAATTGTAGCATGTTCCCAAACATATGTTTTCTTAAAGTGGTTATTTCAACTAAATGTTGATTCTGTTATTTGGAAGGTGACTACATTATTTGAAACACATTCATTTATTGTTTAAAATGTACCATTCATCTCAAAAGTGAATTAATTAATTATCCTTCATTTTCGGCTCTTGTGCTCTAAGCCATTTGGTCATCCAAAACTCATCAATAATCTATGAGCTTACCTATCGTATGTAGTAATAATGAAAAAAAAAAGGGCAATCCCCCTGGTGCTCAGCTGGTAGTGACTGGATAAGAAAACCAGGGAACCACTGGTAGGAGTAGATGACCACAAATATGTAACGGAGACGAAAGTAAATACTGTGGATTTTTTTTTTTCCGCTAAACAAACTTTTGGCACATCACAGGGATAAAGGTTTGTGGCTCCATAATTTTCATCAATTGTGTGTGTGGTTCCATCTGAGAAAGAATCACTATCTTACGGGGGTAACCGCCCCTCCCCCGTTAGACCTCGATTTTTTGTTTAAATGCTTGTCGAACCAAACTCTTCGGTACCATCCATGCGTCCGTGATAATGTTGTGTCAAATTTCATTCAAATTGCTGTGTTGGTTCAATCGCAAGAAAGCAAATACTACTCTTCAGGGAGGTAACCCCTCCCCCCCGTGAGACCTCGATTTTTTTTAAATGTTTAGACCAAACTTTGGGTACATCCATGTGCATGCAAGGTATTGTGGTTAAGTTTCATCGAAATCTGTACCCGTCAGGACAGAGAAGAAGTTGCACGACGTATTCGTCGCTCAGATGGATGGACAATATGCCATCCATAAGCTCCTGGAACTACCGTCCTTCCAGGTAGGTTAAAAACAACTAATGAGTACAAATGATTAACACAAATATTCATGTTCTTTTGTTATAGGGGAAAATACTTTAGTATTCTGTCGACTTATACATAATTAAAAAGTTGCCGAGAGTTACATTAACATAAGAGATCTCTCTC
>CM068960.1:85719063-85740843 GCA_035128595.1 Eptatretus atami | reverse complement strand
GTAGATATTACTATAGAGCAGAGAGGAATGTATGGAATAGCAAGGTCCGTGTATGAGTAGTTCGCCAATCTTGATGTAATAGGTAGGTAGGGACATGTCATCTTAAGGATGTGTTGTTTAAATGTGCACCATATAGGGGGTGGTGCATGGTAAGAATTAGTTTGGGATTATGGTTAAGAAAATTGTGCCGTATAACCTTGAGATGTCAACCTCGACCGGGGGGCGCCGGGAGACATGGCCTCGAGAGGAAGGGGAGGACCGTTTGTCGCCTCCCAGGGGGCGGAGTTATGGATTGCCTCAGAGGGGCGGAGCGTTGCCAGGGAGGGTTCTGATCTGGCACTTGGAGAGTCAGAGTGGGGTGATTGACGTCTGAGGAGAAAGAGCCTGAGGAGAACGAGATTTATGGGGAACTGAACGAGTTCTGAGAAGATCGTCCTGCTTGCCTGCTTTTGTGCACAGCCTGTTCGTCGATCTGCCTGCGTGCTTCATCTCCTCATCATCCTTGTCTTCGGCTGCTCACCTCATTGTCCTGGTCATCCTCCCCTCATCGTCTCCTCATTGTCCTCTCATCGCCTGCTCGTCCCCGCAGCCACCATAGCTGAGTCCCCCAGTTTTTTGTCCCTTTCCCTGTCAGTGACTGAGCCTGGTGTGTGGTGCCTTAGATTTCTTTAGATTCACTTTTTTCTCATATATAATTATTTATTGTCGATTCTGTGTCTCCCTTTCTTCGCCACCACTACCCACTGTCATATCCCTCCGCTGGTCAATCATCCCTGGTTCTTTTTATTGTGGTTCGGGAAATAAACCCGTTGGTTTTAAAAAGAGGGAAGGTTTTCGTCTCTCCTCATGACCCGCTTGCGCATTGTCCACCATGGATTCAGAACGTCTCCACAGGAGTTAAGCCACTCAGAACATTGCATGATTTTAACCATTAGTTGAGCCGTCGATGCTACATTATATTTAGGTGCGAGTCAACATTTTGTGGTTAACTCTCTGAAAGGGACATTGTTATATTTAGGTGATAGGTGACATTTCACCACCTGGCTACAGCGGTTGTACCAGGCTGATCCACCAGCTGTCAAGTTAGACATCAGGAGTGTTACAATCCCTGTTGCTGATCCTCCAATCAACTGTGGTTCACCTTCGTTTGTGGAAACACAGGCTGCGGTGAACCGGTTGAAATTGGGTAAAGCTCCAGGGATCTGTGGCATCCATGCTGAACTTCTCAAGGCTGGTGGAAATGCTGCACTTGTGTCGTTGCATGCAGTTTTGTGCTCTGCCTGGAACACAGGCATCATCCCAACTGACTGGAAGAGGGCCTTGTTGTCCCTCTCTGGAAAGGAGGGTAATCGCCAAGACTGCAACAACTACCGAGGGTGACGCTGCTCTCAGTGCCGGGCAAGGTCTTTGCTTGGATAATTCTCGATAGGGTTCACCACCATCTGCTTAAGCACCAGCGTCCAGAGCAGTCAGCTTTACATAAAAGAGGTCAACGATTGACCGTATCCTTACTCTTCGGGTCCTCATCAAACGCAGATGAGAGTTTTGGCAGGGGCTGCTTGCAGCTTATGTTGATCTCTGTAAAGCGTTTGATTCAGTGAATCGGGATGCCCTCTGGAGGATTCTTGGTCGTCGTGGGGTGCCTCCAAAACTGATCGATCTGATGTCTGAACTATAATCTGGTACTGAGAGTGCTGTGAGATGTGGTGGTACCATCTCTGACTTATTTCCAGTTGTTACTGGAGTTCGTCAGGGGTGTGTACTGGCCCCACACTTTTCAGCACTTGTATGGACTGGATTCTGGGAGGATGTCGGAGAGATCAAGCTGTGGTGCATCATTTGGGAATGTCAAGATCTCTGACCATGATTTTGCAGATGATGCAGTCATCTTTGCAGAGACTTTAGATATCCTTTTGGATTATCTTGACAATGAGTGGTTGCCCTTGAGGTGCTGAATGAGGAGTCGGAGCCGCTGGGATTACGGGTTTCCTGGGTCAAAACTAAGATCCAGGCTTTCAATGACATCTTGGATGCTGCTGTCCTGTCTGTTCCTGTTTCTGGTGATGATGTTGAGGTCGTGGAGAGATTCACTTACCTTGGCAGTGATATTCATGTTTCTGCTGGCTGTGAGTCTGAGGTCAATCGACATCTGGGTCGGGCCTGGGGAGTCATGGATTCACTGGGTAATGGGGTGTGGCGCTGACGGTACCTGTGCAGGAGGACAAAAGTCCGAGTCTTCAGGTCCTTGGTGCTTCCAGTCTTGCTCTATGGATGTGAAACTTGGACTCTGACCAGGGATCTGAGACCGAGACTTAATTCCTTTGGTACCAGGTCTCTTCGGAGAATCTTTGCTATCGTTGGTCAGACTTTGTGTCCAACGAGCGGTTGCTGAGAGAGACTCAAATGAGATTTGTTTCCTGCATAGTCCGTGAGCATCAGCTGCGGCTGTATGGACATGTGGCTCGTTTTCCTGACGCTGAATCTGCCCATCAGATTCTCTCAGCGAGGGAGTCTCATGAGTGGAGGAGGCCAATGGACCGACCACGTGCCTTGTGTTTGCAGCAGGTTGATCGGCATCTCAAGGAGATGGGGATGGGCCAGGCATCTGCCTGGGGGATGGCCAGACGGAGGCCCTTGGAGTACTGGTGGAAAGTGGATGCAGCGATGCGCTGCTCTGGCGCATGCTCCCATACCTGACCTGACCCTACATATGGAACCCGAATCCAGTTGATAATCTCAGTTATCCTGGGTTGTCACCCGTAGGTCCTTATATCGTTTCACCATAATGCCATATAATGAGAATGTCTGAGCATTTTTACCTCCACATGCTTGGGTAACCAATATTACTTTATGCAATTTAACCTCTCAAGCTGTGGATGTGAATGGTTCAGCGGTCAAAGGAATTCCAGGATTGCAAAAATATACACTTCCGTATATTCTAAACTACACACATAAATTCACAAGCATTCACAACGACTGGTTAGCTTTTCACATATTACGCATGCATAGCCTGCTGTTGACATTCCACATACAAACATTCAGATCCATCATGTCGTTGTTCACCATAACAATTAACACAGTTTATTCACTTTACCCCAGTCACTACTACTACTACTACTACTACTACTACTACTACTACTACTACTACTACTACTACTCCCACTACTTCTTTCATGGCCCCAATTTATTCCCACATTCTTGCGCAGATTGTCTAGAAAACGTTCTGTTTTTGGTCCAAGTCTTTCACGAACCGGCTGGCCTGGTGTGAGGTTTGACTGAAGGTGACAGCAATTGCGAATTTGTTCAGGATGCCGGAGATAACTTGCCGACTCTTTGCCAAGGACACTGTGGGATCTTTAACGTCCATCAGCTAACGCTATAGCACATGGGACACCGAGTTTAACATCCATCCGAAGGACGGCACATTCTGTTTCTGTAATGCCTTTCCAAGCCTACAAACCATCAGGGTAGTGGGGGATGCAGTGCAGTCCCTATATAGTAGGATTAGCCACAACTTGCAATTTGACGCCATTTTGTTTCTATCGAGTATGCCGGCCAAACCTTCGCCCATTGTAAATTGAAGCATAATGCTTCAGTTTTCTAATCAAGTTGTCTTTCTCTGCACCTAGAGGGAAAATTATTTGACTTCGTGCTGTTTTTTTTATATTATTCCAATGTGTCAAAATAAGCATGCAACCACACAGGATTGATGTACAGAGCATGTGAATAGAAGAAACGCAAAGGTAGTGACAGCATGAAGAAATTTGAGAGAAGTGGAAAAAAGAAAGTAAAAGACAGAAATGGAGGAATGAGAAAAGACAACGATTGTGACCAAAAAAATGGGGAAAGAGCTTGAAAAGGTCGATTGATTGAGTGTTCCACCTGAAGGCAGATCCTTGGCATCTTGGCAATGGTGATACTGGGTGGTTTGCCATTGCCTTCCCAGCAGTTAGTCAAAGCAGGAATTTGTAATTTGGCCAGGATGCCGGCATTCCAACATAACTTGGTGGACAGGTTGGATGTCTGACAACGAATTGATTCGATTTTGTTGAAGATCCGGATCCAGATACGAGAATTTTTAAGTGATTCTTCGCCATTGAGAGATCGGGCCAAAAACGATATAGACATATCTCAAAAAGTTGTGGAAGGATTATGACAACACTTGGTGGATGAGTTGGGTCAGTGAAAATAACAAGCCGATGAGATTTTCATTCAGCTCCTGATCCAGATCCGGCCTATCAGTGGGAGATGACTAACTCTATTTTCCCAATTTTTTTTTCCTTCCAGCATTTTCAGGAAATCTACACACTTTGAAACCTTTCTTAGATTGATCGGTGCATCCAATGGCACAGCATCCTGTCATTTAACAAGCTCAAATGAGCTAAGATCCTCGTCCTCTTAGTGATGCATGCATAGTTATCAGTTATGTATCAGGTGTGCGGTAAATTATCTCTAATGCCCTATTCGATTCCATCTGAAGTATTCAAAAAGCTTGCGTTGTTTCGGAGATAATTGTTTATTCGATTTCCATTGCGATATTATGATGTCATAACTTTTTTCTTGGAAGAATTTCCTCAATCTGAAATGGTTACTGTCTGCGTGTGAGCTTCTGCATGAACATGTCAAGTTTCAAGATGTTCTGATGAAAACTCTTGGTTGTGAAACAAAAAATTTCAGAAAATAGTGATGATGTCATAAAACGAATATGACGTCATTGTGATGTATCAGGTTTGCGTCAAATCATCTGTGCAAATGCCCCGTTTGATTCCCGCAAACAGAATTCAAAAAGCTTCCCTAGTTTCGGAGATAATGGTATAGGCGATTTCCATCAGCGGTGATATTATGACGTCATAACTTTTTTTCTTGAAGAATTTTCTAAATCGGAGATGGTTACTGCCTGCGCATTGACTTTACGCATATACATGCCACTTTTCACGAAGATCCGATGAAAACTCTGGACTGTGAAACAAAAAATGTGAAAAATAGGAATGATGTCATAAAAACGGATATGACGTCATAATGATGTATTATTTGTGCGTTAAATTATCTCTGCTAATGCCCCGTTCCATTCCCGCAAACAGAATTCAAAAAGCTTGCCTAGTTTCAGAAATAATTTTTTTGGCGATTTCCATTAGCGGAGACATTATGACGTCATAACTTTTTTTCTAGGATGAATTTTCACAATCGAGATGGTTACTGTCTGGCAGGGTATTTTACATATATATCTATGCCAAGTTTCAGGAAGTTTCGATGAAAACTGTAGGCTGTGAAACAAAAAAGTCCAAAGAAGAACAAGAACAACAACGTGAGTAAGACTTAGAGATCCTCCACGAGGATCTAAAAATAATATGAGCTATCGACGGAAACAAAATGGTGCCCATGACTCATGTGAGCAGACGTATTTGGGACAAGTCATGTCGCTACTCATAGGATAAAGGGATTCGAGGATGCAGGGAGCGACAAGACGAAGCAAACTTTCTGGAAGGAAAAACTGTAAATTTGTAAGGAGGTGGGCTTGGGGGTGGAAGGGGGTGGGGGTAACGAGGGGACAAAAGATCATGGTTTTTGATTGGGGACAATCTGAGATGGCGGTGAACAGCAGTCTTGAAGACCTGAAGGGAAGGATGAGATTGAAGAGAATGTGGAAGTTGGTTCCATAGGTGGGGAAAACAGAGAAACAAATGAGTGGAGCTGAGCAGTGATCCTAGATTTTGGAAGTTTCACCAGAACGAGAAGGGGGTTGTTGGTGGACCCTGTGCACCAAAAGACTTAAAGCACATAGTGTCCAAGACCGAAGCTTGAATGCAAGTTTGAACACTTCATCTTAAGGATTTTTGTCCTTGGGATAATTTATGGTGAGATATTTTCCTTTTCTCACTTTATCTCCTCATCTTCCTCCATATGTATGTCACATTTAATCAAATTTTAATCAAAATGCAATATCATGACTTTGTGTGAACAAGGCAACCTTCATGCTTTGCTGAAGATGAAAGCAAGGCATATAATCAATTGCTTAAGATCACTTCACAGATCACTTCCCCTTTTGGTACTGGAAAGGTTTGACAACAACAAACACCATGTTATGAGTACCAAGTGATATCGTCAGCTGTAAATTGCCAGTGTTGTTTAAAAATATATCATCAAGTGGAGGGAAATGTGTGCAGTCATTCACATTTGTCACTGTGTTTGTGTGTGCAAGCAGCTGAACAATTGCCAGAATTATGAAAAGATCTCATGTGGACGGCGACCTGGTCAGTATCACTACGAAACCTTAAGAGTTCACCTTAACAGTGATGCGGTAAACCCTGTATGAATACAACATCCAGCAGGATATGCAGGAAATGTTTCATCGTTATCAAAATGCTTTAACATAGCATAACCTTGGTATTCTCTGTATGATTGCGAGTATTGTTCCTGTATTCAACAGATTACTTTTGGCACCACAAAGCTCTGGAGGACCTGGGATGGAGATTTCATGTTATCAAGAAGGTTCACAATGCAGCGTCGCCTTGGGAAATGGCGACATAGTGCATTAAGAATAATTTTTAAAAACCCTTTTTACAATTGCAGCATTCACGAAAATACATTACAAAGTGATTCATGAAGGTAAAAATAAATGGTTGGAACAATAAGGTACGGTAGAAGGTGTGGAGAGGAGGAAGGGAGGGGAGCAGAGGGTTGGGGAAATCTGAGATGTTGAAATCAGATCCGGTGCGTGAGGGATAGCAGAGGGGCTGGTGCAAAAGAAAAGGAGATGCCACATTTGAATTGTTTGGGGGAAATTTAATACAGGACTAATTCCTGTTTACCTGCTTTTGTTCGTGCTTGAATAAGGTTGATGTTCGTTCTTTCAATCTTATCTTTCTTCCCATAGATTACTTTATAAGTGTTATCTCAGACTGATTGTTTATTTAAGCTTATGTAATTTTATGCAGCCACTGCTCATTATCCTTTAGGATAGAGGTCTGTGATACTTCACACAAATGTTTCTGTATGTCAATGAATTGCACGTCAGAGTGAGTGGGTGTTGAAACTGATGGGTTGAGAGTAAACGAAACGGTACAAGGTTGGTTGTTGGGTAGCTATGGTGATCACATGTAAACAATGTTACCTGTGTGGATTCGTAATTGCTCACAATTTCTCCCCAAAACATTTTCCTTCTCTGTAGGCACCTTTTGCCTTCGCTTTGAATCAAGTGTTTGGTCTTTGTGATGAGGACATTCATTCCAAAAACTGTGCTTTGGTGCTTTCAAACACCGGTAATGGTTTATTGTTGTGCAAATCCATGTGACCATTTCGCAATACTCCACTTGGGTAGTGATTCGTGAAGAAGAAGGAGAAGAAGACATCCTATACAGGGTGGTCCGAAAGTTCTGCCCCGTTGGGTAATGCTCGAAAATACTGGATGTGTGATTAATTACAAGCTTTCTGTTGACAGAAGTCCTGAAAGGCATTACATTTTACAAATGGTGGAACCAGAACATGCAACAGTGTACCACTCCCCAAGAAAAAGTGGAATTCGTTTGACACATTCAGGGCCTCAGTCAAGAGGCAGCAGCAGAATTTCTGATTGCAAAGAGAAATGTAAGGAGCCCAGTTTGAAAATTTCCTTCAATTACACATTGTCAATTGTCCATGAAATTGATACCTTATTATCATGTGTAACTGAAAGTGGCGGAAAATGGATTATTAAACCGGTAAACGAATTGGTTTTACTCGAAGCAACATGGGGGTCGAAGGGGGGGGGGGGGGGGGGGGGGGTTATGTTATTATTCTTTTTCAAACGTGTAATTCAAAATACCTTGCCGAACTGGAAAACGTGGAGATAGGAATACTGTACTGTAGAGTGGTGACTTGGATACACATTCATTGGACATTCATACACACACACATACTTGGATACCCTCTCCCATCTGGAGCGGCACGACATGATACACATTCACATCGAGAAATTGTGTCCTCTCCCCTGCTCCCCCCGCCTCCCAAGACCATCGGCAAAGATAAAAACACCCCTATGCACTAATTGGGGTCATGCTGACCCTATGTAGCAAGTCTGGATGGAATTGGCCCAGAACTGAAGAAGTAGCGCGACAAACACACAAATAAAAAATCACTCGTTGAGTGACAACTTGGCGAAACGGAATGGCACTCGATTGAGCACATACCTTCGCCAGGCTGAACAGTTTAAATTTTGTATCCAACTGATAGGTCGGATCTGAATCCGGACCTTAACCAAAGTCGAATCGGCCTGTTCTTGTCACCGAACCAACTCTTCCACCTCGTGTTGTCACAAGTCGCTCACGACTTTTAAAGATGACATGCTATATATCGTTTTTGGCCCTATCTCTCAATGGTGAAGAATCACTTTTAAAATTCTCATATCCGGATCCAGATTCGAATCTTCACCAAAATTGAATCAATCAGTCCTTTTCACACACCCAACCGGTCCATAAAGTTTCTGCTATATATCGTTTATATCAACGATATATTATATATATATATATATATATATATATATATATATATATATATATATATATATAATATATATATATATATATATATACTGGAAAAACGTTTTTGGCCCTATCTCTCAATGGTGAAGAATCACTTGAAAAATTCTCGCATCCAGATTCAGATTCACATCTTCACCAAAATCGAATCAGTTATAACTCGTGGCACTCCCAACCTGTCCACCAAGTTTTGTGTGAATCCATCCATAACCTTTTGAGACATTGTGCGATATATAGTTTTTGGCCCTATCTCTCAATGGTGAAGAATCACTTTAAAAAATTCTCAGATCCGGATCCAGATTCAGATCTTCACCAAAAATTAAGCGTTGCTGTCCTTGACCGGTCACCTACACACACAAAAAAAGATTTCAGAATGATTGCTTGTAAACCGTGGCCAAAAATCGTGTGACAAACAGACAAACGCTACAGCCCAACATACTTGGCAAAAACTGTTTTCACCAAGTAACAAACACACACCAGCCGGTCGGTGAATTATAGTAAGGATTAGTAGAAAATCTTTTTATGTTACCCCATGGGGCAGAACTTTTGGGCCATCCTGTCCATTAAAGTAGTCCTTCAGGAGCACTATTTTAAAGTTGATGCGCACACACACACACACCAACACACACACTCACACACAACACACACACGTACACACACACAAAGGTGGATACTTCAAGACCTGGAGGACTCCCTTCCACTTCTGAAACCTGCATATGGAGATAACAACCAACCACACACACACACCTCCATTTTATACCATCTGTTACACACACACACACACACCTACATTTTATTGCTATCTGTTCCTTTATCTCTCCCTCCCGCTCATTTTTATCCTTCCCGAGGCATTACGACGAGTCACTCGCTTTGCAGCAGCAAAGTGCAAAGCAGGTGTGTGTGTGTGTGTGTGTGTGTGTGGGTGTGTGTGTGTGTGTGTGTGTGTGTGTGTGTGTGTGTGTGTGTGTGTTGTGGCTAATGGCCTGAGCCTAGAAGGTTGAAACCTTCTCCTCATTCCAAGCTCTCTCTCTCTCTCTCTCCCTGTAATCTGTGTGGTTTCCACACGCCGTTAATGTTGTGAATTAAAAGCTTGCCCTTGTCTGTACCCTGACTCTTTTGTACCATCATGTTTTCTGCTCACCATAGTGCGAGGTCAAAGATCAAACGATGTGGGCGTTTTGAGGCTTTATAGAGAATTTAGAGAGCACGAGAGTTCATGGCCTAAGGGTCTTGAAGTTCTTATGGAGGCCTGGTTGTTGTGGAATGAATTTTGCATTCAACAGCTTCTTGCATGGATTTAGAGAATGTGTGTCGTGTGCTCGAGAAAGAACCAAGATCTGAAGAGTGGTGTAAGGGGATAAAGAACGAACAACTGAAGGATTTCAATTTTGGATGGAAAGAGGGTTGCTCAACATAACGGGTTGGTGGACCAAAAGCTTAAACAAAAGTGGAAGGGCGTTTTTAGCACAGTTAAGGCATTTGTTGTGGAAAGCACGAATGACAGCTGCACCCATCATAGATGGTGAGTGCTGCTATAATCACAGGTCTGCATTTTATTTTATGTTGTTTTATTTTTGTCTCAACGTGCAGACCGTAAAACCCCAGATTGTTCAATGATGACATCACCCAAGCAGCAGAAGCTTTCAAAAGCAGAAGGTTGACCATCGGTGCCTGCATCGAGCACCTGGCATGTCACACTGTACATGGTGTGTTTCTTTGGCTCATTCATACTCACATAAAAGAGAGTTTCTTTCTTACCAGATTCCCAGGCTGCTGACAGTGCTCGATTGGAGATGGTTGTCAGAATTAAGGTTTGGTATTTTCCTCCTATTAAAGTACATTGCTTACAAATCTTGCAGTTCGGCAAAACGTGGATTTATTTCGACACAACTGTATACATATGCAAACAGAGTATGTCGTACACTGTGCCAATGTTGCCTGCCCTCATTACCACTGAGATGGCAATGACAAACTCCCCAGTGGACACCAGACTCAGTGGCCAAGTGTAATAGTTGGGCGTCCGCTCTGAGTCTGAGAGGTCGGTGGTTGAACCCCGCCGCGTCATACAAAACTTTTTAGATCCTCGTGGAGGATCTCTAAGTCTTACTTACGTTGTTGTTCTTCATCTTCTTCTTGTGGACTTTTTTGTTTCACAGCCTAGTTTTCATCGAACTTCTGAAACTTGGCACATATATGTAAAAATACCCTGCGCAGCAGTAACCATCTCCGATTTTTAAATTCTCCTAGAAAAAAAGTTATGACGTCAAAATATCTCCGCTAATGGAAATCGCCTAAAAATTATCTCCGAAACTAGGCAAGCTTTTTGAATTCTGTTTGCGGGAATCGAACAGGGCATTAGCAGAGATGAATTACCGCACATATGATACATCACTGACGTCATATCAATTTATATGACGTCATTCCTATTTTTTTGACATTTTTTGTTTCACAACCAGAGTTTTCATCGGATCTTCGTGAAACTTGCCATGTATATGCAGGAACCACACGCAGGCAGTAACCATCTCCGATTTTGGAAATTCTTCCTAGAAAAAAGTTGACGTCATAATATCGCGCTAATGGAAATCGCCTATGGCTAAGCGCATGTAAGTGGTTACCACTCTGTTTCAAAAAAGTCAAAAAATGAAGTTTGTTCCATTGCCTTCTCACTACATTTTCCTGAAAGTGTAAGTCTAACTGAGTTCAGAACAAAAAACCGTATAGCTTATTACATATATATATATATATATATATATATATATATTAATAAACTACTGAAATATGATACTTTGATGAAGGGGTATTCTGATGGTTTTGCGAGTTTTCAATGAAATTACCTGATTTTTCTTTTTGGCAAAATAAATGAAGGTCATAGTATGTAACTTATTCTAGCAACTAATTTAATAATCAAAATACCAATTCTGGGATTATTAAGAATAATACAATACCTATTTTTTTATTACTGCTCTATTCAGTGACTGTCAGCTGCTGAAAAGCACTAAAAGAGATTTATCGAACAAATTCTTGGACGTAAATTTTCAATTCAATCAATTCTGGGAGTAACAAAAAGCTCTCTAAAATTCTCCAAAACTGTTTTAACTGCCTTCTAAATTAATAAATATTTTTTAAATACATGGAAAAAAATTAAAAATTTTTAAGAAAATTAATTTTTTAATCAAATTCAAAAAGTGTGACGTGCAGTCGGACAAAAATGCAAAATTACTCTAAACCAAAGCCATGCGTGTTTTCAATATTTTTTTATTCTATTATATCTATATCACTGTGCCCCATTTGTAAATAAATTTTAGTGAAAATAATCTGATGCACAGAAGAATAAAAGCATTTTTTTAAAAAAACGTGACGTGCAGTCGGACATTTGGGTTGGAAAGTTCGGTCAAGCCGCTGTAATTAAGTAACCACCCGGATCATCTCAATTTTTTTTACATTGATTATTGGTAATAAGTTGAATAATTTAAGACACGTAAATATGAGTTATTGATAAACTAGTCATTTTTTAGGGGATTTCATAGTCCCAGGCTCTAAAAGGGCAATAAAACAAGAAAAAATAAAAATATGCCAGAATGTGCATATATCATGCGAATCCACCACTGACCGACACAAATGCTGATTTTCTCAGACGGTGGGTGACAACCTTTTGATTAGATGAGAAATTTCATATAGAATGTTTTATATGTTGTATTTTTGCATGGTCTAATAAATGTCATATTTTAAGGTGAAACAGAAAAAGGCCAATACTGGGCATGTATATTCAATAAAAATCCTGTAGATTCATAATATACATCATAGACCCATGAACCTATATATTTAAGGTCCTATGGAACACTGTCTGTGCAATGAACCAAATTTCATGACCAGTAGTATCTTTGTGACTTTCAAAAATGCCACTCAAGTTAGGGTATGCCCTAAAATAGGGTGGTAACCACTTACATGCGCTGAGCCCCATACCATTATCTCCAAACTAGGCAAGCTGTTTGAATTTTGTTTGCGGGAATCAAGCCGGCATTAGTACAGATAATTTATCGCAAACCTGATACATCAAGATGACGTCATATTCGTTTTTATGACGTCATCATTAAGAGGACGAGGATCTTAGCTCATTTGAGCTTGTTAAAATGGTACTTGCTGCTTCCTTGCTCGACGCTGATCAGCATTTAAATGGATAGAGCAAGGATGCTCAGTGTGATGCTCACCATGGGCACGCAACCGTAAATTAGTAATACTTAACGGCATGCAAACTCTGATGGGCTTATGGCTTCCTTCTAAGTCGAAGCTCCTTGTAAGGGAACTCATACTATCTAATAAATATAAAATATTCGTTGTCTGTCTGTCTGTTTGTGTCTTTTTTACAAAGACAATCACCACATTTGGCACACAGAGCAAGTCTGACCCAGGGATTGTTCTCAGGGTATTTTCATCAACCACCTCAGCCTTCAAAGACCCTTGAAGACCCCAAAAACATTGAAGACTCAGTCCATCCATGAAGCTGTGTGACTATATGTCTATTAATTACGCTTCGTATGAACGTCATTTGCATCCTGACTACACGTATGTCTATTAATTATTACATACTATTGCAATGTACCTTTTAACCCTTTCGACCCTTTATACCAGTGGTCTTCGGTATTTTTTTAGAAGGGGCCACTTTTGCCGATAAGACATCAGTGTGAGGGTGGCCACACCACTTGCAATACTCCAAAATGGCTGCTTTTAGGTCCTACCTCCCTATACTCGATTTTAGTTGTGGTTACTGGGCTGCAAGCATAATTGTTTGCATACTTACATCTACTGATGTAGTTACGTTCTTTTTATGCATCGCATTGGAACACTTTTTGAACCCATTGAGTCAATTTGATCGCCTTTATGGCGGATTATGATGGCGTGTTTTCACATTTGTGTGTTATCGGCCGCGCATCAGAGGCTGCACTTTAGGCCACCAGGGGTTGCCAGTGGCTCGTGGGCCGCACAATAAAGAACAGTGCTTTAGACTGTTTAGACCCCAAAGACCCTTAAGACTCTTTCTCCCCTTCCTCTTCTTGCATATGGCAGCTTAACTGCTGGGGTAGCTATCATTTCTTGGAAGCGCGACTGTGTCGCTGATGCAGTGCCCCTCTACCAGTACACACTGGTACTCATTTTGCCGACCTCAGAAGGATGACAGGCTGAGTCAACCCCCTGGTGTATTAATTCAGTGGCCAACGGGGCTTCAACTCAGGACCCTAGGATCCCAAGCCACCACCCTAACCACTAAGCCAACACCAGGCTCTTCTTTATACCCTTTCGACCCTAAGACCCTTAACTCCCCAAGACCCTTTAAAACTGTGAAGACCTTGAAGACCCCAAAAACCCATACGACTCCAAAGACCCTTTAGACCCATAAGACCTTTTAAGACGTCGAAGATGTTTAAGACCCCAAAGACATTGAAGACCCTTAAGACCCCCTTTCCCTTTAAACCTTTTCAACACTTTAGACACCTTTTGATACCTTCACCCTTTAAACTTTTTTTAGACCCTTCACACCCCAATAACCTTTAGACCTCCCTCCCCCTCCCCTGAAGTCCCTTTAGACCGCTTAGAGTTAGACCTTACCACCATTTGGACGCCGTACATCCTTCAGACAGATTAGACAGCTTGGACCCTTGACCATCACTTCTGCCATAAGGCCACCGAATCAAACAACTGTAGTTTATGAGATCCAAAAAAAACCTTTTCCGTCCTTGGAATCAAACAGACCACCTGGGTGAAAACCAAGAATCCTAACCACGAGACCATATACATTGCCTTCAGAAAGTATTCACACCCCTTGACTTTTTCACATTTTGTCGTGTTCTTCTTCTTTTGGCTGCTCCTGTTAGGGCTCGCCACAGCGGATCATCCGTCAGAGAGAGATTAACGGTAAGGTGCCAGCTTGAGATCTTAGGATCCTGAGTTTGAGATACTGTTGTGGTGTTGAATAACACCAGGTGGGTTGACTCAGCCTGTCATCCTTCTGACGTCAGCAAAATGAGTACCAGCTTTCTGAAACAGGGGCACTGCATCAGCAGCACAGCTGTCCCCTCCTAAAACGATGCATCCAAGCAGCCACATTGCATCTACTCTAAGTGGATGAGTTGTGTGTGTGGCATTCTTTTTGTGTCTTAATTACATACGATTGGAATGTACTTTTTGACCCTTTAGATTGCTGAGACCCCTTCGACCTTGACAAGGAAATCGAACACAAAGTGGGCCATTCAGCCCATCATGCCTGCGCGAACAACATACTAATTTATCTACACAAGATCCAAGGAAGAAAATGCAAAATAAAAAACTAATTAATTAAATAATAATGAAGAAAATTGTGACGTTTTGCAGTTTTTTATTCTTTTTCTTCTTCCCTCAGGGGAGGGGAATGGGCTTGGTTAAAAACACAAACATCAACCACACAATCCCCTTGACAAGACCCCACCAGCAGCACTCCATACACATACACACAATCACCATCATGCTCAAACTACCGAAAAGTCCTGTCAACATCCCATACCCCTCTATCTCCTATAACTTCCAGGTACGTATCCAATTCTATTTTAAACTTATCTACTTTTTCTGCTGCCACTACCTTCCAGGGAGGCCATTCCATGCATTAACTACTCTCTGAGTAAAAGTCCGCTCCCTTGCTACGTCTTAACTCTCCTCTTCTTTACTCTCAGGCTATGGCTCCTGTCCTATCACTGTCTACTCTGTTGAATAATTAATTCATCTGCACTTATTAGCTCGCCTGTTCGAAGAACAGAGAGCTATAGCGATACCCGGCGTGAGCGTGAGCGTGAAAATGTTAAGTTTTTGGTGCAAGTTATTTATTTAGAAGCTTGCCATTCATTTAATATGTGTACTAGGATGCTGATATTTGGCATGGAGGTTCCTTTGGGGTATACTATTGGTGTAGTGAAGTTAAATTAACAAATGATTTTTTTAATTTTAAATTTTCAACCTAAGATGGTGTCAAAGCCACCCAATGCTCGCCTGTTATACTAGACGCTTGCCATTCATTAATATGTGTACTAGTTTACTGATTACAATATACAAAAATACATATATTGCTTTAAAATTATTTGGATCAGACTTCACTGCAATGCTTTATAAAAAATATATTATTAGACTAGTCTTTTAAAAACGATAAATGTATAAACAGGCAAGCATTGGTGGCTTTGACACAAACTCTCTGGTTTTAACTATACCTTTCATTTTCTTAAACATCTCCATCATATCTCCTCGTAACCGCCTCCTTTCTCGTGTATAAAGCCCTGTTTCCTTCAGCCGCTCCTCATTGCTGAGTCTAGCTAGGCCCGGAATCAATCTCGTAGCCCTGTGCTGAATCCTCTCTCTGGCATCTTATGTTCTTCCTGAACCGTGGTGACCAAAAACTGCACACAATATTCTAGATGTGGCCCTCACTAAATTCCATACAATGTTAACACCACCTCTTTCATTTATAATCTTTGAAGATCATTTAAGAGCTCCAAGACCCTTAAGACCACCAAGACCCTGAAAGATGTCTAATTATTATGAGGGTTCCAAGGCTCTCAGGCTGGGAAACATGTTGTTTTTGTTCAGACTAGCAAAAACGTCCAGAACACATGAAGACCTATGAAATTTGGTCCAATAGACCAACTGCCCCAATTACGAATAAATAAATAACTAGAAGGGCACTCGGTAGAGCGCATACCTCTGCCACGTAATGTGGTACTCATTGATTACCATGAACCTGCAAAGTTTCATTCGTATCGATACACTCACCTGGTCGCTAGGGGCCTTCAATTTTCGCCAATTTTCGCGCATACCCTAATTGTAGGGGGCGCTGCGGTAAAGTATTCCATATATCACAAAACCGGAATATATTTGATAGAGCATCACCTGTAGATCATTCGTGCGCAAATTTCATAACCCTATGTGGATAATGGCTTTCGGAATTGATTTCGCGTGAACGGTACCGATGTTGAAGGTTTTTCGGTTGTTGCTAGGGAACCAAAGCGTCCTAGCAACCATCACAATTTCC
This sequence comes from Eptatretus atami, assembly GCA_035128595.1. Taxonomy (NCBI): domain Eukaryota; kingdom Metazoa; phylum Chordata; class Myxini; order Myxiniformes; family Myxinidae; genus Eptatretus; species Eptatretus atami. The sequence goes on along the minus strand of CM068960.1, from coordinate 85,724,283 downwards.
AAGGCAATAGGTCATAAGATGTACCTACCACCCGAGTTTGGTCAAAATCCGCCCACGTTTACTACCAATTATGCTGATGACAAACGAACAAACATCCAAACAAACAGACAGAATTACTGACAATAAGGGTCACCTATTTCGGCGACCCAACAGACAGACAGACAAACAGACAGAAAGGGGTGAAAACATAACCTCCTTCACCTTCGGTGGCAGAGGTTATGTTTCTGAGTCAGTTCAACCTCACCTACATCAACAGAGCTCAAGACAGTTGTTTTCAGCAATCTCAAGACACTTCCATGATCCCTACCTGATACCTTTCTTCCCATTCACAACACACCCACCTCTCTCAATTCCCTGCAGGTGACTCGTTCTTCCCTCTCTCCCTCTCCCCCTCTCAATAATCCCATTTGATCATACACTTGCTTGCTCCTGTGCAATTGTTTCCCCACCACCCCAGTGTCAGTATAAATGGCTTTTTTAATTTTATTTTTATTTTAAATACTTCAAAACCAACCGATATGTCTCACATATGTCTCACAGTGCAATGTAATCTTGCACCAGTAACATGTATTTTCATGATTTGTCTCCCATTTTTGTAAACATCCCAACAAAAAGAAGATTAAACATTGCCAAAACACGTTGTCCATCAATTTTCTGAATAATTTAATCAAGTCTATGCTATTTAACGGATGGAAAAACGTCATAGAAATGCTAGTTGCACATTCGGAGGCATAGAAACCTGCTTCGAGGAAAGATTTGTCAAACTTTTCGGAACTGTTTTGTGTCTGATTTACTTGTTCTTCTTGACAAGGAAGTAGATGCTTCTGAAGTAACCTCCTTCATTATATATAGATAGTCTAGTGGTTCGGATTTGTAATTATACAGTGCCTTAGAAAGTATTCACACCCCTCAACTTTGTCACATTTTGTTGTGTTGCAGGTTGAATTTAAAAAGAATTAAATTTAAATTTTTTTGTCATCGATCTACACAAAATACCACACAATGACAAAGTGAAAACATGTTTTTAGAAATTTTACAAGTTAATGTCTTGCATCAATAAGTATTCAACCCCCTGAGTCAATACTTTGTAGAAGCACCTTTGGCAGCAATTACAGGTTTGAGTCTTCATGGGTACGTCTGTATCAGGTTTGCACATCTGGATTTGGGGATTCTCTCCCATTCTTTCTTGCAGATTTGCTGAAGCTCTGTCAAGTTGGATGGGGAGCGTCGGTGAACAGCAATCTTCAAGTCTTTCCACAGATTCTCAATGGGATTCAAGTCTGGGCTTTGGTTCGGCCACTCAAGGACTTTATGTTCTTGTTCTGAGGCCATTCCAGTGTTGCTTTGGCTGCTTGCTTGGGGTCATTGTCCTGTTGGAATGTAAATCTCGCCGCAGTCTCAGGTCATTTGCACTCTGAAGCAGGTTCTCCTCAAGGATTCTCCGTACTTGGCTCCTTTCATTGTCCCTCTATCCTTACAAGTCTCCCATTCTCTGGTACTGAAAAGCATCTCCATAGCATGATGCTGCCACCACCATGCTTCACGGTAAGGATGGAGTTATATTGGTGATCAGCCGTGCTCAGTTTCCACTACAAGTAGCGCTTTCCATTCAGGCCAAAGAGTTCAATTTTCGACTCATCAGATCACAGAATCTTTACCTCATGCTCTCAGTCTTTCACGTGCCTTTTTGGAAACTCCAGGCGTGCTGTCATGTGCTTTATTCTCAAGAGTGGCTTCCATCTGGCAACTCTCCCAGAAAGCCTCAATTTGTAAAGTGCTGCGGAGACTGTTGTCCTTCCAGCAGGTTCTCCAATCTCAGCCAAGGAACTCCCCTGTTGCTCATTTTGGTCGGACGGCCAGCTCTAGGTAGTTCATATTCTTTCCATTTCCTAATGATGGAGCTCACTGCTCTTGGGGACTTTCAACACTCTTGAAGTTGCAAAGACATCTCAAGGATGATAAAGGAAATTAGATGCACCTGAGCTCAATTTGGAGTGTCATAGCAAGGGGGTTGAATACTTATTGACTCAAGACATTTTCAGCTTTTCATTTTTACTTGATTTGTAAAAATTTCTCAAAAAATTCCACTTTGTCATTGTGACATTTTGTGTAGATCGGTGACAAAAAAAAATCTCAATTCATCCATTTTAAATTCAGGCTGTAACATGACAAAATGTAACCCAGCCACTGTGGTTGCACAAGTTAGTGCACTCTCAGCGCTGGTCCCAAGCCTGGATAAATGGGAGGGTTGCGTAAGGAAGGGCATCCGGCGTAAAACCTATGCCAAATCAATATGCGGTTCATAAACCGGATTTCCATACCGGATCGGCTGAAGCCTGGGTTACCAATGACCGCAACCGGTACTGTGGCCAGTAGGGTACCGGTGGAAACTATGCTACTGCTGGGCGAAGGAGAGAGGAAGGGGGAAGGCGAGTCCAGAGGCAGTGGGAGAGGAGGAAGGGTAGAAGTGTGGAGGTGAGAGTTGGAACTTTGAAAGTTGGTACTATAACTGGCAAAGGGCGAGAGTTGGCTGATATGATGGAGAGGAGAAAGGTAGACATACTGTGTGTACAAGAGACCAAGTGGATGGGGCGTAAGGCTAGGAGCATCGAGGTGGTTTCAAACTGTTCTACATGGTGTGTTTGGGAGGAGAAATGGTGTAGGGGTAATCCTGAAGGAGGATTATGTTAAGAGTGTATTGAGGTGAGGAGAGTGTCTGATCGAGTGATGAGTGTGAAGTTGGAAATTGAAGGGTGATGATGAATGTCATCAGTGCATATGCCACTCAAGTGAGGTGTGAGATGGAGGAGAAGAAGATTTCTGGAGTGAGTTAGATGAAGTGGTGGAGAGGGTATCCAAGAAGAAGAGTGGTGGTTGGAGCGGATTTCAATGGGCATGTTGGGGAAGGGAATAGAGATGATGAGGAGGTGATGGGTAGGTACGGTGTCAACGAGAGAAATGTGGAAGGGCAGATGGTGGTGGATTTTGCAAAAAGAATGGAAATGGCGGTGGTAAATACGTATTTAAGAAGGATGAGCACAGGTGACGTATAAGAGTGGAGGAAGGTGCACACAGTGGACTACGTCTTAAGCAGGAGATGCAACCTGAAAGAGATTAGAGACTGTAAGGTGGTGCAGTGAGAGTGCAGCTAGACAGCATTGGATGGTGGTTTGTGGGATGATTTTGGTGGTGAGGTTGAGGAAGAGAGTGAGGGCTGAACCAAGGACCAGATGGTGGAAGCTGAAGGAGGAAGACTGTTGCGTGAAATTCAGGGAGGAGGTGAAACAGGTGTTGGATGGTGGTAAAGAGGTGTGGGATGACTGGGAAACTACTGCAGAAGTGGTGAGGGAGATAGCTAGGAAGGTACTTGTGTGACATCTGGACAGAGGAAGGAAGACAAGGAGACTTGGTGGTGGAACGAGGAAGTACAGGAAAGTATAAGGAGAAAGAGGTTGGCGAAAAAGAATTGGATAGCCAGAGAGATGAGAAAGTGGACAGGAGTACAAGGAGTGGCGGCACAAGGCGAAGAGAGAGGTGGCGAAGGCTAATGAAAAGGCATATGGCGAGCTGTATGAGAAGTTGGATACAAAGGAAGGGGAAAAGGATTTGTACCGATTGGCCAGCAGAGGGACCGAGCTGGAAGATGTGCTGCAGGTCAGGGTGATAAAGGATGCAGATGGAAATGTGCTGACAAGTGAGGAGAGTGTGTTGAGAAGGTGGATGGAGTACTTTGAGGAGCTGATGAATGAAGAAAATGAGAGAGAGGGAGAGAGTTGGAAGAGGTGGAGATAGTGAATCAAGAAGGGCGGTGGATTAGTAAGGATGAAGTGAGGACAGCTATGAAGAGGAGGAAGAGTGGAAAGGCGGTTGGCCCAGATGATATACCAGTGGAGGCATGGAAGTGTTTAGGAGAAATGGCAGTGGGGTTTTTAACCATTGTTTAACAAAATCTTGGAAAGTGAGAGGATCCCTGAGGAGTGGAGATTAAGTGTACTGGTACCGATTTTTAAGAATAAGGGTGATGTGCAGAACTGTGGTAATTAAAGAGGTATAAAGTTGTTAAGCCACACATGAAGTTATGGGAAAGAGTAGTGGAAGCTAGGTTGAGAGGAGAGGTGATAATTTGTGAGCAGCATATGGGTTTATGCCAGGAAAGAGCACCACTGATGCGATGTTTGCTTTGAGAATGTTGATGGAGAAGTATAGGGAAGCCAGAAGGAGTTGCATTGTGTGTTTGTGGATTTAGAGAAAGCTTATGATAGGGTGCCAAGAGAGGAGTTGTGGCATTGTATGAGGAAGTCGGGAGTGGTAGAGAAGTATGTGAGGGTGGTGCAGGATATGTATGAGGACAGTGTGACAGCGGTGAGGTGTGCGGTAGGAATGACGGACCAGTTTAAGGTAGAGGTGGGATTGCATCAAGGATCGACTCTGAGCCCTTTCCTGTTGCAATGGTGATGGACAAGTTGACGGACGAGATCAGACAAGAGTCTCCATGGACTATGATGTTCGTGGATGACATCGTGGTCTGTAGTGAGAGTAGGGAGCAAGCTGAGGCGAGCCTCGAGAGTGGAGGTACGCACTGGAGAGAAGGGGAATTAAAGTCAGTAGGAGTAAGACGGAGTATCATGTGCGTAAATGAGAGGGAGGTGGCGAATGGTGTGGTTGCAAGGAGTTGAGGTGGTGAAGGTGGATGGGTTTAAATACTTGGGATCAACTGTCAAAGTAATGGAGAGTGTGGTAGAGAAGTGAAAAAGAGTGCAGGCAGGATGGAGTGGGTGGAGAAGAGTTGCAGAAGTGATTTGTGACAGGAGGGTATCTGCAAGAGGAAAGGGAAAGTATCCAAGACGGTAGTGAGACCTGCTATGTTGTATGGTTTGGAGGCGGTGGCGCTGAAAAAAAGACAGGAAGCGGAGCTGGAGGTGCAGAGTTAAAGATGCTGCGATTCTCGTTGGAGTGACGAGGATGGACAGGATAAGATGAGTATATTAGGGGACAGCGCAGGTAGGACGGTTTGGAGACAAAGTGAGAGAGGTGAGATTGAGATAGTTTGGACATGTGCACAGGAGGAATGCGGGTATATCGGGAGAAGGATGCTGAGGATGGAGCCGCCAGGCAGGAGGAGAAAGAGGAAGGCCAAAGAGGAGGTTATGGATGTGGTGAGGCGGACATGTGGGTGGTTGGTGTGACAATGGAAGATGTAGAGGACAGAGCGAATATGAA
>CM068960.1:85698969-85716965 GCA_035128595.1 Eptatretus atami | reverse complement strand
TCATCTCTATTCCCTTCCCCAACATGCCCATTGAAATCCGCTCCAACCACCACTCTTTCTTCCTTGGATACCCTCTCCACCACTTCATCTAACTCACTCCAGAAATCTTCTTTCTCCTCCATCTCACACCTCACTTGAGTGGCATATGCACTGATGACATTCATCATCACCCCTTCAATTTCCAACTTCACACTCATCACTCGATCAGACACTCTCCTCACCTCCAATACACTTAACATAATCCTCCTTCAGGATTACCCCTACACCATTTCTCCTCCCAAACACACCATGGTAGAACAGTTTGAAACCACCTCCGATGCTCCTAGCCTTACGCCCCATCCACTTGGTCTCTTGTACACACAGTATGTCTACCTTTCTCCTCTCCATCATATCAGCCAACTCTCGCCCTTTGCCAGTTATAGTACCAACTTTCAAAGTTCCAACTCTCACCTCCACACTTCTACCCTTCCTCCTCTCCCACTGCCTCTGGACTCGCCTTCCCCCTCTCCTTCTCCTCCTTCGCCCAGCAGTAGCATAGTTTCCACCGGTACCCTACTGGCCAACAGTACCGGTGGCGGTCATTGGTAACCCAGGCTTCAGCCGATCCGGTATGGAAATCCGGTTTATGAACCGCATATTGATTTGGCATAGGTTTTACGCCGGATGCCCTTCCTTACGCAACCCTCCCCATTTATCCAGGCTTGGGACCAGCGCTGAGAGTGCACTAACTTGTGCAACCACAGTGGCTGGGTTACATTTTGTCATGTTACAGCCTGAATTTAAAATGGATTGAATTGAGATTTTTTTTTGTCACCGATCTACACAAAATGTCACAATGACAAAGTGGAATTTTTTTTTGAGAAATTTTTACAAATCAAGTAAAAATGAAAAGCTGAAAATGTCTTGAGTCAATAAGTATTCAACCCCCTTGCTATGACACTCCAAATTGAGCTCAGGTGCATCTAATTTCCTTTGATCATCCTTGAGATGTCTTTGCAACTTCAAGAGTGTTGAAAGTCCCCAAGAGCAGTGAGCTCCATCATTAGGAAATGGAAAGAATATGGAACTACCTAGAGCTGGCCGTCCGACCAAACTGAGCAACAGGGGAGTTCCTTGGCTGAGATTGGAGAACCTGCTGGAAGGACAACAGTCTCCGCAGCACTTTACAAATTGAGGCTTTCTGGGAGAGTTGCCAGATGGAAGCCACTCTTGAGAATAAAGCACATGACAGCACGCCTGGAGTTTCCAAAAAGGCACGTGAAAGACTGAGAGCATGAGGTAAAAGATTCTGTGATCTGATGAGTCGAAAATTGAACTCTTTGGCCTGAATGGAAAGCGCTACTTGTAGTGGAAACTGAGCACGGCTGATCACCAATATAACTCCATCCTTACCGTGAAGCATGGTGGTGGCAGCATCATGCTATGGAGATGCTTTTCAGTACCAGAGAATGGGAGACTTGTAAGGATAGAGGGAACAATGAAAGGAGCCAAGTACAGGCAAATCCTTGAGGAGAACCTGCTTCAGAGTGCAAATGACCTGAGACTGCGGCGAAGATTTACATTCCAACAGGACAATGACCCCAAGCAAGCAGCCAAAGCAACACTGGAATGGCCTCAGAACAAGAACATAAAAGTCCTTGAGTGGCCGAACCAAAGCCCAGACTTGAATCCCATTGAGAATCTGTGGAAAGACTTGAAGATTGCTGTTCACCGACGCTCCCCATCCAACTTGACAGAGCTTCAGCAAATCTGCAAGAAAGAATGGGAGAGAATCCCCAAATCCAGATGTGCAAACCTGATACAGACGTACCCATGAAGACTCAAACCTGTAATTGCTGCCAAAGGTGCTTCTACAAAGTATTGACTCAGGGGGTTGAATACTTATTGATGCAAGACATTAACTTGTAAAAATTTCTAAAAACATGTTTTCACTTTGTCATTGTGTGGTATTTTGTGTAGATCGATGACAAAAAAATTTAAATTTAATTCTTTTTAAATTCAACCTGCAACACAACAAAATGTGACAAAAGTTGAGGGGTGTGAATACTTTCTGAAGGCACTGTATAATTACAAATCCGAACCACTAGACTATCTATATATAATGAAGGAGGTTACTTCAGAAGCATCTACTTCCTTGTCAAGAAGAACAAGTAAATCAGACACAAAACAGTTCCGAAAAGTTTTGACAAATCTTTCCTCGAAGCAGGGTTTCTATGCCCTCCGAATGTGCAACTAGCATTTCTATGACGTTTTTCCATCCGTTAAATAGCATAGACTTGATTAAATTATTCAGAAAATTGATGGACAACGTGTTTTGGCAATGTTTAATCTTCTTTTTGTTGGGATGTTTACAAAAATGGGAGACAAATCATGAAAATACATGTACTGGTGCAAGATTACATTGCACTGTGAGACATATGTGAGACATATCGGTTGGTTTTGAAGTATTTAAAATAAAATAAAAATTAAAAAAAGCCATTTATACTGACACTGGGGTGGTGGGGAAACAATTGCACAGGAGCAAGCAAGTGTATGATCAAATGGGATTATATGAGAGGGGGAGAGGGAGAGAGGGAAGAACGAGTCACCTGCAGGGAATTGAGAGGTGGGTGTGTTGTGAATGGGGAAGAAAGGGTATCAGGTAGGGATCATGGAAGGTGTCTTGAGATTGCTGAAAACAACTGTCTTGAGCTCTGTTGATGTAGGTGAGGTTGAACTGACTCAGAAACATAACCTCTGCCACCGAAGGTGAAGGAGGTTATGTTTTCACCCCTTTCTGTCTGTTTGTCTGTCTGTCTGTTGGGTCGCCGAAATAGGTGACCCTTATTGTCAGTAATCTGTTCTGTTGTTCGTTTGTCATCAGCATAATTGGTAGTAAACGTGGCGGGATTTTGACCAAACTCGGGTGGTAGGTACATCTTATGACCTATTGCTTGGAAATGTGATGGTTGCTAGGGAAGCGCTTTGGTTCCTAGCAACACCGAAAACCTTCAACATCGGTACGTGTTCACGCGAAATCAATTCGAAAGCCATTATCCCACATAGGGTTATGAAATTTGGCACGAATGATCTACAGGTGATGCTCTATCAAATATATTCCGGTTTTTGTGATATATGGAATACTTTACCCGCAGCGCCCCCTACAATTAGGGTATGCGCGAAAATTGAAGGCCCCCTAGCGACCAGGTGAGTGTATCGATACGAATGAAACTTTGCAGGTTCATGGTAATCAATGAGTACCACATTACGTGGCAGAGGTATGCGCTCTACCGAGTGCCCTTCTAGTTATTTATTTATTCGTAATTGGGGCCAGTTGGTCTATTGGACCAAATTTTCATAGGTCTTCATGGTTCTGGACGTTTTTGCTAGTCTGAACAAAAACAACATGTTTCCCAGCCTGGAAGCCTTGGAACCCTCATAATAATTAGACATCTTTCAGGGTCTTGGTGGTCTTAAGGGTCTTGGAGCTCTTAAATGATCTTCAAAGATTATAAATGAAAAGAGGTGGTGTTAACATTGTATGGGAATTTAGTGAGGGCCACATCTAGAATATTGTGTGCAGTTTTGGTCACCACGGTTCAGGAAGAACATAAGATGCCAGAGAGAGGATTCAGCACAGGGCTACGAGATTGATTCCGGGCCTAGCTAGACTCAGCAATGAGGAGCGGCTGAAGGAAACAGGGCTTTATACACGAGAAAGGAGGCGGTTACGAGGAGATATGATGGAGATGTTTAAGAAAATGAAAGGTATAGATAAAACCAGAGAGTTTGTGTCAAAGCCACCCAATGCTTGCCTGTTTATACATTTATCGTTTTTAAAAGACTAGTCTAATAATATTTTTTATAAAGCATTGCAGTGAAGTCTGATCCAAATAATTTTAAAGCAATATATGTATTTTGTATATTGTAATCAGTAAACTAGTACACCATATTAAATGAATGGCAAGCGTCTAGTAAAACAGGCGAGCATTGGGTGGCTTTGACACCATCTTAGGTTGAAATTTAAAATTTAAAAAAATCATTTGTTAATTTCAACTTCACTACACCAATAGTATACCCCAAAGGAACCTCCATGCCAAATATCAGCATCCTAGTACACATATTAAATGAATGCAAGCTTCTAAATAAATAACTGCACCAAAACTTAACATTTTCACGCTCACGCTCACGCCGGGGGTATCGCTATAGCTCTCGTTCTTCGAACAGGCGAGCAATAAGTGCAGATGAATTAATTATTCAACAGAGTAGACAGTGATAGGACCAGGAGCCATAGCCTGAGAGTAAAGAAGAGGAGAGTTAAGACGGTAGCAAGGGAGCGGACTTTTACTCAGAGAGTAGTTAATGCATGGAATGGCCTCCCTGGAAAGGTAGTGGCAGCAGAAAAAGTAGATAAGTTTAAAATAGAATTGGATACGTACCTGGAAGTGTATGGAGATAGAGGGGTATGGGGATGTTGACAGGACTTTTCGGTAGTTTGAGCATTGATGGGTGATTGTGTGTATGTGTATGGAGTGCTGCTGGTGGGGGTCTTGTCAAGGGGGATTGTGTGGTTGATGTTGTGTTTTTAACCAAGCCCATTCCCCCTCCCCTGAGGGGAAGAAGAAAAAGAATAAAAAAACTGCAAAAACGTCACAATTTTTTCTTCATTATTATTTAATTAATTAGTTTTTTATTTTGCATTTTCTTCCTTGGATCTTGTGTAGATAAATTAGTATGTTGTTGCGCAGCATAGGCTGGAATGCTCATTGGTGTTTCTTCTGCTTGTTCAGGTCGAAGGGGTCTCAGCAATCTAAAGGGTCAAAAGGTACATTCCAATCGTATGTAATTAAGACACAAAAAGAATGCCACACACACAACTCATCCACTTAGAGTAGATGCAACATGTGGCTGCTTGGATGCATCGTTTTAGGAGGGGACAGCTGTGCTGCTGATGCAGTGCCCCCTGTTTCCAGAAAGCTGGTACTCATTTTGCTGACGTCAGAAGGATGACAGGCTGAGTCAACCCACCTGGTGTTAATTCAACACCACAACAGTATCTCAAACTCAGGATCCTAAGATCTCAAGCTGGGCACCTTAACCGTTAAGCCAACACCAGACTTTGTGGTTTAATGGAAGCTCGTTATTGTTATGGTTAAACTGTGAAAGCATCCTCTCTCTGAGTCTGGGAGGTTAGCGGTTTAAACCATGGCTCAGTTATTCCAGACTTTAAACATACTGTACCAGGTGCATGCTGCTTCCTTGCTTGACACTCAGCATTTAAAAATAATAGAGCACTGACAAACAACCATAGGTTGGCAACATTGCACAGACCTTGATTGCCCACATGGCTTCTTCCTGCCTTGATGTTCCTTGTACGCAAAAATAAATAAACGAGCAAGTGATTGGTCATCAAAAAGGTTGAGGATATTTTTGAATGTTACAAAAAACACAAATAAGTAAAAAAAAATTCATGACCCTTTTTGTGATTAATTTTCAGTCCCAGTATTTTACATCAGACAAGGAACTACATACTTATCATCCATCTAACGAAGAAATAGGTCATGATACAAGGAAAGATTATCTAGCTCATCCTGCCTATAAATACATCACTCAGCCAGTACTACTCGATTTATTTTCTCAAAACTTTCCATCAAATCTCCCACATGGAAACGTCTGCATCCTCCAAGCAGCATGAGGTGCATGCGGAGGTAAGGAGATCGTTGCAGGTGGAGATGCAACACAGAAGTAATTAAAACGGATTCTCGTTCAGGCTAATGAAGACGTTTCCGAAAGGGCACTGAAGTCAAAAACCTTGTAATTCAGTTGAAAACAACTTGATCCCAAAATAATTGTGAAGATTCAGGTAGTTAATGCGTATATTGCAGTGCTTGTTAAACAGTCTTTGCATTTCAAGCCATTCGCTGGAGAGAGAGGGCTGCGGAAAGAGGAGAGGGAGGGAGTGGCGGTCGTGTTGGGTCGTGGGTGGACTGCATTCATGACAACCCATTGGTATGACAATGGTAAGGCTTTTCGCACCCACCGCAATTTAACACCAAACAATTTGCTGAGCAGTCTATGCTCTACAGTCGACAATATCTAACAACAATTTTCACCAACGTCTAGGGTTTGATTGATCACGAGGTATTGTAAAAGATAGAGCAATTTTGTTCTGGCCACCCTCATTATAATGTTTCTTGTGTGTCCCATGCCAATTAATCACACGATGTATCGTTATTGTTTTTCCCTTTGCTCACACACAACTGCCATTAACTGAGAAATCGCTGAACTATCCCGACTTTTTAGGTTAAACCTTTATCCGATTATTCTGACTTCGAGAATTACTCACCGAACACCTGTTTTACCTAAAGTTGGATTCAAATTGGGATATTTCCATTATTCAAATACAGTAGTTAATATTAGTAATCCCATATAGTCTAGGGGTTAGGATTTGTAATTCTATATGGTCTGGTGGTTAGGATTCCTGTTTTTTTTGCCCAGGTGGTCTGTTTGCCTCCGAGGACGGAAAAAGTTTTCTTTTTGAGATCTCGTAGACTGCTGTTAGTTGATTCGGCGACCTTTAGGGCAGAAGTGATAAATGACTATTCTTGTTATCCCGTCCCCCGGAGGGAGGGAGCGGGATATTGTAATCGTCCGGTTGTTTGTCTGTTTGTTTGTTTGTCTGTCTGTCTGTTAGCAACTTTACGGCAAAACGGCTTTAGCAAACACTATCAAATTTAATCCACAGGTGGGCAAGAACCTTGGACGACCCATTAACTTTTGGTCCAATTGGATCAAAGTCAAGGTCACGAAAAGATCAAAATCGTTTTTTGCTCATAACTTCGTCAAAAATGATCTGATTACTTCAACTAAGCTTATAGTGAACCTTATTCTATTTGTCACTTATAATCCTACCCATTCCTATAGTGAAAAATGCATATTTGTGAAGATCGGTAGGGTCCGAAGTTTTGGGGGTCATGGTCATCCGTCAAAAATGACAAATTTTCCATTATAAATCAAAAAAGGTTAGGAATATGCGTGTTTACTATGGAAGACATATATCAAGTCCTTTATTGGCTTTCATTTGACACCATGACCTTTGACCTTACGTGGCCTTGAAAGGTCAAAATCATTTTACGGTCATAACTTCGTCAAAATGGTTCAATTGACTTCAAACTAAGACTAAAATATTCCTTATTCTATTCCTTATAATCACATTCAGGTTAAGGATGTATCATATTTAAATTTGATCCCCAAAAATACTTTATGCCTTAAATGGTGCGGATTTGTTGTGCCTGGCACCACTTGTTTTTGTAATTATTTTGTGTCATGATTTTGTGTATTTGATATTGTTGAAGTTTGCCGTCGTGTTAGTAGGAGATTCGTCGGTAATTGTACTGGTTTTATGTCAGAGCATGTGTTCAAAGGTGTCCTCGAGTGGCACATTAAAAAAAAAAATCCTGGAATTTTATTAATAGATGGGCAGTGCAGATAAAGAAGGTAGTGAAGACGGTTGGGAAATGAGTCAATAGAGAGCAAGTTCATTGGTGGACAAGGAGATCAATAGAGGAAGGTTACACAAAGCATGATAAATGTTTGATGTGGGCAGTGTCTGGGATAGTGGAAACAGTGTAATCTTTGCTGTAGGAACTGCGTAGAAGTGGCACACCTGTGGATTGTTAATGATAGGTTGAAGGAATAGATAACTCTCTTGCAGGATGTAACGGAATCTGAAAATATGTCGAGAAAAGTTTGTTAAGTTTATGGGATGAGACTGCAGAGGAGATTGGCAGTTGTGAGGACAGAGTAAGTTATGAGAGTTGGAGTGAATTCAGATTAGTGGTGAGGCTGTATTGAGTGCAGGCAGTACTGAGGGCATAGCAAGTGCAGGCAGTTGTGAGAATGTAGTGAGTGCAGGAATTTGTGAGGGCATTGCAAGTGCAGGCAGTTGTGAGGGTGGACCAAGTTGAAGCAGTGTGGGAGAATGTAGGTGAGTGCGAGGAAGTTGTGGAGGGCGGAGCAAAGTTCAGGCAGTTGTGAGAATGTAGTGAGTGCAGGAAGTTGTGAGGGCATAGTGTGTGCAGGCAGTTGTGAGGGTGGACCAAGTTGAGGCAGTTGTGAGAATGCAGCGAGTGCAGGAAGTTGTGAGGGCAGAGTAAGTGCAAACAGTTGTGAGGACAAAGTGTGTGCAGGCAGTTGTGAGGCATAGTCAGTGCAAGCAGTTGTGAGGGCATAGTAAGTGCAGGCAGTTGTGAGGGCATAGTTAGTGCAGGCAGTTGTGAGGGCATAGTAAGTCAGGCAGTTGTGGGGGCATATTAAGTGCAGGCAGTTGTGGGGGCATAGTACGCGGCAGGCAGTTGTGAGGGTGGAGCAAGTGTGGGCATTTGTGAGGGCTTAAGAGTGCAGGTAGTTGTTAGAGCTTAAAGAGTGCAGGCAGTTGTGAGGGTGGAGCATGTGCAGGCAGTTGTTGAGGGTGGAGCATGTGTTGGCATTTATGAGAATGTAGCAAGGTGCAGGAGGTTGTGAGGGCTTAAAGAGTGCAGGCAGTTGTGAGGGCAGAGTAAGTGCAGGCAGTTGTGGGGGCATAGTACATGCAGGAGTTGTGAGGGTGGAGCAAGTGTAGGCATTTGTGAGAGTTAAAGAGTACAAGTAATTGTGAGGGCTTAGCAAGTGGAGGCAGTTGTGGAGGGCTTAGCGAGTGCAGGCAGTTGAGGGCCTTAAGCAAGTGCAGGCCGTTGAGGGATTAGCGAGTGCAGACAGTTGTGAGGGTGGAGAAAATGGAGGCAGTTATGAGGGTATAGTGAGTGCAAGCAATGGTGAGGATGTAACAAGTGCACTCAGTGGTGAGTGTTGGGAGAGGTTTTAGTAGGGGATGAAATGATATAATATATAGATTTTTCCTGAAGCAGGAAGGATTGTGAACATAGAATTTGTGTGGTTTCAAAGGAATGGGAATAAGGGATATTAAAAGATGGTTAAATGACATTGTGTTGCATCATGGCAGGAAGACACAGTCGGTGTGGAAGCAAATGATGTCGGGAATGTTTATTTGTAGGATTTGAATAGTACTTGCAGGTTATTGGGTAGCTGACAAAAAACAAAGGGTGTGAGGTAATGGGTCCTGGTATTCTTCCGAGAATAGGAAAAGGAATCATATTTACGAGTATGAGCAGAGCAATCGATGTCAACTAATTATAGGAATAATTGTGCAGGCAGCAAGGTTTGGCATTGAGGAAGCAATGGGAATCATTTAAAGGGCAAGAGGAGTGCTTTCAAAAGGATGGCCATGGCTGAAACACAAAAGGGGCAGCAAGGTTTGCAATGGGAATTGAGTAGGTAATTTGGGAATTTTTATGCTCAAGGAGGGTGAAGAAGTTAAAAGAGAGGAACTGCAACTGAAAACATGATTGGGGAGGGTAGGCAGGGAAAAACTTACAGGAAGAGAAAAGTTAAAATACCCTATATGGGTGCTTGGAGGTTAAATAAAAAGATTTAATCGTCTGTCTATCTGTCTGTTTATACTTTGTAGCAAGAAGTGCGATATAGTTGCAGTAAGCGAGACATGGTTTAATGGTGAGAGAAACTGGAATACAGGACGAGAAGGTTACAAGATGTATAGATAGGAAGTAGAAAATAGGTGGGCTTGCAGCAATCTGGGTAAAGGAACCCCCTCCCCACCCCCAGGCCCACCTCCTTCCAAATTTCCAGTGTTTTGCTGGGAGTTTGCTTCTGTATCCACGCTGTCCATTCCATGCATCCTCCCCTACCCCTCACTCCTCCCTACATCCCTTATTTGTGCAAGTTTCCCTCTATTTTGTCCTTCAACCCAGATGCTGGTGTTCTCCCCCCCCCCCTTCCCCCTCTTTCTACTGTTCCTTTTGTTCTGTTGCCTCCTGATCCATTCAGTGTTCTATCTCTTCCATAAGCCTTGACTGTATACAAAAAACAATGAGTGTATTGTGGAGAAATGGATGACATTATGTAGGAAATTAATTTAAAGACATCTGTGTGGATAAAAATTGTAGATGTTGAGAATATAAAGGTACTTTGTGAGGTTTTATTGGGCTCCTGGTGCGAGGGAAGCAGATGAACAGTTCAGAAAGACATGTGGTAAGGAAAGGTTATTGAATGTGGGGGATTTTAATTTTTTTTCAAAGGGATTAGGTCCAGGAATAGGGAAAAGGCAGAGCAGATGAAGGAATTATTTCGTGTGGAAGATTCCTTTTCAAGCCAGTTTATAGATACCCATGAGAGGGGGAAGTGGGGCATGGTGAATGTCTGTCTGTCTGTCTGTCTGTCTGTCTCTCTCTCTCTCTCTCTCTCCAAAATTGAGGCTCATGAAAGACCGAGGAGGTTGAGGATGCGAACTGAGAGTAGGGTAATGGGGCAACTTGTGGACACAATAAGCAAAGGAATGAACAAACAGTAAAATAGGAGACAGAGGAGAAGAGGAAACATAAGTAACCTGCAAATATAGTAGGGTTAGGAAATGGGGATAATAAAGATTGGCAGTGAGGATTGGGGCTGACATGTAATGCTTGAAATTCTGCAGAAAAGAGTGGGATAGCACAGTCTGTAGAAGGTGGTTCAACACACGGGAAAGTGAGGAACAAAATAGTTGAGGTATACAGTCAGCCTGGATTTTAGAAATTTAACTAGAAGTGGGTTACTGGAGGAACATGTACATCGTAGAGTTGTTGGGGAGAGCCAGAGGGCTAAACCAAGGGAGAGAATGTTTTTAAAATAAAAAAAAACCAAAACATGCCACCGACATGACTGAAAAGTGAGAGCAGCAATCCTTGTGCTTCGGCCTCATTGCTGGATATTCCAGGAGAGACAGGTGATGAATTGGGGGGGCACCAGCTGACAGGGAAGAGGAGTAATTTATTGAGCTATGGACAAAGAAGGCCTCATCGACTATGAGTAGCTTTGATTATAATTATTGCCTCCATTGGACTTAGTCTGAAACTGGGGCTTATGAATTTTGTGTCGATTTTTGTGTTCGTGCGTGCATGCGTGTGTCCGCAACCATATCTCGGACATGTATGGACTGATTTTATTCAAACTTGGCAAAAAGACAACACATGATGGTATACATATGCACATCGTTTTGATTCGTGATGCAATCAATGATGGCCAACTGGCGGCCATTTTAGTTGTAAAAATAAAACCCAGTGTCGAACACGTCCTCAACCATTTCTCAAGCATGCCTTTACCGAACTTGTTCAAACTCAGCACACAGATAGTGAATGATGGCTTACATGTGGCACATCAGTTTCTTTTTGAGATAAGATCCAAGATGGCCGACGGGCGGCCATTTTAGTTGCAAAAAACCCGATGTTGAACAGTCCTCAACCATTTCTCGGAGAAGCTTAGACCGATGTTCAACCTTGGCAAACAGATAATTAATGATGGCTTACGTGTGCATGCCATTTTTTTCCACCCAATATCAGATCCAAAATGGCCGACTGTCGGCCATTTTAGTTGTAAAAAAACCTGATGTTGAACACGTCCTCAACCATTTCTCGGACATGCATTTACCGATGTTGTTCAAACTTGGCACACAGACAACGAATGATGGCTTACATATGCACGTCATTTTTGTTCGAGTTCACATCCAAGATGGCCGACTGGCGGCCATTTTGTTACTTAAATGTGTCCCCAACCATTTCTCGTACATGCATGGTCCAATTTTGTTCAAATGTGACACAACCACAGGACACGGTGGCATACACTTGCACCTAACCTTATTTTGTGATCTTATCAAAAATGGCCAACTGGGACACTGGTGGCCATTTTAATTGTACATAAATAAGGGCCTTTTAACTCCGTACATCAAAATTACTGAAAGAACGGGGGCTACGACATTTTATTTTATTCTTTTTAACTTGTTTTTCCAAAGAAGACTTGGAATGATGGAGGATACTCAGTCTGAGGCTGGCTTTGGTGGTCAGCTTTGCTACGTGAGTGGCTCAGGAGAGGTCATGGCTGATACTGAGGCCTACATATTCAAGAGAAGAAACCTTTTTCACCAGCCGACCATGAAAATAGGTGGATTTGTTTGACCACCCTTCCAGCATGACAGAGTGTCACTGAGAGATTATCCAGGATTGAAAGACATGTCCCATTTAACAGGCCAGCATCTAATTTTTTTTCCAGATGAGCAGAGTGAGACAGCTGCTGACTGGCTGCCTATCAGTGGGATACAAAACATAAACTGCTCAGCCTGGCGAGGTGTGCACTCCACCAAGTGCCGTTCTAATTTATTATTTATGCACGTAGGATGCGCTCGAGTAGTTTCTTGCAGTGTGCAAGCATATCCCACTTGTGTGTGTGTGTGTGTATATATATATATAGTATAAATAAAATATATACAGTATATATAAATGTACAAGCAATAAAATAATATAAATATGTATATAAAAATAATATGTATATACATAGTATTGGATTTCAGAATTGGATCCCAACAAATGCATAAAAACAATTTAAGTCCTCAGACAGTTATTTCCCTTGATGCATGTCCAGGATAGACCCAACCCCATATCTGGTGGGATTCTAACTTTGATGCGTTGGAGAAGGGTATACAATGGATTCCCTTTCTTATGAGATGGCCTTTTTCTCTTTACGACAGACACATTCATGCATGTGAGATAGCCGTTAGCCCAACGGAGGCTCGTCTACCCCCTTTCCATCAGGACACATTGGCTTGGAGGTGGAGGATTTATTTACACCTTGGACTTACACGACATTTGATTCAGCACACCGCGGGCTTTTCCTGAGCAGTTATTCTGATGGTCAAATACGGCTGTGGATCATTTACCTCACCCACCTATGTTTCACCGACGTTAGACACCCACCTCTTTCACCGACATTGACGTCCACCTTTTTCCATCGACATTTGACGCCCCGTTTGGCAGCTCGATGGATGCTGGCTGGCTCTTGTTCATGTCGGGCTGAATGAGGAAGAAGTGATCGTGAGGTTGACGGTTGGTCACATGCAACGATGCGCCAATAGGCAAAGTGGATTTGGCTGAAGTCTGCTTGAGGCTCCGCCTAGACTGGTCGCCTATAAAAAGGATGGGAGCACCGTTTTCCTGACAGTTTTATGACAGATGGTGACAGCTTTACAGCCTTACGGCTCTAACCGCTGGTGACAGCAATAAGGACACACAGCCACATCTCTGAGGTGCCCAGACACAGTAGGCAAGTCCTCTCAGGCATCCCAGATAAGAGAGCTATATATCGGTGACTCGCCCTCCTCTGCCTCAGATTCTTCCCCCTCAAGCCCCTGTCGATGAGGTGCCGCCGTTCACCCTCCTTGTCCTTTGTTGCTGACAGGATCGAGAGGGCAGGATGACGCTCGTGGAAGGAGTGTTCTTTTTTCCACAGAAACGAGACACCAACTGCTCGTGAAACCTTTTCCTTTCTTTTCCCTCACACGTTTTTGTTCCTTCCCTCACGAACCTTCTCACTCTTCTAGTTTTCTGCTCACGCGAGCTTGTCCCGGTTCGTTTCTCCTTCCTGCTTCCCTCAGCCTTCTGCGTCTGCTTTCCACCTTCTCTTCTTCCCTTTCTGCTTTCTGCTTCTTCTTCTTCACATGGGCTTTCTTCCCCTCCTCCCAGTCCTATTGGTCCGCAGCCGATGGGAGTGGCTGCATGACGTCACTTGTGGAAATTTCCACACCATTCTGAAGGATCCTTCAACGAGAGCCCCCAGCCCCCTCCTTCACGTGGAAAACACCTAGTCACACTGTTTTTACACTGTACCACGCCCACGAGAAGTGCCGCAACTCACAGGCCATGATGAGCGTCCGATGATCACCAAGCAATGCCTGGATGGAGGGAACACGGAAAGGAACCCGCAACGACTGAGGGATGACCAAACGGACGTGGGATTGAAGGTAAGACCGATGGGGTGAAGGAAGGACTGTTGAAAGGATGTTTGATGGAGGGGAGATTAATGGTGGATTGTTGAAACGGGCCGATGGGGGTAATGGAGGGATGATTGAAAGTAAGGCCTAAGTCACATTTGCTCTACGGCGAGGATACGGCGGCCGTACGCCCTCTGAATTGACAGAGCCAATACTCATCACACTGTGGCACGAAAGGCTAATTGGATTGTTGGCAGAAGTCGTGTGAGAAGGATCTTGCCAACGGAGAATGCCTAGTCCCTGCACTGGTTTGAGAGGCCAAGGTTGAAATGTGGTCTTTCCCAGAAAGTCATGGGAGATAGTGAGACCCAGAACTTAAATTGAAAGGACTTACTTCCAGAGGATTGTTGAGGAAAGTAATCAGAGGGGGGTTTGTCAAAACGGCTCCTTATTGGAGAGACAGAGTGAGAGTGCTGAATTTGTCCCAGATGAAAGACAGTTCCACGTGGTCCTGGACCATTTTGATTTTATCCAGAATCTGCAGAGAGCAAAGAAGCTGCTGCCCTTTGCCCAGGTCTGGGAGATGACAGTTGTTACGCAGCTGGTGGAGTCTCAGAAAGAGATAAATGGATTTTCCATATGTCGAGAGATCAATATGAAACCAGAAAAGAAAAGGCCCAGAAATGCTGACCTTGAGGAACTCCAGCACTCGACAGGAAGAGGTGAGAGATCTATTTCAGGGCCACACATTGCTGCGACAGGAGAGGAAGTCTGCGAGCCATGAATGCGAGATGGCCTGGATCCATCGGAAAAGATTTATGGTGAGCAGGGCAGCGGATTTGCCAAGGACACGTGCTCACAAGCACCGTGGTATGTCTAGGATCATGCTCTGATTTCATGTCTGGCATTGAGACTCCTATCCAGTGTTAGGGAGAGCAGAAGCCGCAGATCCAGATGTGACCTGGTCGAAACCAAAATTGATCGATCGGAATTCAGCATGGAGAAAGGTAGGATTTAATGTCTGAAGAGATGATGGAGTTTCCACACCATTGTGATAATTGGGAGAAGGCGGAATTTGTTTGCGTTGCAGCGGAATCTGTTTTGCACCTTTTTTATGCAGAGCAGTGACTTATTTGCTGATTCCTTTCAGATGGAGTGACTTGAGCAATGAGGCTATATAGAGACAGCCACAGGTGACAGAGAGAGGAGCAGGTTTTATGGGACACGTGGGCTCGATGCCGGTTGGGAACGGTTGCAGATCTGAGTCGAGTCTGACAGGCCAAGCTCTCCACTTCGTCCAGCGAAGAAAAAGACACAGAAGTCTAGGGGACAGCTGCGTCGTGACGCCTGAGGAAGGTTGAGTATACGAAAGCCGCAATGGGTTTGCAGGACACTAGATTGCATGCAAACATGGACGTTTAGCATTCAGCATTTTCCATGTGCAGGTCAAGTTAAGTGTGGCCATTTGAGGTAAAGGAGGGGATGGAGGGGAGCATACCACCAGAAACAGATTTGATTAGATAGCTACAGGATTTGGAGAGAGCGAGAGAGGTTGAGCAGTTCAGACTTGAGATCATAGAAAGATGTTGTTTTCGGCTCTCCTGAGGGGAATAGAGAGAGAAGGTTCGTGACCAAATGAGACGAATAGAATTGGTCCATGTTTTTAGATAGTAGTTAGACACTTGTTAACGGATCTTATGGAAGGAATGGCAGATTTACCCTCAGTTGGACTTCGCTTTACTGAGCGCGAAGGCATTGCTTCAGGACCAACTGCCTCGCACACAAGCTTCAGTGTATCACGTCGGGCGGGAGGAAGGATAAAACACAACTGAAGACGAGAGGATAAATTCTGTGCATGAGGGATGAACAACTTTCTTTTGAAAGAATTCCCACCACATGAAGTGATCGTTGAGAAGTGAGCGATCGGAGACCAGTTTCGAAGTTTGATGCTTCGTTGAGACCTACCAGTACAGGCCTAAACGAAATGCCCAGGCCAACTCACGGTGCCTAAAGGGTGGTTCCCTACATAACAGTGCAGAGATGTTTACTTTGACAAGACACATGGTCAGAACGAGAGAGATTGGAGCACACTAGAACACAAGCAGGATATTCTCAGGGAAATTTTCAAATCAGATCCAGAAGATGATGAGTACTGGTACGGTGGAGATCTGGGTCCAGACGTTTGACGCATTGAGTCAGTCCAATGAGTCTCGCAGAAGTCCTTTGCTGAAGTGCCTGGCATTTGAGAGAGGGACCCACACTCGCAGCCAACTGCATGATGACATACTAGAGTCAGCATATATGCCAGGAAGAGAAGAGTTCAGATGAAGAGAATAGAAGTTTGTCCATGTTTTCAGATCGTGAGGTGTAAATGAAGTCATCACTGTTTGTGTGGAACGGTTACAGTACATCACATAAACTATATGGTGGGGGGATGGGTAATCCCGTATTCCTGGCGTTGGTGGGCTGGGGGAGTGAGGGCAGTGGGAGAGTGACGGATATGTCTTTGATGAAAGAGCATCTCCTCCACCAGGACGAGGCTCAGATCTGTTCATACGGTAGGAGGAGTACCCAGGGAGACTACTAGGAGTCAGAAACGTCTTGACAGGAGAAAGTTCTTCCTGTTCGGCTAGATTTATGTCTGGTTTGTCAGTGGACAACCTGTATGGAAAAGATCTGTCAGGTTGAGAGAGGCCCCAGATCTTTGGGTCCACATGTTAAGGAAGAGGGAGGGAGAGGAGGCTTTGGGTGCAGGGAGGGGAGGGGAGCGGGGAGGGGTGGTGGAGGGCAAGGAGAGTTTTGAAAGAGTGGGGGGGTTGCGAGAGGCATTGGGAGGAAGGGCCGATGAGGAGGAGAAAAAGCTCTGTGGTCGCTGGTTGAGATAGCATTGGGAGTAAGTAATGGAGGGCGCACGAAGGCAATGTTGCGAATTGAAGGATGGAGTGATGAGATGGGAGGGAAGAGGAGGCCGGAAAGGAGGGCAGCTTTAGTGAAATTGATAAAGGGTGGGCAACTTTAAGCAAGGGACGGAGTGAGGGGTGATTGGAGGGAGAAGGGTTAGGTCGGAGAGTTGAGGAAAGAAAGTTGAGGAGGGGTTTTGAGATCAGGTGAAGGGAAGCTTGGGGGGGACAGAGTGTGATTGGCTTGCTTTAAGAGGAGCGGGTGATGAGGGGTGAAATGGCGTGAAGTGGAAAAAGGACAATTGATGAAAACGAACATGCATTGCCAAGTGCTTAAAAAATAAAATTTTAGTTTCAGAAGATGCGACTTAAGGACTATTACTTGAGGGAATGCAAATAAAGAAGGTTTTTAAATCTTGGAAAACTTGAAGAATTAAGGAAAGAAGAGAGTAAGTTTGCGAAAACCTAGTTCGCAGGAGGAGGCATCACTCCATACATAGACATGGGGTGACCCGAGGATCAGTCTGTTCATTAATTCTTGTGTTAGAATATATAGTCCTTAGTACCTTGTCAAGGGGCTATTCGGGAGCATGTGTATTGTGTTTGGCTAGACTGTGTATTTCCAGTGTACATGTCTCCCCCCTATCCCCCTTCCCCCTCTGTATTTTCAAATCTACATTCCTATCGTCCTTCACTACCATCATTCTGTTCAATCCCTCCTGTTAAGCCTAAGTCACATTTGGCCACGGGGCCTGGGAGTCTGCCAAAAATCTGACACCACTAGCAATTATACGGCGGCCACAGTATTTCCACGTCACACAATGTAGCAAGTCACAAACTGTTTTCATTTTTCGGGGAGCCAACCGCACGGCCGTATTTATACAATTGTCGGAGAGCCAGAAACGTCGGGTTGCCGTACGGTCTTTGATCTTGATCCGTCGCCACGGTGACCTTAAGGGGGCACTGCGGCGGCCATAGAATTTTCAAAGGTAGCCTCAAGTGCCGCCAAGGCGACCGCCAGGGAGGGGCCTTAAGCGCTAACGTGCCGGCCAGACGGACCGGTAACGAGTGGGTTCATTTTTTTCGGCTTGATCGATTGTCGACCGGCGAACGTAGAATGAAAAGTTTGATAACTCCGCGTTATATTCCACAGGCAATCCCTACGGCCTGTAAAATATAGCCAAACGGACGTAGAGCACCCATTGAGAGGCACACCTCCAGAAACTCTGCGCCGCGCACATTTCTGT
>CM068960.1:85661619-85686477 GCA_035128595.1 Eptatretus atami | reverse complement strand
TAAAAACGTTATATGACAAGAACAAGTCGATTCGATTTTGGTTCAGGTTCGGATCCAGATCCGGCCTATCGGTGGGATACAGAACGTAAACTGTTCAGCCTGGCGGAGGTATTCGCTCTACCAAGTGCCGTTCTAGTCAGTGGATGTACATCTCCCAGGTCGATTCTGCAAGCAAGTGTGAATAATTTAGTCCATTAAAATAAGTAGTGGTCGAGGAAGTAAAGAAATGGCAATAATTTAACAAACGGGATCTGTTGACAATGTGAAAAGTAATGCAGAATGGAAAGTTATATTGCAATGCTCGTGGAACAGGAAGCATGATGGTTCATGGACAGGTAGTGTCAGACACAAGGTATGTATAAATGCCTCTTTGACTTTATCTCATCACCAAGATTCCTTTTTGTCCCCCGCCGCGTGGCGGAAGGGGGATATTGTTGTCACCCAGGTCGTCCGGCTGTCCGTCCGTCCGTCCGTCCGGGCGTCAACATTTATAGCTGTGAGTGCGATAACTCATAAACTGTTTGCCATATCGATTTTAAATTTGGGTCACACATGTACCACCTGAAAAGGAAGAACCCTATTGATTTTGGGTGTGGCCGGATCCAAGATGGCCGACTGGGGCGGCCATCTTGAAAAAAATGTTTTTTGTAATAAATGGAAAACCGCTTATCTGATTTCAATTATTTTTGGTTACTACGTTCCTCACCCCTGGGGAACTTTTTCGAAATGATAACCAAATGGTGTCTTGTTTCCAATTCACCTCCCTCATTATCTGGAATATGTATGACCTTTTTCATTCAATGGCGGGGGATTCCCCATCTCTGATGGTATATTTCTTCTCTTCCATCATCATACCTGTGCACTTTCTGCGTAAGATGAACACATGTCTATATGTACATATTTGTTAGTACCGTCTCATGAGAAGGAACAGGTAGTCAGAGGAATTGTACCATATTATTAAATTTGCAATTGGTTACTGGCTTTGACACCAATAAAATTTTTTTATTACAGACCCTCGGAATCAAAAAGATCCATAAATCAAACCAAACAGTTTCAAATGGAGCACCTCGCCGCTGTTAGAGCATTTAAATTGCATCAGATGTGGCAATTAATGCGAATTGTTGCTCCCAGCTTGCTGGCTCATTGACAGAAGATGTTCTTTGCATTTTTCCGACCTCCATCCCTCCCCCGTTTTGAATCCCATTTCAACGGGCAATTTTCGACTTGAAACAATACGAAGAAAGAAAGAAAACAAAACATTTCCACTTGTTTATTTATTTATTCTTGCTCATATTTTAGAGAAGTTCTTCTCAAAAACCGATTCTCTTAATGGAATGGACATGGGACATAACTTTTTGTTGTTGTTGATCTTCTGTTGACCTATTGATCTTGATAACAATATGAATTTCCTTAAAAGGAAATACAATGCAGGAGGAGACCACGAGGCCCATCATGGCCAGCACAATGGTTGCTAGCCTCTCGTTGTTTGTCCATGCTCTATCCTTTTTAAATGCTGAGCCCCCAATCAAGGAAGCAACATGTACCATTTTAAAGTGTTTGGTATGACTCAGCCATGGTTACGAACCGCTGACCTCCCAGACTCAGAGAAGACTCTCCGACCATCGTGCCACGGAGTCTCGTCGTCATGCAATTTTACGAAATTTCATCTTAAATCTTTACTGTTACGTGAATGACACCCAGATTACCTGTCCATGAAACCGGATGATGTGCTGTCTTCCACAACACTGAATTAATGAACAGTATTGCTGAATTTCAAAAATGGGTCACAACTAACCTTCTTAAGCTCCAATATTGCCAAGACTAATCTCGGCTCTTCATCAGTTCTTCCAAAGCTTGAACTTCAGAAAAGGAAATTTGGGGATCATCACCTGATCAATGCTATTTCAGTCTCTAACTTGCATGTCACGATGGACCCAATTCTTCCCTTTTTGTATACCATGGCGAGGCTCATGGAAGAGCAAGAATACAGAACAGACCATAGCATAACAGAAAGAACACAGTGGAAAGGTGGGAATGCACCAAAGGTGGGTGGGGATGCAATGTAGAGGGGAGACGTGTAGGAAGAATGAAGAATGGGTGGGGAGGGGAAGAATGCCACAATGGACCCAACCTTTCCCCTTTTTTAACCCATCGATCGCTAAAATCTGCAAATCGATTTTCTTCCATTTGCACAATGTTTCCTAAATCCGCTCATGTCTGAATAAAAAAAGAAAAAGAAAAAGGTATGATCAAACGCTGGTTCACACTTTGATAACATCACGTTTGGACTATTGTAATTCCATGTTGGCAGACTCACCTCTGTTATGTAAGGAATTGATTGATTAATTGATTGATTTCCCTGAACATGAGACCTACTCAGCTCAGAGCAAGTTCGTTTGCAGAGGAGTGCTGAGGTCTACCCAAACAGTTGCTCCAGTACCGGGCCCTAGAAACTGAGAATGAACTTCATATTCACCCCAACCATATCTCCCTTATCCTGCCCAAAGATGCTGTGCCCAGAACAAACTCAGAAACTAGGTTTTTGTGTATAGATGGTGAAACTATTGCTTCCCCTTATTATTCTCCACATGTGCTTGTATGAACATGTTATGTGTATAAGTGTATGATGTAAGGCTGTGTTTAATTCCTAGTACATGTTAATCGTCTAAGCCTTAAGGCATTGTTACTGTGCATAGTCAACTGAAATGGGTGTGCATATTACATCCCCGTCCACAACCATGATTTTTTTCTTCCCCCATTAACCCTCTTTCTGGGTTTTTACTTTTTCCTTCCACTTCTGTGATTGAGAGTTTGCAGCTCTGTCCGTGTTGTTCACCCCTGCCCTCCCCTTTCCCTCATCCTTCCTCACGTCCCTTATTTCTCCAAGTCTCCCTCTATTTTGTCCCTCAACCCTGAGGTTGGTGTTATACCTTCCCCTCCTTTCTCTACTGTTCTTTTAGTTATGTTATGTAATGATTACCTCTGCCACCGAAGGTGAAGGAGGTTATGTTTTCACTCTTCTGTCTGTTTGTTTGTTTGTTTGTCTGTCTGTCTGTCTGTCTGTCTGTTTGGCTGTGTGCAGGATATCTCAAAATGTTGTGGACAGATCCAGATGAAATTTGTTGCGCATGTTTGGTGTGTGACAAGGACGAACTGATTCGATTTTGGTGAAGATCCACATCCAGATCCGGATACTAGAATTTTTTTATTTAATTTTTTAAGTGATTCTTCACCATTGAGAGATTGGGCCAAAAACGATATATAGCACGATATTTCAAATATGTATTGGGCCCGATATGTTCTCGTGGATCAGGCATTACGTGGCGGAGGTATGCGCTCTACCGAGTGGCCTTCTAGTTCGTTATGTGTTCTCGTACTTCCATGAGCCTCGACATTGGACACAAAAAAATCCCAAAAAGTGTATTTTCTGTAACTGGTGATCCTTACTCTAAATGTGGTTTCTTGCCTGTTTCGTTCCCACATGAAATGTTTGATCGATCACCTACCTACACGGGATTATCCGTTTGCTACGTTCGTTCGTAATAATAATTGCAATGGATTTTTCTGCTCATATCAGTTATTCTTGTGACAGGGTTGCATGGATCTTGACCTGTACGACCTGGTTTGTGACACAGCTTACCGTGATGCCTACATTTCATTCGCTTCTCTCCATTTCACCCATTCCGCTCTGCCAAAAATATAATATGCCCCAGGCAGCACATCTCTCATTCTCACTCTTATATACCCCCTACGGTAAGGAGCCAGCGCCTGACAGATGGCATATTGCGAACAATTCAATTTCTGGAACAACGCACTGCTTTCTCCCATGATAGCAGGAAAGCCATTTTATTATATAAAAAAACTCGTCTGTGTAATATTTTCACAGGTACATTAGTAAATTGTGATCTGGTCGAGATAGCATTTAAAGGTATTCTTAAGTTTTGTAAAACAAGATTTTCGATTAATTTTTTTTTTGTATTGGTAGCCGGTTTTTCTACCGACAGGTAGTTAGGTATATAAGTGTACGTTTTAGGGACAACTCTGTAGGTCCTGCTGCTGAATACGTGCTGAGTCATGGGAGCCCTTGAGCACCATTCCTGATACACGTGACATGGGGTCTTACTAGCTCTGTGTGCTCGTATCCCAAGTCTTGGTCCAACAGGTAAGCTGGGTAGAGGGTTGACGGGTCTCAGCAAGCTTGATTTGTGGAGACATCGATTGTATATTTTCTGCAATCGACAAGTTTAATCAACCAAAACTATTGATTAAAGTTTTTCAATATTATTGGCATCTCTGTGATGAGGATGAAGCACCAAGACCTGTTTCTCTCACATCGCACACAGGATGGTGGCCCCCATTACACTTTTTAACCACCACTCTGGTCTTGCTCCTTCAGCTCTCTGACTCACCCCCACTCAATGACAGGCATGATTAACCCCCTCCTGCTTAAAGTCTCAAAATCTAACCACACTGCCGACCTCAAGACACACCTTCCTGTGGTTGTTATGTTGTGGGGCCGTGTCTCGGTGGCGAGCACGACCGCTAGATGGAGCAGTAGAGTCGGCTCCACCGAACACCCGGAATTTAGGTCGCACCCTTCAGATAAATCCGAAAGGTCATAGGTCCCTTATCGGACCAAAGATCGCCAATAGGTCGACCACGTGGGATAGGGTCGATTGCCAATTTAAATATACCTAAATACCCACGTCATCCAAACTACCAGGGAAATTCACCCTCGACAGGATCTGCGCGATCCGGGCCGTTACCGAGCCGGATCCGAGTCGTACCCCGAGCGAGGGTACCAGAATCCTGCCGGGCCGATTGCACGATTACGGCAACAATGAGGCCTCCTAATTCCCGTTCGCAGCGTGGCAAACCAATTATAGAAAGGACAAGGACGAGCTGGGACATTCAACAAGAGGGGATTTATTTTACAATAATGGCAAAAACCGGGAAGGGAGACAAAGAGCAGATTACAACCGAATATATTCCAATGTACAATAACGCAAGCACTTAACGATTCTACTTAGAGACGGCCCACCTCAGACAACACCCAAGAAATGGACCCCGTCGGGTCTTTATTGAAGGTTTCCAGCTCGAGGGAAGATGAGCTGGAAACCAGAGCTATCTTGGACCTGTCCACCTCGTGTGGTCTTCGACGTCCTGGACCGGTGGGACTCAAACCTGCAACCACGATGCACTCCAAGTACCAGAGATGGAGGATGAAGGGCGGACGCCAACCAGCGCGAGGGCGAAGGCAGCATGCGCCAGCAGGCAAGGCCAGGCGATCCGGGATGATCCGGCAGACAAAAACCAACTCCCCCAACCTGTCGGATCGCACTGAACAATTATTCACTCCTTCTCCAGAGGGGAGGAGCCGCCTCCTCCGACCTGCTCTCCCTCACTGACGGTTTGCGTGCAAATGCGCTCGTCGCCCCGTGATTGGCCAAAGGGTGCCAAGTCCGCTGATTGGACCGGGGATGGGGGGGTCACGGCAGACCGGTCCTCAAACAGGAAGAGGAGTAATATTGTCCTGAGTTGGCTCTCATTGGCCGACCGACGGCAAACTCGCTCGCATCTCTCTGATTGGTCGAGAGAGACGCCAAATCCTTCTTGAACTCCGCCACCGCGAGCGTTATGGCATCAGGATGGAGCAAAGGTGTTGTTATTGTTGTAAGTGATGTAAAAATGTAAAAGAAACCCTGACTATCAAAATAACTCCGCAGCGCACGAACATTTAATCACCGATTAAACATAGGACGGGACCCTACCTAGAAACACATACTTACCGATATAACTGATCTATAAGGACTCTGGCTGTTGTGTGCTCATGGCTGCCAGATTAACAGTTATATGTCATTCTTCCTTCCAGGGCTTTAAGTAGGTGGTGCACTTTCATCTCCTGTCATTCCCCCCATCCCTACCCATAATCTTCTATCCATTAACCGTACCTAATGCAAACTTTTACCAGCAGGTTGCCATGTTTCCTCTTCCTCCTCTCCATCTCCTCTTTTCCTGTTTATTCCCTTGTAGTATTCAACTGTGGCCCCACGACCCCCACTGTTCCAACATTGCCATTTTACCCTTTGTTACCTCCCTATTGAACCTCAACATTGCATAGAAAAAAACCGATATCGTATTTGATTCATTGATTTTTGGTTATTAAATTATTTTATGATCTTTGTTGAACTTTTCACCATCATTCCAACTGTATGCCATGTTCTTGTACTGCTATTTCCAGCTTACCTCTGATCTTTGTTCTTTTCATCTTTATCATTCTTCACTCTCCTGTTTAAATGCTTTTAATATCAAGTGCTTCCTTTTATCGATCCCCTTGTGATTTTGCTCCAAATTTTCCACCTAGTCTGTGCTCAGCACAGTTTGCTAACGTTTGTTTGTTCATCAATTTTGTTCTTAAATTGAGTTTTTCATCGACGAGCTTTGTTTTTGCAAATAAATATGGCAGTGCTTTATCACAATGCAGAATTGACCAGGTGACCACCCGGCTGTCTGTCTGGATTCTGATCAGGACACCGGTCCGAGTCCGGCGACTGTTACAATATAAATGGGCTGGCAGTATGGCTTAGAGGGACACACTCACCTCTAAACTGACTGTCCTGGGTTTGATTGCCGACCCAGCTATAAACTGTTATCTCGATGTTTCACAGGCAGGGTGATTCATCAATGTGTGTGCCGTCCCTTGGATGGATGTTAAGCTGGGCATCCCATCTGCTGGCATTTGTTGGTGGACGTTAAATATCCCACAATATAATTCACGAAGAGAAGGCCAGCTATCACCGGCATCACCATCCGGACATAACCACGAAGAGATATGAGCTGTTCATCATGTAATTTTTATAAATGTCCAAAAGTGTGCCACTTTTGGTTCGTCAGTGATAAATAGTTGTTGCTAATAAATCTGTTAAGAACAAAGGGAAAGTATTTAAAAATTCGTTATTGGCTAAGAAGATATAAGCTTTCATAATGGAGCTACACTGTTAATTGTCGTTGTAGGCTTACTTCGACAAAGTCGTTAGATGATTGCCTAGCGGAAAAACGTTGATGGCCAGACAATTGTCTTGATGGCACGTGTCAAGTAATTTTCGCTCTCTCATATGATGGTTACACCATGAAATGTTCAAAAGTTCTGAATTCTCGAGCGCATGAGCTTGTGTACCACCTGGTCCATCGGGTTCAATTCAAGCTGACACACTCAGGCGGACTTCTGGTCATGTCTGATTGGATCCTGACCAACTGGTGAGCATCTGTTTGCAGTCCCATGCGATCTGTGGAGGCGCGCCGTGGTCCTATTATCGAGACACAAATGGTGGTCAATTGGGTTTGATTCAGTCGCGACTGGATCACTTTGTTGTATTTATGTTTATAAATACTGTAAGTCAGACATTATACTCTCATACGTAATAATGTCAGTGTGTGTCCATCCAGTCAGTCCATCTATCGCATAACCCAAACGCATGAAACTCTGTAGCCCCAAACTTTGCCTTGCATACACGGGAACAACATCATTCCAGGTATGTGCATGGATGAAAATTGTGCCGTTGTGATATACACACCCTTTTTGAAGATAATCTAACGGCCTTTGTTTTAATTAGTCCTTTATCAAGGCTCTGGCATCTGGTCATCGTGACCTTCACTGGGTCTTACTTCACCATTCTTTTTGGCTGTTTAAACAATGCGTTGACTAGGAACAGGCTACAATGGGTTCCTCCATGATAAAGTTTTTTTTGCACTTTTCTCACTCTATATCATCGAAGGCTGAATCGATCTATATATAGGATCACTGGAACTCATTGCAATGCCATTATAAATGCTCTGAAGAAGTCAGCATTTGTGGCTATATATTATTTCATCGCACATGCCATAAACTCTCTAGAATCTCTTAACCTGAGGCAAATTTCAAAAATTTTAAACTTCTGGAATGAACTATCTAGTCAGTTCCAATGCTAAAAGTGTTCATTTGTCGAATTGGGACGATTGCTTGACATTCCGGACATTTATACTGACTGATCGGTGATCACCTAATCGTCTTGCCAAGCCACCGTCTCGTCATCAACGTTATGTAAGGAGTGCTTGCTTGGATAGCTTAAGCTCCATGACAAGTGCTATAATCAAGCTGCTGGCTTGTTCGTTTCTCCAAGTCATGGCCATATACGCAAAAGTATTTTGGCCTGTCATACTGAAAATGCAGTGTATCGAAATCGAACTCAAAAAAAGTTCAGGGCCGCCACTCGACTAGTGTTTGGCCCCAACATTGTTGTGGCAGTTCTCCGACAGTGGGCATCACTCTCTGAATATGCTGCAATTATAATTTTTACATCGCGTTTCACTGCTTTTTGTATGATCTTTCTTCATGATATCGACCGCGTCACTTCGAGCAAAGATAGATACATATAAATAATCATAACCATACAGAGTAGGGGAATCCCCCACATTGAATGAAAAGGTTCAACATATTCCAGATAATGAGGGAGGTGAATTGGAAACAAGACACCATTTGGTCTCATTCGAAAAAGTTCCCCAGGGTGAGGAACGTAGTAACCAAAAAATAATGAATCAGATAAGGCGTTTTCCATTTATTACAAAAAACATTTTTTTCAAGATGGCCCCCCAGTCGCCATCTGGATCCGGCCACGCCCAAAATCATAGGGTTCTTCCTTTTCAGGTGGTACCATGTGTGACTACTAAATTTTCAAATCTATATGGGCGAAAAACATTTTTTTCAAAGATGCGCGCGCCCAGTCGGCCATCTTGGAATCGCGGCAACGCCGAAATCAATAGGGTTCTTCCTTTTCAGGTGTACGTGTGTGGCCAAATTTCAAATCGAGATATGAGCGCAAGAGCTTTTGAGTTATCGCACTCATCAGCTATAAAATGTGAACGCCTGCACCGGACGGACACGGGAACGAGACAGCATCGTGACAAGCCTGGGGTGACAACAATATCCCCTTTCGCCACCGGAGCGGGACAATAAAATTAAAGGTTTGGTTTAAAAAAAATTATTGAACATTTCATTGAAGTGGCTTGCTGGAATGCAGAAGGTACTATAGCCACTCAAGGCTTCCAATCTGCAACAAGCTCCATGGCACACGCACAAGGACTCCATTCTCCATGAGGGCATTTTTGGAGTCTCGGAAAGGCCAAATTAAAAATATATTACGATGATAACAATGAGTAAAAAAATGTTTCAGTTTGTTACACAAAGGCACATGAATTGCCCTCCATCCACAGGTAGAAGTCGAGAGATATTGCCGTCCGCTCGAAGCTGTCAGTAGCCTGGGTTTGAGAATCCCGCCCAGCTAAACTTACCACCCGGTGTTATCAACAAGGGCAGGGTGTTCGCTCTCCGGCATGGAAGTTAACTGGCATCACATCTGTGGAATCCCCACCCCGTCTCTCTCCCTCTTGCTCTCGTCTCCCACCCCTCTGCCCTCTCCCCTCTTTCCCGCATCCTTTTTCTCAACACACCGTCTCTCCTTTTTGCTCGCACTCCTCCGCTGCACCTGCCCCCTTAAGGGGACTGTTAACGGATGACAGGTTTTACGTTTATGAATTTACAATGGCATTCCCAGAATATAAGCATGTATGAATCAGATCAGCCAGTGAGTGCGACAGAGGGGTACAAAAGTCACGCTAGCATAACATGCAGAGCAGGCCTTTGCCAGGTAGACTGACATGGGTTTGAATGCCCCACTGCCCAGTTTTATATATTATAAACCCGACACAGTTAACAAAAGTAAATGTTGTATGTTTGGGTGTTTTAATCACGCAACCCTTAACCCCTCACTGCCTCCCTTCGACGCCCTCTTGAGGTCAGGCTGCACCATCTTTCCTCGCTTGCGCTCCAGCACGGCCATATCCCTCGTTCCACCTTCTCTTCGCCCTCGGCACTGCTTTCCCTTACCCTTAC
The DNA here is from genome assembly GCA_035128595.1 of Eptatretus atami. Lineage (NCBI taxonomy): Eukaryota > Metazoa > Chordata > Myxini > Myxiniformes > Myxinidae > Eptatretus > Eptatretus atami. Next base: position 85,676,549 of record CM068960.1, on the reverse strand, counting down.
CCTCATGCTGCCTTCCTTTTTCCTTCCGGCTCCTTCATGCTGCCTTCCTTGCCACACTGCATCCGTTCCCTATGCTGCCTTCCTTTCCTCTCACCCTCCTTCCCCCTTCGCCTTACGGCTACCTTCCTCCTCCTCCCTCATTGCTTACCCCTCCAAAAACGCCCTCCCCTCTCTATGCCCCTCCCCCACAGTGGAGCATCTCCGGGAGGTCTTCGGGTACTGTCATAAACCATTTTTGTTTTAAGAAGCCCATTTCGTTCAATCCTGTACTATACGCCCCCCCCCCGCCCCCATCACTTCTACACAAAATCGCCATCCCAAATCGGCAAGTCGACGAACTCACTTCTCCCTTTTCCCAATCAACGTATACTCTCCCTCCAAATGGCAAGTCCAGAACCCCTCCCTTCACTGCCAAAAGCCCCCCACTCCCATTCCTCTTTCCCCTCCGTCTCTCCCCAATCCTACTCAGCTCCACACACGCCTCCTCGCCAGAGTGCTATAACGATGTTGGTGAGTTTGCGCTCTCCCCCCCACCCAATCCAATTACCTCACTTTCTGCCCTTCCCTACCTCCTACTGCTCCCCCTCCCTCCTCGCATTCTCTCCCACCGTCTTTCTTTCTCCACACCCTACATCCTCTACCACTCCTCTCTCTCTCCCCTTCCCCCTCTCTCTCCCTCCCTCCACTCTCTTCTGCTGCCTCACTCTCTTTTTCCCCGCTAATATTAACACCATTAGCTGAAGCAACTGGTTGTATTTGCTAGACGTGGTAATATAAACAAGCAATGACCGCATTGGTGGCCACACTTGCAACAAAATCATCGGTAATCGGGCGCGTTGGGAACGCGTATTTAAATAAAGCATTCTTAAAAGTATGACCAGCGTGATTGGGAATCACATCTTAATGTCGCTTTTAAAGATTACTTGACAGCCTACACATCCATGTAGCCTCTCACCATGGTTAAATCCAGAAACGAGCCTGGATCTACGTACACAATGAGTCAACAGATTGTTTAACTCCAATATAGGGCCATTCAAAATGACGTAACGCTATGTTTTTTTTTAGGAGGCAAGCACCGTCGATGCTGATGGCTTGATTAAACCTTACTTAATAATTTTTATTCGACATTGATTAGATTTTCCAGTTGCGCTCTCGTGAGTATACTCGACGCACAGGGCCAAAGCGCCATTAGAAATCTGATGGCAACAAACCCGTGACAGTGTTAAATCAGCAGAGGCAAAGCAATGGACCTGGTCTTGCGCACACCCATGAAAACGCAAAATGGTCGGCAAAATCTATTTTTGTCTGAGTGACTGATTGGTTGGAGTCAAGCGACAAATGTGGGTGGGGTCGGCGTAAGGCTGTCGCGAACCAATGGGTGTACAATTTCCAAAATGCGATCACCAGCAAGAAACCACAGCACTCCTACAACAACGCAGATGTAGGGTAAAAACATTTGCTTCCTAATTAATAAAGACATTCTAAAATAAAACGTTGTGCGTTTCTTCGCCGAATCTGTGTGAGTGTCTCGTTCCGAGAACTTTGTATGAAGCTTCTTGTGATTTTCTGCAGTCTCAAATTCGCTGTTTGTTTCAGAATTACTAATTCTCTAGTGTTTTCATAATAAATACGATCTCTTTTGTTTAATTCCTATATTCTTGCTATGACACAAAGGTTCATACATTGTTTTTTTCCATTCATCATCTATCCTCACAACAATTTGGCAAACTAAAAACCAAAGCATCAGGTGAAGTGCAACTCGATTATCTTATATTATTTGCATTGCAATGGCGGTGGGTCTGCACTCTCATGATATGGATGCCACAAGGGGATGTGTTCATGAATGCAATATGCAAAAAAGCAATGAAAGATTGAAACTCAAATAAAACTCAAAGTTCTCATGCTTCCCCACCGCATCAGCCCCTACCATATAAGTGGTGGACGAACAAGTATTTGATACAGCGATTTTTCAGGTTTTCTCCACTTACCAAAGCAACTGTAAGAGGTCTCGCTATATTTTTAATCATAGGTACCTTCAACTGTGATAAGTACGGGAATCTAAAACAAAAATCCTGAAAACATCCACAATCTGTATTGGAATTTTTAAAATAATCTAATTTGCATTATTATTGGCATGAAATACGTATCTTGATACATCAGAAAAAGCAGAACGTTAATATTTGGTACAAGTAAACTATTGTCTTGCAATTACGAAGATGCCACGACTTTCCTCTGAAGTTCTTCGCAGGTTTGCAGCAGACTAGCAGGCAGGGTTTGGCCGGCACTTCGTCCATACAGATCTTCTCGCAGATGACACTTCAGGTTCAGGGCTGTCGCTAGGGCAAAGCACAGACCTTTTCAGCTCCCTACGCAAAGAATTTCTATTGGGTTCAGTCTGGAAGAACTGGCTAGGACCACTCCAGGACCTTGAGATGTTCTTACGGAGCCACCTTAGTTGCCCCTGGCTGTGTGTTTGGGTCGTTGTCATGCTGGAATAGACCCAGCACGCCCAACTCTTCAAATGGGCTCCTTGTTGAGGGAAGGAGGTTGTTGCGCAAGATCTCGCGATAACATGGCCCCAACCTTCTCCGCTCAATAGGTGGCAGCTCGTCCTGTCCCTTTGCAGAAAAGCATCCCCAGCAGAATGATGTTTGCCAATCCTAACCTGCTTCAACGGTTTGGGCAAATGGTGTTCTTTGGATGCATTGGTATACATCCATAAAACTCTCCTACCTTTCACAAACTCACCACATCTAACACTAAACTCCACATCATACACAACACCGGCGAGTGGAGTTTAACAGCATCCAAAACACAACCAAAGAACTCTATTAAACCACTTTCTTCGGCACCTGCTCATCTCACACATCACAAACGACCACATGACCTTACCTCAACATACACAACAATAACCAAACATACACACATACACACAACACACACACTCCAAACAACAAAACACTCAAAACCTAAATAAACACACACTAACAGCCAAACCATAAACATCATACCAAGCCATTCTCTCTGGATCATCAGGTGGTCATCCCACCATCGAGCACTACCACTTATATTACAGAAACCAGGCACCTTGGACATCGCATGAGCCTTAAGCAGACAAGGGACCATCAACAAACTATTCAATAATCACATATAGTGCTAGCCGCTCACCACAATAAAGGAATTTTAACATAAAATTAACCATGACGGCACATGTAGTGTGAAACCTCTACACTTTAATCAGGTTTTATTCCATCATTTGATACTACACAGTGGTCCGCTTATCGCAGGCCATACACAAAACACATATACCCATCAACATCAATTGACCCACGCCATCATACAAAGTCCTGCCGTGTTAAGTTCTGGTAATAAGCTGATACACAACTACACATCCCACAAATTTTTCTCATAGTCATTAGAAGCTCACACAAGGTGAGTATTCTTGCATGTAGCCCAGAACGTCAACCGACGAGGACAGAAATTTTTTTGGACCGAACTAGTTATCTTGAACTTCTTTCTTCATTAAAACACAACACACCTATCAAACATTAATTCCATACAAATACATTAGCGAAAAACACACAGTTGATTGCCCTCTCCACAAAATTGACACTGCTTGCCTATTGTCCTGACTAAGCAAACACAACAACATAACCTAAACAAATACCATCAAACCACCACAACCTTGTGAATGTCTAACCATATACAACTATCCTATCAGTCACCCAATCGATTCCTTAATTACAAGAAAACAAGCTCATCTACCTCAACATACATGCGTACCATTCTGCACCACACATTTGTGGAGAGGTTGGAGGTCTGATTGTGATGAGTTGTGGACAGCTACCTCTTTTTTATTGCAGATAACAGAGTTCAAACAGGTGCAGTTAATACAGGTAATTGAGTGGAGATGGGAGGGCGCTCTTAAAGAAAACTAACAGTCTGTGAGAGCCGGAATTCTTACTCCAGGTTGGTAAGGTGATCAAATACTTTATTTTATGCAATAACTAATCAAATGCAATAATTACTCATAAAAATCATCATTCACCACCCCACATCAATGTTGATTTCAGATTCTATTCTGTTTTAGATTCCGACATCTTTATTCTGAGTGTACCTATGATAAAAGATTACAGACCTCTTACCACGTGACTTGTAGTGGGAAAACCAAACCTGTTCTAAAAATTCGCCAAAGATGTATCAATATTCTGTTCCCTCTCACAAAAACACAACCCACTGTATATAATATATATATTATATATACTGTATGATTTTTTCTGTCCTTACAATTAAATTATATAAGTACTAAGAACATTAATGATGTTACATCACATTCACACTGGTGAATATTGATTTATCAAGGAATGCTTTGTTCAGTCACTACTCAGCCCATTGTACCCACAGAACATAATAGGCCACGACTATGCTTTTGATGTGGGATCAATCATCTCTAACATATTTTTGGTTCACAGAGCGCCAGCCAGAGTGACCACTCTAATTACGTTTAATGTCTGTGGTCCTAGCAATCTGTTCTGATCTGTCTGTCACTGTCCAGAGCATCATAATAATAAAACAATCACGTGGACTTTGATCCGATTCCTTAAGATAAGCAAAACTATGGTTATCACTCATGCATGCTTCGGATAATCATATCTGTTGTGTTTTGTCTGGATGATGGTCGTTGGCTCACATCATACTCACCCTCACACCATTGGTGAGGGACACTCCAAGACCAACCACACCACGCCCAAAAATTAGCGACATTTTTATGGGGTAGTCGGATTAAAAATCGATCTTCTCCTCAGCAGAATTGACTGAAGATGGTGTTCTTCGGTATTTGAATAGCAAAATGATTATCTAAAACTCGTCTCTACGTTGTCGATTTTCATTCTTCATACCACACCGCAAGGACCTACCTTACAGTACAAAAGACTTACGATCAGGTACATCAAAAACTACATTACTTTGAAAATTGCGAATTTTTGACCGCATAAAAATCATTACAATCACGACCCATCACATCACCACCCATTAACCTCACAATAACAATTTACAATCAACACAAAGCAACCAACATAACACCATTCCATGCAAACTTTAAAGAGCTAGGATGAAATATTTTTTTTATTGCATAATCTTGAGTCATCACCCCTCAAACCACAACCATCACCACCAATCCCATAATAACACCACAATCATTAGTATTCAGGAACAACCATTTGCTCCCTAAAACTCACAGTCACACAACACCAGACACCTTGAAGCCCGTGGCGCCCCTTCAAGTTTTGTTTTTACAGCTGATATCAATCGCATCAAGTACCTGGAAATCCGAGGAGTGCGAATGCCATATAGCTATAACCTGAATTCGTTACCTACAACCAACATAAATTGTTCCACCTCAGGGACAAATGTTCCAGAGAGTTTTGCATCGCAAAAGGTCATAAATCTGTGACCTTTGGTCTTGACCTTTAACCTATTGGCCCAACAAAGAGTAAATAATTTTCAAAGTTTGTGGGAATCACACCGGAAGCTTATCTACCCCTACTGACACCCATTTCTCATACTACGGACGCTAACTCCAATAAGCACCTTATGCACGTATCCTGTTTCCCATTATTTTATGTCCACATTGTTTTGTGACCACTATTATACAGATTCCATTTGCAAAAGGGTCAAAATATTTTTAAGTTTTTGACGTAACTCGACGAGTATCTATCACACGATACATTATTGCAGCTGTTTGATTAACGGAACTCAAACTAATAATACATATTATATACTAATTGGTTCCAAAATTAATCACATTGGTCTCATCCTTGACTTCTGAAACAATCTACAATCGTCAAAAGTTACCAACACCAATATAGCTCAGTGAACACATCGTCCACTACCTATACAGACATTTGTCAACATATATAAGAAATGATTTGGAGAACTTTTGTTTCTAACGGAAACGCACTTACTTTGAGCTGTTCTGCGTCTAATCCGTGTACTCGAACTTTCAACATACGCATCGCCCACTAATTAACAAATGCACGAAATCTCACAAGAATCAACAGAACAAAACAATTACACCATACAAACACAACCACAACAAAACCACCACAACAAGTAAACCACCATTCACAAAATAAACCACAAAACCATCCCAACAACCAAAACACTAACACAACATACACCATCACACACCAACATACACACACACTACACACTAACACAACAACGAACAACACACACCTCACACAAACACCCACACAAAAAATAACCACCAAAACACACAACACACCCTACAAACACAAACACAACTACCTAAACTAACAACAACATACCAAAAACTAACAACACACATCAACAATCAACTACACACAAAACAACATACAACCCACAACATCACAAACAAAAAAAACATCATACACCCAATACAACAACACATCCTAACCAACAAAACACATCAACAAATACCACAAACACAACACACACATGTTCAAGGCAAGGACGTCGCATCAATGAGTTACACCATCCCTCAAATGGACGTTAAGGTGGCGACCGCTCTGCGAGCACAAGATGGGGGACATTAAAGCCAAAAGGTACTTTATGAAAAGAGTAGGCCATTGAGTGTCGGTGTTCTGGCAAAATTCTCCATTCTTGCCCTGATCCTAAGCCAGGCACTGCATCAGCAAAACAGTGACACCTCAGTTATGATGCCTATGACGAGAGATCACAGTGGCCTACGTACATGAATAAAACCACTGTTTTCAAAGGGTTCCTTTGTGAGAAATTGAGGGCTTTTCTCGTACACGATCTTAAAGATCTCTGTTGTGTCTGTGATTACATTTTGAGATGTTGCTCCTGTCAGGAATGTTGGCCTCTGCCAAACCATCCCCACCCAAACCACCATCTCAATGCCTTCTAAAATAAAATAAAAACCTGCTCCATTTGAATTGCTGACATGAAGGCAGGACACCAAGTGCATGGTAGTGTGCACCAAGTGCGTAAATTATGTTTTGAATTAACATCAGCTATTATTACGACATGCAGTCGATGCCACTCGCACCTGTTGTGATCCCCAAAGCTCTGACATCGTGCCTCGAAAAAGAATGGATGCTTTCGTCTCCCAAAGCATTATTCGCTGGATTACAATCTTATCCCTTGTTTTCTCCAGAAACACTCTCATGATCTCCAGTCTCTGCCATAATTGCACACCCATGGGTATCTAATATGAAGGTAAATTCCTGAAGTTTGTTAAATAAACAGCTATCAAGGTTCATGGGGATTTTGACATACAAGGGTTAAGTGATTCCTGAGTGAAGAAAACAGTTGACATCAATAGTGAAAAAAAATACTTGAATTGGGAGTACAAGTTGCGTCAAGGAGTGAATTTGGTATGAGAGGGGGTCACCTTGAACACCTGGAGCAAAGTGCAAAATTTGGTTTGAAGCGAGGAGGGAACGCCAAAAGTTCATCGTGTGGTTTCAGAAGGTTCCACAACGAGAATGACATTAAACATACATGTGCGACGTTCAAAAAGTTCTCGGAAGAGATACAACAGTCTAAGAAAGATCGACGAATCATTCTGAATGTGCATTTCAATCGATCAAAGCAACGACGCTCTGTATCGAAGATAGAGAGACGCCGGTGCTCGAAATGCAGCATCTTAGCAAGGGTCGTGCTGATGGGTGGTTTGCAGTTGCCTTCCCAGTAGTCAGTCAAGGTAGGATTTGGTTTTTGTTAGGTGCAAGTGTCAACTTGCCTTCAATTTCTAGCAACCAATAAAGTATTCAACATTTATATCAGTTGAGTGAGTGAGTGAGTGAGTGAGTGGTTATAATTATATATTTATATCTCGATTATAATACCAAGCTTGAACACTAAAAACTCGGCTCCCGTCACACGATCCCTATGAATTGTCTGTGGCACTTAGCGAGAATGGCGACAATGTTTGGGAAGTCTTGGCTTCACATAGTACAGCATTGTTCGCACAAATGGTATTTTTGTCATTCCCCGTGTACGGTCTGTCGTCTGCTCAGCTATGTTATGTACTGCTATCCGTGCATGTGCACGGGTATCGCTAGTATTCTATATAATAATACACTTATTCTGTCTGTTGTTTCTCTGTCTGTCTATCTGACGATGTTCTTAAACTACTCAGCCAGGACCATAAAACCCATTTCATCATCAAGGTCTTTTCTGAAGAGCTGAGGTTAAACATTTTTTTTCATACAAATAACCTTGTGGTTAAAAAAAAAATCATTTAGGTTACTTGTCCACTATTTTTATTGAAGAATCCAGATGATGGAATCTTGTAAGATGGTGATTTTAAACGGTTATATATTTACTTTCAACATTGCTCTCACGAACGCAACAGGAATGTGAAAACAGGAAGAGATTGTGAATTTAACGTTGTTCCGTCATTAAGTACTTGTAACATTGTTCTTAACGAATGGAACAGGAACAACACAGGCATGATGGGTCGAATTGCATCATCTGTGCCAAACTACCTTGTATATCTTATGTAATGTTAAAAAAGAGGGAAAAGGGGGAGGGGAGAAGACAATTGGGGTGAGGGGAGCAGAGAGTTTGGAGAGGTGTGAAGAAACATATATATATATATATATATATCTTCTCCATATATATAAGTAGGAGTGTATGTTTGTGTCCTCTTATAACTCGAAAACTGCGCATCGTAGAGCAAAACTAAAGGCATATTCGGATCAGCGCGTCTCACAGGTACTACAGCACACCTTAGATGTTTAAAAAACCGAAAAAAAACATCGATTTTTTTGCGTTTCACTTTTTCGGCTGCAATTGATTGATTTTCCAGGTCGCGCCTTTTTATTCACAACATGATCAAAATAAGACAAAGACAGACCAGCGGACGTTAACAAAGTTTCTGATCAAAATTTGACTTTCTGATTTTAGATGCCCGAAAAAGGAAGAGCTCCATTGGTCCAAGGCAGCTGCAGCTAAGCAAAAACACACTAAGAGACAAAATGAGACTGAAGAGGAACGATCAGCCAGGCTCAATGAACACGCCACAGCGGCAACAACAGGCGGAGCAAATGAGACTGGAAGAGTGATGCAGACTTGAGGCAATGCGTCACCGCACTGCAGAAGCACAAGCACTGGCCGGGCACAAGAGCACAACAATGCCAACAGGGTGGCATTCACGTATGACCCGGCTGACCCAACAACTCATGCAGACTGGCCGAATGGACCAAGTTTGCACCCACTGCTCTGCTTACAGGTTCAAGGGAGAGACCAAGGGTGTGTGCTGCAGCGATGGCAAGGTCATCCTTGAGCCCTCTCCTGTTCTTCTCCCTTGCTGAAGGAACTTCTTCTCTCTTGCTGATAACTTCGACAACCTCCGTGACAGCCTCATGGCCAGCGATGGTGACCCTCGCAATGTTGGGCAAAGGGTGGTCCTTCCAGCAACATACCGAGGTGGGCCAGGTGGATGCATGAGAAATAGAGTGATGCCATGGCCATGTGCATCACATCGGAAGGCCTGACTTCTTCATCACGATGACCACGAATCCCAAATGGACCGAGGTCCAGGAAAACCTCCTGCCAGGACAAGAGCCTCACGATTGCCCAGACATCATTGCCTGGTGTCTTTTGCCAAAAGACAAAGAAGCTCATGGAGCTACTAAAGAAGGGAGCTTTTGGAAGATGAGAGCCTTCCTGTACACCATTGAGTACCAGAAGCGGTCTTCCTCATGCCCCAATCCTCCTGTGGGTTGCTCCAGAGGACAAGGTCAAGCCCGAAGAATTGACCTGGTCATCAGTGCTGAGATTCCTGACAAGGAGCAAGATCCATTGCTACACAGATGGTCATGGCACAATGATCCACGGCCATGTGGAAACCTCAACCAGAACAGCGCTTGCATGAAGGACTGCAAGTGCTCAAAGGATTTCCCAAAGCCATTCCTGCAGAGCACTGAGCAAGGAAATGACAGCTACCCAAATATCGCCGTCTCAAGCCAGAAAATGGTGGTCACACCGGTGAGATAAATATGCGCCAGCCGGGAAAACGGGTGGTACAGGTAGTCACCAACCAGTGGGTGGTACCCTTCAACCCATTCCTCCTCCGCCAATTCAATTCCACATCAATGTTGAGATCTGCTCCAGCATCAACAGCCTCAAGTATATCACAAAGTATGTCATCAAGGGACCGATCAGGCAGCGTTTGAACTGCAGCGAGCCAATGAGGAGGCCGGAAACCGTCAAGTGGATGAGGTAGCACAGTTCCAGAATGCACCTACGTCGGCAGTAGCGAGGCAGTCTGGAGGATTCTGGAGCCCCTAATTTCCGAGCATCTCCCTCCAGTCATTAGCCTAGCCGTCCACCTCGAGAATGGCCAGCGAGTCTACTTCAATGTGGACAATGCCGTCGAGAGGGCACAGCAACCCCGCAGCTACTACGCTGACTGCCCTCTTTGACCTCTGCAGTCATGACGATTTTGCCAAGACGCCCTAATACCACGAGTTGCCCGAGTACTACACGTGGACAAGTCGCACAAGAAGTGGGCCCGCTGCAAGTGAGGAGAGGTGGTCGAAGGTCCACATGCAATCTGGAAGGCTCCACAATTGGCCGCATCTACAGCATCAGTCCGAGGCAGGGTGACTGTTACTACGTTCGACTTCTCCTGACTGAAGTCTGTGGCCCTCCTCCTTCACTGCTCTGAGAACCGTGAATGGCCTGGAATTGTCCTTCCGTGAAGCCTGTCTCGCAAGGGGACTCCTCGAAAATGACCAGCACCTCACCTTGCTATGGAGGAGGCAGGCTTCAGCCAGTCTGCACCAAACCTAGGAGTCTCATGGCAGTCATCCTCACCACCTGTTTCCCTAGCAATCCACACACACTCTGGGATCAGTTTCGTGACCTCCTCTCTGAAGACTACCTGTTCCAGCACCGTCACAATGTTGGCAATCCTGATGCTGACGACAACGAGGAGGTCTATAACTTGCACTTTGCTCCCTCGAGGACAAGGTGATCATGATGGGCGGCCGTCATTTCAGTTTGTATGACCTACCTACACCAGAGAGGGCACAGAAGATAGGCTACTAGGGAAGTGGACTACAACCAAAAGCAGTTGGCTGTCCAGGCTGATTACCTCCACACCACCTGACAGATGACCAACGTCAGGTCTACAATGCAGTCCTTGAACTGGTGCAGCAAGGTAGCATCATCAATGGCAACAGGAGCAGCAACATCATCTTCCTCAATGCACCGGGAGGCACAGGCAAGAGCTTTGTCATCAACACAATACTGAAAAAATTAGCTCAGGAGGCAAGATTGCGACTGCGCTGCATCCAGTGGACTGCCACAATCTCCTCAGGGAGGATGAACGCTGCACAGCACCTTCAAGATCCACTCGACACGCACCTCAAAGATCAGCCAACATGCATCATCAAGCGTGGAACAGCATTGGCCAAGGTCATCAAGGATGCTGCTGCCATCATTGTGATGAGGCCCCGATGACTCACAAGTCAGCCTACGAAGCTGTAGACCGCACACTGCAGGACATCACAGGAGTCCAGCAACCCATGGGAGGCATCCCACACTGCTCTGTGGAGACTTCCGGCAGATTCTTCCAGTGGTCAAGAGAGGCACCAGATCCAACATTGTCAACGTCAGCCTGAAGACGTCCCCCTGTGGTGCCATGTGACTGTCAAGCACTTGACCACCAACATGCGAGCTCACCTGTCTGACGATGAAGGGGCCAACAACTTCTCCAAGCTGCTCCTGGAAATTGGCAATGGACAGATCCAATTTGCGGCCGAACCAGACATGATCGCAATTCCTCCTGGACTGGGCAAGGTCGTCTCCACACTGGAGGAGCTCAAGGCTGAAGTCTACCCTTGCTTGACCACAAATGGAGTCAGGTCTGAGTGGCTGGCTCAGCGTGCAATTCTCTCTCCGCTGTATACCAATGTCAACCAGCTCAACAACTGGCCTTTGGGAGAGTTCCCCGGTGATGAGAGGATCTATAGTCTGTGGACAGTACCATCTGCGACGAGGAGGCAGTCACTTACCCTGTTGAGCTGCTCAATTCTCTCGAGCTGTCAGGAATGCCACCACACTCTAAAAGCTGAAACTCGGTGTGCCCATCATGATCCTGCGAAACATGGAGCCACCCAAGACCACCAATGGCACACGCTGCATCATAACCGCCTGCATGCCAATATCATTGAGGCCACCATCTCCTGTGGACCATACAAAGGAGAAGTCGTCCTTCTGCTGAGGATCCCACTCATTTCATCACTCCGAGCTGCCCTTCCAGTTTCGCCGACTCCAGTTTCCCTGCAAGCCATGCTTTGCGATGACGATCAACAAGGCCAAGGTCAGACGTACAAGACAATCGGTGTCGACTTCTCTGTCCCGTGCTTCTCCCATGGCCAGCTGTATGTGGCTGCCTCTCAGACTGGCAGCACAGTGAAGCTCAACATCCTGGTACCCAACAGTCAGACACGCAATGTGGTCTACCCTGATGGACTGGAGCACTGATGACGAACGCTGACAACAACAAGAAATGTGAAATGTTTCCAAATTAAATGTGATATATAAATGTGATATAATATTAAGCGCCACAGTTTACCCCTTTCTTATTCCTATTTTTTTCCCCGGGCAACGCCGGGTACTCCAGCTATATGTATATACTAGCGATACCCGTGCACATGCACGGGATAGCAGTACAACATAGCTGGTAGCAGACGACAGACCGTACACGGGGAATGACAAAAATACGCATTGTGCAAAATGCAAGTGGTATTATGGAACGCCAAGACTTCCCAAACATTGTCGGCATGTCCGCTAAGGCCTAGGTCACATTTGCCACGGCGGCCGTGGGGTCCCCAAAATCTGCGGCCACTAGCATTATACGGCGGCCGCAGTATTTCCACGGTCACACAATGTAGCAGTCACATATGTTTTTATTTTTCGGGGAGCCGCACGGCGTATTTATAAATTGTGGAGACCGAAAACGTGGGGGTGCCGTACGGTCTTTGATTTGATGTCGCACGGTGACCTTAGGGCGTCGCTGCGGCGGCCATAGAATTTTCAAGGCAGACGCAAGGTGCCCGCAAGGCGACCGCAGGGGGGCCCTAAGGCGAACGTGCGGCAGACACACTGTGGCATGTTGGTAAATGTTTCAACTTTACCCTCCATCGGTGCATGCACAGCACAATTCAGAAAGTGCATCAACTGAAGAGGAGGACTCTCTTTCTGTTTGTTAAAAATTGGGGAATAGAGTTTATACGTACTTTGTTCGATCTATTGGTTGACTGTGCTGTTTAACTGAACGAAATATGTACTAATAAGTGTGTGTGTGTGTGTCTCCTCCATAACTCCAAAACCATAAAACCTAGCAGGCTGAACCTTTGCATGCATACGAGGGGAACTCCAAAGGAAGGGAAGGAGTGAAAATTGGGTATTTGAGTTAATTAAACACCCATTTTGAAGATAATTAACGGCCTTATTTAATTATATAGTCTTCATCAGGCGGTCCTCGGCCACCTCGCTCTCTGGGTCTTTAGGCGTATCATTGGTAACCTCGCTGGGATCTGAAGCCGCCATGTTTTTTGGCCTGCTCAATCTTACTTTGACTTGGAACAGGCCGCAACGATTTTGTAACGATGAAGTTTTTTTTTTTTCACTTTCCTCACTCTTATTATCGAATGCCTGTTCATCATAGCTATGTATTGCCGGATACATTGCAATGCTTATAAACGCCCAGAGACGCCAGCGTTCGTGGCTTTATTTCATTTTCACACATTCCATAACCTTGAAAATCTCTTAAACCAAGCTGAATTACAAATTTTCAGCTTCACAAGTGAACTTAGTAGTATTCTGACTCCTAAAAAAAGTGTTCATTTGTCCAATTCGGACATTGCTTGGGTGTCTCCGGGAAGTGTTTAATATGATAGATCGTTCCTTGTCAAGCATTTCTTTGGAGTGCTTCCTTGAGTGCTTAAGCCACTTGGAAAGCACTGTACAATATTTGCACTGTCAGTGTCACTGAATACTTTATTCCCACATCATCCCTCTATGTGGAGCAATACCGTACCCCATGATATCGAATGACTTGAACAAAGTTCAGAGGCCACTCATCTGCATTGGCCACATGTTGTTTTGCGATGCAACAGGCGGTGGATGGCTTGCTGAAAATGTGAAATATTATTTTACATGACGTTTCCCCGTTTTTGTACAATCTTCCACTATACGACCCATCACTTTGGTGTAGATAAATACAAATAAAAATTAAACATTTAATTTTTAAAGTTTCTTCAACCATTTCATGGAGTGCTTGGTGAAGCCACTTGGTGCGCATTCTTCAAGCTTCAATGGCGATACAGCGGTTCAATAACAGAGGTAAGAAGGCAAAATAATTATATGATCACAATGAGTAAAAAATGTTTTTGTTTTTTAGGAAGTAATGAATCGCCACATCATGGCAGGAAAGATGAGAGGTACACATGCTCGCTCTCAGCTGTCTAGCCTGGGTTCGAATCTTTACCCAGCTATAAACTGTTATCCCGGTGTTTCAGAGGCAGGGTGATTCATCATTGTGTGTGCCGTTAAACTCATGTCAAATCAGCCGGAATCCTCCCTCTCCCCCCCCCCCATTTTCATCTCTCTCCCCCCCCCCTTCCATCTCTTCCCTCTCCTCCCCTCCCTCCCCTCCCCCTTCCCTCTCTCTCCCCTCTCTCTCCCCCTTCCCATCTCTCTCCCTCTCCTCTCCTCCCCACCCCTCTCCCTTCCCATCTTTCTCTCCTCTCCTCTCCTCTCCTCCCTCCCACTCCCACCCCTTCCCATCTATCTCCCTCTCCCTCTGTCTCTCTCTCCCACCCCTCTCCCCTCTCTGTCTCGATCCGAATGTATCTGGACGGTGGTTATTCCCGGATGGTGGTTATCTCCTCACGTTTCGGATG
>CM068960.1:85648941-85661594 GCA_035128595.1 Eptatretus atami | reverse complement strand
CGATGTCAAATCAGCCGGAATCCTCCCTCTCCCCCCCCCCCATTTTCATCTCTCTCCCCCCCCCCTTCCATCTTCTCCCTCTCCTCCCCCCCCTCCCCTCCCCCTTCCCATCTCTCTCCCCATCTCTCTCCCTCTCCTCTCCTCCCCACCCCTCTCCCCCCTTCCCATCTTTCTCTCCTCTCCTCTCCTCTCCTCCCTCCCACTCCCCACCCTTCCCATCTATCTCCCTCTCCCTCTGTCTCTCTCTCCCACCCCTCTCCCTCTCTCTGTCTCGATCCGAATGTATCTGGACGGTGGTTATTCCCGGATGGTGGTTATTCCTCACGTTTCGGACGGTGGTTATGTCCGGATGGTGATGCCGTGATAGCTGGCCTTCTCTTCGTGAATTATATTGTGGGATATTTAACGTCCACCAACAAATGCCAGCAGATGGGATGCCCAGCTTAACATCCATCCAAGGGACGGCAAACACATTGATGAATCACCCTGCCTGTGAAACATCGAGATAACAGTTTATAGCTGGGTCGGCAATCAAACCCAGGACAGTCAGTTTAGAGGTGAGTGTGTCCCTCTAAGCCATACTGCCAGCCCATTTATATTGTAACAGTCGCCGGACTCGGACCGGTGTCCTGATCAGAATCCAGACAGACAGCCGGTGGTCACCTGGTCAATTCTGCATTGTGATAAAGCACTGCCATATTTATTTGCAAAAACAAAGCTCGTCGATGAAAAACTCAATTTAAGAACAAAATTGATGAACAAACAAAAGTTAGCAAACTGTGCTGAGCACAGACTAGGTGGAAAATTTGGAGCAAAATCACAAGGGATCGATAAAAGGAAGCACTTGATATTAAAAGCATTTAAACAGGAGAGTGAAGAATGATAAAGATGAAAAGAACAAAGATCAGAGGTAAGCTGGAAATAGCAGTACAAGAACATGGCATACAGTTGGAATGATGGTGAAAAGTTCAACAAAGATCATAAAATAATTTAATAACCAAAAATCAATGAATCAAATACGATATCGGTTTTTTTCTATGCAATGTTGAGGTTCAATAGGAGGTAACAAAGGTAAAATGGCAATGTTGGAACAGTGGGGGTCGTGGGCCACAGTTGAATACTAAGGGAATAAACAGGAAAGAGGAGATGGAGAGAGGAAGAGGAAACATGGAACCTGCTGGTAAAAGTTTGCATTAGGTACGGTTAATGGATAGAAGATTATGGGTAGGGATGGGGGAATGACAGGAGATGAAAGTGCACACCTACTTAAAGCCCTGGAAGGAAGAATGACATATAACTGTTAATCTGGCAGCCATGAGCACACAACAGCCAGAGTCCTTATAGATCAGTTATATCGGTAAGTATGTGTTTCTAGTAGGGTCCCGTCCTATGTTTAATCGGTGATTAAATGTTCGTGCGCTGCGGAGTTATTTTGATAGTCAGGGTTTTCTTTTACATTTTTACATCACTTACAACAATAACAAACCTTTGCTCCATCCTGATGCCATATAACGCTCGCGGTGGGCGGAGTTCAGAAGGATTTGGCGTCTCTCTCGACCAATCAGAGAGATGCGAGCGAGTTTGCCGTCGGTCGGCCAATGAGAGCCAACTCAGGACAATATTACTCCTCTTCCTGTTTGAGGACCGGTCTGCCGTGACCCCCCCCCCCATCCCCCGGTCCAATCAGCGGACTTGGCACCCCTTTTGGCCAATCACGGGGCGACGAGCGCATTTGCACGCAAAACCGTCCAGTGAGGGAGCAGGTGGAGAGGCGGGCTTCTCCCCTCTGGAGAAGGAGTGAATAATTGTTCAGTGCGATCCGACAGGTTGGGGGAGTTGGTTTGTCTGCCGGATCATCCCGGATCGCCTGGCCTTGCCTGCTGGCGCATGCTGCCTTGTCCGCCTTCGCGCTGGTTGGCGTCCGCCCTTCATCCTCCATCTCTGGTACTTGGAGTGCACGTGGTTGCAGGTTTGAGTCCCACCGGTCCAGGACGTCGAAGACCACACGAGGTGGCAGGTCCAAGATAGCTCTGGTTCCAGCTCATCTTCCCTGAGCTGGAAACCTTCAATAAAGACCCGACGGGGTCCATTCTTTGGGTGTGTGTCTGAGTGTGGGCCGTCTCTAAGTAGAATCGTTAAGTGCTTGCGTTATTGTACATTGGAATATATTCGGTTGTAATCTGCTCTTTGTCTCCCTTCCGGTTTTTGCCCATTATTGTAAAATAAATCCCCTCTTGTTGAATGTCCCAGCTCGTCCTTGTCCTTTCTATAATTGGTTTGCCACGCTGCGAACGGGAATTAGGAGGCCTCATTGTTGCCGTAATCGTGCAATCGGCCCGGCAGGATTCTGGTACCCTCCGCTCGGGGTACGACTCGGATCCGGCTCGGTAACGGCCCGGATCGCGCAGATCCTGTCGAGGGTGAATTTCCCTGGTAGTTTGGATGACGTGGGTATTTAGGTATATTTAAATTGGCAATCGACCCTATCCCACCTGGTCGACCTATTGGCGATCTTTGGTCCGATAAGACCATGACCTTTCGGATTTATCTGAAGGGTGCGACCTAAATTCCGGGTGTTCGTGGAGCCGACTCTACTGCTCCATCTAGCGGTCGTGCTCGCCACCGAGACACGGCCCCACAACATAACAACCACAGGAAGTGTGTCTTGAGGTCGGCAGTGTGGTTAGATTTTGAGACTTTAAGCAGGAGGGGTTAATCATGCCTGTCATTGAGTGGGGGTGAGTCAGAGAGCTGAAGGAGCAAGACCAGAGTGGTGGTTAAAAAGTGTAATGGGGCCACCATCCTGTGTGCGATGTGAGAGAACAGGTCTTGGTGCTTCATCCTCATCACAGAGATGCCAATAATATTGAAAAACTTTAATCAATAGTTTTTGGTTGATTAAACTTGTCGATTGCAGAAAATATACAATCGATGTCTCCACAAATCAAGCTTGCTGAGACCCGTCAACCCTCTACCCAGCTTACCTGTTGGACCAAGACTTGGGATACGAGCACACAGAGCTAGTAAGACCCCATGTCACGTGTATCAGGAATGTGCTCAAGGGCTCCCATGACTCAGCACGTATTCAGCAGCAGGACCTACAGAGTTGTCCCTAAAACGTACACTTATATACCTAACTACCTGTCGGTAGAAAAACCGGCTACCAATACAAAAAAAAAAATTAATCGAAAATCTTGTTTTAAAACTTAAGAATACCTTTAAATGCTATCTCGACCAGATCACAATTTACTAATGTACCTGTGAAAATATTACACAGACGAGTTTTTTTATATATAAAATGGCTTTCCTGCTATCATGGGAAAGCAGTGCGTTGTTCCAGAAATTGAATTGTTCGCAATAGCCATCTGTCAGGCGCTGGCTCCTTACCGTATAGGGGTATATAAGAGTGAGAATGAGAGATGTGCTGCCTGGGCATATTATATTTTTGGCAGAGCGGAATGGTGAAATGGAGAGAAGCGAATGAAATGTTAGGCATCACGGTAACTGTTGTCACAAACCAGGTCTACAGGTCAAGATCCATGCAACCCTGTCACAAGGAATAACTGATATGAGCAGAAAAATCCATGCAATTATTATTACGAACGAACGTAGCAAACGGATAATCCCGTGTAGGTAGGTGATCGATCAAACATTTCATGTGGAACGAAACAGGCAAGAAACCACATTTAGAGTAAGGATCACCAGTTTCAGAAAATACACTTTTTGGGATTTTTTGTGTTCCAATGTCGAGGCTCATGGAAGTACGGAAACACATAACGAACTAGAAGGCCACTCGGTAGAGCGCATACCTCCGCCACGTAATGCCTGATCCACGAGAACTATCGGGCCAATACATATTTGAAATATCGTGCTATATATCGTTTGGCCCAATCTCTCAATGGTGAAGAATCACTTAAAAATTAAATAAAAAATTCTAGTATCCGGATCTGGATGTGGATCTTCACCAAAATCGAATCAGTTCGTCCTTGTCACACACCAAACATGCGCAACAAATTTCATCTGGATCTGTCCACAACATTTGAGATATCCTGCACACAGCCAAACAGACAGACAGACAGACAGACAGACAAACAACAAACAAACAGACAGAAGAGTGAAAACATAACCTCCTTCACCTTCGTGGCAGAGGTAATCATTACATAACATAACTAAAAGAACTAGAGAAAAGGAGGGAAGGTATAAACACCAACCTCAGGGTTGAGGGACAAAATAGAGGGAGACTTGGAGAAATAAGGACGTGAGGAGATGAGGAAAGGGAGGGCAGGGTGAACAACACGGACAGAGCTGCAAACTCTCAATCACAGAAGTGGAAGGAAAAAGTAAAAACCCAGAAAGAGGTTAATGGGGGAAGAAAAAAATCATGGTGTGGACGGGGATGTAATATGCACACCCATTTCAGTTGACTATGCACAGTAACAATGCCTTAAGGCTTAGACGATTAACATGTACTAGGAATTAAACACAGCCTTACATCATACACTTATACACATAACATGTTCATACAAGCACATGTGGAGAATAATAAGGGAAGCAATAGTTTCACCATCTATACCACAAAAACCTAGGTTCTGAGTTGTTCTGGGCACAGCATCTTTGGGCAGGATAAGGGAGATATGGTTGGGTGAGATATGAAGTTCATTCTCAGTTTCTAGGGCCCGGTACTGGAGCCTGTTTGGTAGACCTCAGCACTCCTCTGCAAACGAACTTGCTCTGAGCTGAGTAGGTCTCATGTTCAGGGAAATCAATCAATTAAAATCAATCAATTCCTTACATAACAGAGGTGAGTCTGCCAACATGGAATTACAATAGTCCAAACGTGATGTTATCAAAGTGTGAACCAGCGTTTGATCATACTTTTTCTTTTTCTTTTTTTATTCAGACATGAGCGGATTTAGGAAACATTGTGCAAATGGAGAAAATCGATTTGCAGATTTTAGCGATCGATGGTTAAAAAAGGGGAAAGGTTGGGTCCATTGTGGCATTCTTCCCCTCCCCACCCATTCTTCATTCTTCCTACACGTCTCCCCTCTACATTGCATCCCACCCACCTTTGGTGCATTCCCACCTTTCCACTGTGTTCTTTCTGTTATGCTATGGTCTGTTCTGTATTCTTGCTCTTCCATGAGCCTCGCCCATGGTATACAAAAGGGAAGAATTGGGTCCATCGTGACATGCAAGTTAGAGACTGAAATAGCATTGATCAGGTGATGATCCCAAATTTCCTTTTCTGAAGTTCAAGCTTGGAAGAACTGATGAAGAGCCGAGATTAGTCTTTGCAATATTGGAGCTTAAGAAGGTTAGTTGTGACCCATTTTTGAAATTCAGCAATACTGTTCATTTAATTCAGTGTTGTGGAAGACAGCACATCATCCGGTTTCATGGACAGGTAATCTGGGTGTCATTCACGTAACAGTAAAGATTTAAGATGAAATTTCGTAAAATTGCATGACGACGAGACTCCGTGGCACGATGGTCGGAGAGTCTTCTCTGAGTCTGGGAGGTCAGCGGTTCGTAACCATGGCTGAGTCATACCAAACACTTTAAAATGGTACATGTTGCTTCCTTGATTGGGGGCTCAGCATTTAAAAAGGATAGAGCATGGACAAACAACGGAGAGCTAGCAACCATTGTGCTGGCCATGATGGGCCTCGTGTCTCCTCCTGCATTGTATTTCCTTTTAAGGAAATTCATATTGTTATCAAGATCAATAGGTCACAGAAGATCAACAACAACAAAAAGTTATGTCCCATGTCCATTCCATTAGAGAATCGGTTTTGAGAAGACTTCTCTAAAATATGAGCAAGAATAAAAAATAAACAAGTGGAAATGTTTTTGTTTCTTTCTTTCTTCGTATTGTTTCAAGTCGAAAATTGCCCGTTGAAATGGGATTCAAAACGGGAGGGAGGAGGTCGGAAAAATGCAAAGAACATCTTCTGTCAATGAGCCAGCAAGCTGGGAGCAACAATTCGCATTAATTGCCACATCTGATGCAATTTTAATGCTCTAACAGCGGCGAGGTGCTCCATTTGAAACTGTTTGGTTTGATTTATGATTTTTTGATTCCGAGGGTTGTAATAAAAAATTTTTATTGGTGCAAAGCCAGTAACCAATTGCAAATTTAATAATATGGTACAAATCCTCTGACTACCTGTTCCTTCTCATGAGACGGTACTAACAAATATGTACATATAGACATGTGTTCATCTTACGCAGAAAGTGCACAGGTATGATGATGGAGAGAAGAAATATACCATCAGAGATGGGGAATCCCCCGCCATTGAATGAAAAAGGTCATACATATTCCAGATATTGAGGGAGGTGAATTGGAAACAAGACACCATTTGGTTATCATTTCGAAAAAGTTCCCCAGGGGTGAGGAACGTAGTAACCAAAAATAATTGAAATCAGATAAGCGGTTTTCCATTTATTACAAAAAACATTTTTTTCAAGATGGCGCCCCAGTCGGCATCTTGGATCCGGCCACACCCAAAATCAATAGGTTCTTCCTTTTCAGGTGGTACATGTGACCCAAATTTAAAATCGATATGGCAAACAGTTTATGAGTTATCGCACTCACAGCTATAAATGTTGACGCCGGACGACGGACGGACGGACAGCCGGACGACCTGGTGACAAACAATATCCCCTTCCGCCACGCGGCGGGGGACAAAAAGGAATCTTGGTGATGAGATAAAGTCAAAGAGGCATTTATACATACCTTGTGTCTGACACTACCTGTCCATGAACCATCATGCTTCCTGTTCCACGAGCATTGCAATATAACTTTCCATTCTGCATTACTTTTCACATTGTCAACAGATCCGTTTGTTAAATTATGCCATTTCCTTACTTCCTCGACCACTACTATTTTAATGGACTAAATTATTCACACTTGCTTGCAGAATCGACCTGGAGATGTACATCCACTGACTAGAACGGCACTGGTAGAGCGAATACCTCCGCCAGGCTGAACAGTTTACGTTCTGTATCCCACCGATAGGCCGGATCTGGATCCGAACCTGAACCAAAATCGAATCGGACTTGTTCTTGTCATATAACGTTTTTAGCCCGATCACTTAATGGTGAAGAATCACTTTGGAAATTCCAATATGCGGATTCTGGATCGTCACCAAAATCTAATCAAATCGTCCTTGTCACACACCCAAAATGTCCATGAAATTTCATCTGAATCCGTGCATAACATTTTGAGATATCCTGTTCACAGACAGACAAAGAAGAAAGATGTCATGCAGAGCACAATGCGTGCAAAATCCATAAAACAAATTTGACCTTAAAAAATAATTGTTAATTGAATTCAATGACAAATTACACAAAACCTCTTCAAATGTCAAGTCAAATGGATGAAAATTAATGTTTTAGAAATCTCATCAAATTTGTGACCCTCTTCAAATTTCAAGTCAATGGGATGAAAATTGACGATTTTAGAAATTCCACCTAAGTTGTTGACCTTTTGGTCTATGTTGATCTCAAAAATAATTGGCTAGTTGAATTCAGTGACCTGAAACATAAATCCTCTTCAAATTTCCAGTCAATCAGATATAAATTGAGGGTTTAGAAGTTTGACAAATTTTGTGACCTTTGGCCTTTGTTGACCTTTTGATCTCAAAACAATCGGCTTCTTTCTTATGACAAACTCTACCACGTGGTGAAGTTTCGTGAAGATCAGTATTAAAATTGTGACCTGAGGCGATAACATAAAAAAAAGACAAACACAGACAGACAGAATACACATGAAACAACCAATATCCTTGAAAACATCTTCGATTTTTGCAAGTAACAAACGAAAGGGGTGAAAAACACCGAACAAAACTCAGACGAAATTTATACTTTGAATTTAAAGAACAGCGAGAAATGTTACTTATTGAAATTAAAGCGTTGATCAACTTGATTTTTCTGTAACTTTCCTTGTACTTTCGGAAGTTATGTTTCCATTATCTAAACGACTGATTGGTACTTTTTAGCACGTTCTACAGTCGAGATAGAAGTGCATGCTGGGGTCATCCTTCGTTCTTTTAATTGTCACCATTGGGAGTTGCACTCCGAACTGAACGCAAGTGGTAAGAAGTAGTATTTATACATTGCTCTTATAGAAAGTTACACCACCTTCAAAATTTTCACCCTTTGTTAGCTTATAGCCTGGAATGAAATTTGCATTAAATCACTTTCCACTTTATTTACACATTGTAACCACAACTTCCAAGTGAAAACAAATTCAACAAATTCAAGAAAATTAATTAAAAATACAAAACTAGAATATCTTGGTTTAGACCCTTAAACCCGATTTTCTAATGTCATGAATAAACTTTGGTACATCATGGTGATGAAGGTTGTGGTAGGTTTCATCGAAATTGTGTGTTAGTTTCTGAGAAGAAAGCAAATAACTATTTTGGGGGCAACTCCCACACCCATGCAACCCCTTAGGCCTGATTTTTTTATGCCCGAACAAATTTTGGTAATATACAATGATGAACATTGTGCTAAAGTTTCATCCAAATCCGATGTGTAGTTTCAGAGAAGAAGTTGAAAGTATTTGTGACGGACAGATGGACGGAGGGTGACACACCATCCTCAACTCCATGGAACTACGTTAAAGGTGAGCTAAAATCAACGTCAAACCTGCATTTTTTGCCTTCTTCCCCTACACTTTTACCTTATGTCGTTCCTCTCATTGTGGTACTTTAAAGCAATAACAGCACCATTTCATGTCTAATATATCTCAGATGATTTGTGTATGTTATTGCATGAAACAGTAATATTGCACTAATCAAATGATGATCAATGAAGATGTACAATTAACTAACCTCAACAACGTCCTTTTTAACTGGAAGTATAAAGCATGCTATACAACGTATAAAGGAATGCAATATCTTCATTAAGGAGCAGGAAAAAAAAAAGCTTTTAGTGAAAACCCACGGCCTACATTAGCATTTGGCAGAGGCGTAGGAGTCAACTCAGAGCAATTATTGAAAGAGCTGCCTGATGGCAGGCTCCCTCCCCCATTTCCAACACACACATACACACACACACACACACGTACACTTCCTGTTTTAAGCAGCAGTGTGCAGCTAATCAGATTACAATGAGCAACATGTCCTTTACTGGCATGTGCAGTCAGCATTGTAATGCGGCTGTGGCAAGACAAATTATGCCGGAAAGATCCTGCATTAACCTGTTTGGTTCACACTGAACCTCTGGTATATGATTGATGTATTCACCAGTTCAAATCCCATATGTTGTTATGTGCTTGCCCATTTTTAACTAATATGTATAATAATTATATATATATATATGTAAGTATATATACATTATATGCACACACACAGACATATTTTTAGTTTTGACTTGTATGCACTCCAAACCATTGATAGAATGAGTTATAAATAATAAACTCTATTGCTTTAAGGGTGGTTCAAACCAAGGTCACAATCGAATATGACCTTTGTGGCAAACTTCCTCTGGAACATTCCGGAAATTTAACGTCATATAGACTGGTGAATATGCATTTCGCACTCCTCGATTATCCGATCTGTGATGAGAATCCAGCGACTAAAACAAAATCTTGAAAGCGAGGCGCCACGCAAGTGATTCTCCGAAGATAGGCAAAATGGTTTCAAACTAGGTGCGATGCTCAGATTATGATAAATATGTGTAGTATTCACTCGAGCGGTCGGCGTTGGGTACAATTGCTATTGTTGTATAGTTTTTATGGTGCCATAAATTGCGCAATTTTCCAAGTTTTTGACTCCATTGATCTTGACCTGGGATGAAAAGTTGAAAAATCGTGGACACAACCCGAGTTTTAGATATTCATTATTATTCTAATTACAGTTATATAACCGAACAAATTCGCCAATTCCATATTTCCCCAGGTAGCATATTACTTTCACAAGTCACAAGTCCATAATGTGAAGTGAGATAGACTCTATATTTAATCCTCGACTACCCCATAAAAATGAGGGAACCTTAAATCATATCCTGAAAAGTTACGGTTTCTTCGTTGCTGGCGTGCGTAGTCTCCCACCACAATGGGGTGAAGTTCGTAGACACACCGTATATCACAAGGAGCAAACTCCCACAACCATATATGATATAGTTTTGCGATATCTCTGTACTACACATTACACCTGCACTCAAGTGTGTATCCATCTTTATGACCAAAGCTCCAACCAGATCGGTATCTCAAATAGATCCAACTGAGAGTTAAATGGAGAAAACTAGGCATCCGTTGATAGACCATACTGGAGCTCATAGCACAGAACAGATCCTCACAGCGACAGCCATACAGCGAGTGAATCTCTCTCTCCTCTAGTTTAACGGCACACACAATGATGAATCACCCTGCCTCTGAAACACCGGGATAACAGTTTATAGCTGGGTAAAGATTCGAACCCAGGCTAGACAGCTGAGAGCGAGCATGTGTACCTCTCATCTTTCCTGCCATGATGTGGCGATTCATTACTTCCTAAAAACCAAAAACATTTTTTACTCATTGTGATCATATAATTTATTTTGCCTTCTTACCTCTGTTATTGAACCGCTGTATCGCCATTGAAGCTTGAAGAATGCGCACCAAGTGGCTTCACCAAGCACTCCATGAAATGGTTGAAGAAACTTTAAAAATTAAATGTTTAATTTTTATTTGTATTTATCTACACCAAAGTGATGGGTCGTATAGTGGAAGATTGTACAAAAACGGGGAAACGTCATGTAAAATAATATTTCACATTTTCAGCAAGCCATCCACCGCCTGTTGCATCGCAAAACAACATGTGGCCAATGCAGATGAGTGGCCTCTGAACTTTGTTCAAGTCATTCGATATCATGGGGTACGGTATTGCTCCACATAGAGGGATGATGTGGGAATAAAGTATTCAGTGACACTGACAGTGCAAATATTGTACAGTGCTTTCCAAGTGGCTTAAGCACTCAAGGAAGCACTCCAAAGAAATGCTTGACAAGGAACGATCTATCATATTAAACACTTCCCGGAGACACCCAAGCAATGTCCGAATTGGACAAATGAACACTTTTTTTAGGAGTCAGAACTACTACTAAGTTCACTTGTGAAGCTGAAAATTTGTAATTCAGCTTGGTTTAAGAGATTTTCAAGGTTATGGAATGTGTGAAAATGAAATAAAGCCACGAACGCTGGCGTCTCTGGGCGTTTATAAGCATTGCAATGTATCCGGCAATACATAGCTATGATGAACAGGCATTCGATAATAAGAGTGAGGAAAGTGAAAAAAAAAAAACTTCATCGTTACAAAATCGTTGCGGCCTGTTCCAAGTCAAAGTAAGATTGAGCAGGCCAAAAAACATGGCGGCTTCAGATCCCAGCGAGGTTACCAATGATACGCCTAAAGACCCAGAGAGCGAGGTGGCCGAGGACCGCCTGATGAAGACTATATAATTAAATAAGGCCGTTAATTATCTTCAAAATGGGTGTTTTAATTAACTCAAATACCCAATTTTCACTCCTGCCCTTCCTTGGAGTTCCCCTCGTATGCATGCAAAGGTTCAGCCTGCTAGGTTTTATGGTTTTGGAGTTATGGAGGAGACACACACACACACACTTATTAGTACATATTTCGTTCAGTTAAACAGCACAGTCAACCAATAGATCGAACAAAGTACGTATAAACTCTATTCCCCAATTTTTTAACAAACAGGAAAGAGAGTCCTCCTCTTCAGTTGATGCACTTTCTGAATGTGCTGTGCATGCACCGATGGAGGTGAAAGTTGAAACATTTACCAACATGCCACAGTGTGTCTGCCGCACATTCGCCTTAGGGCCCCCCTGCGGTCGCCTTGCGGGCACCTTGCGTCTGCCTTGAAAATTCTATGGCCGCCGCAGCGACGCCCTAAGGTCACCGTGCGACATCAAATCAAAGACCGTACGGCACCCCCACGTTTTCGGTCTCCACAATTTATAAATACGCCGTGCGGCTCCCCGAAAAATAAAACATATGTGACTGCTACATTGTGTGACCGTGGAAATACTGCGGCCGCCGTATAATTGCTAGTGGCCGCAGATTTTGGAGACCCCACGGCCGCCGTGGCAAATGTGACCTAGGCCTTAGCGGACATGCCGACAATGTTTGGGAAGTCTTGGCGTTCCATAATACCACTTGCATTTTGCACAATGCGTATTTTTTGTCATTCCCCGTGTACGGTCTGTCGTCTGCTACCAGCTATGTTGTACTGCTATCCCGTGCATGTGCACGGGTATCGCTAGTATATACATACTAGCTGGAGTACCCGGCGTTGCCCGGGGAAAAAAATAGGAATAAGAAAGGGGTAAACTGTGGCGCTTAATTTAATAATCACATTTATAATATCACATTTAATTTGGAAACATTTCACATTTCTTTGTTGTTGTCAGCGTTCGTCATCAGTGCTCCAGTCCATCAGGGTAGACCACATTGCGTGTCTGACTGTTGGGTACCAGGATGTTGAGCTTCACTGTGCTGCCAGTCTGAGAGGCAGCCACATACAGCTGGCCATGGGAGAAGCACGGGACAGAGAAGTCGACACCGATTGTCTTGTACGTCTGACCTTGAGCCTTGTTGATCGTCATCGCAAAGCATGGCTTGCAGGGAAACTGGAGTCGG
>CM068960.1:85626186-85640299 GCA_035128595.1 Eptatretus atami | reverse complement strand
CTTTGTAAGTGGGAAAACCTGCAAAATCGGCAGTGTATCAAATACTTGTTCTCCCCACTGTATATGGTGTGGGTGGGGTGGGGAAGCATGAGAACTTTGAGGTTTTATTTGAAGTTTCAATCTCATGCTTTTTTGCATATTGCATTCATGAACATCCCCTTGTGGATCCATATCATGAGAGTGCAGACCCACCGCATTGCAAGGCAAATAATAAAGATAACGAGTTGCCTTCACCTGATGCTTGGTTTTTATTGCAAATTGGTTGAGGTGAGATATGAATGTAAAAAAACAATGTATGAACCTTTGTCATAGCAAGAATATAGGGATTAAACTCAAGAGATCGTTTTATTTGAAACACTGAGAATAATTCTGAAACAAACAGAATTATTGAGACTGAGAAATCACAAGAAGCATTCAACAAGTTCTCGGAACGAGACACTCACACAAGTCCAAGAAACGCCAACGTTTTATTTTTAAATGTCTTTATAATTAGGAAGCAAATGTTTTTACCTGCTACATCTGGTTGTTGTAGGTAGTGCTGTGGTTCTTGTTGGTGATCGATTTTGGAAATGTACACCCATTGGTCGGACAGCTTCCGGACCCCACCCACATTTGTCGCTTGACTCCAACCATCATCATCCAGACAAAATAATTTTGCCACCATTTTGGTTTTCTGGTGTGGCAAACCAGGCCTGTTTGCCTCTGCTGATTATACACTGTCCGGGTTTGTTGCATCAGATTTCTAATGGCTTTGCTTGGGTCGAGTATTACTCACGATGAGGGACACTGGAAAATCTAATCATATGTCGAATAAAAATTATTAATAAGGTTTAATCAAGCCCATCAGCATGCACGGTGCTTGCCTCCCTAAAAAAACATAGCGTTACATCATTTTTGAATGGCCCTATATTGGAGTTAAACAATCCATGACCATGTGACGAATCAGCTCGTTCTGATTTAACCATGGTGGAGGCTGACATGGATGAGGCGTCAAGTTAATCTTTTAAAAGCGCATTAAATGTGTGATTCCCAATCACGCTGTTCATCTTTTAAGAATGCTTTAAATACGCGTTTCCCAATCGGCCCGTTACCGGATTTTGTTGCAAGTTGTGGCCACAATGCGGTCATTCTTGTTTTATTACCAGCTAGCAAATACAACCAGTTGCTTCGCTAATGGGTATATTAAGGGGGAAAAAAGAGTGAGGCAGAGAGAGAGTGGAGGGAGGGAGAGAGAGGGGGAAGGGAAGAGAGAAGAGGAGGAGAGGGAGGGGTGGAGAAGAAAGGAGGGGTGGGGAAGCGAGGAGGGATGGGGAGCAGGAGGGGGTAGGGAAGAGCAAGGAAGGTGGGGTGGGGGGTGGGGAGAGCGACAACTCACAAACATCGTTATACACTCTGGGAGGAGCGGTGTGTGGGAGTGAGTAGGATTGGGGAGAGAGGAGGGGGAAAGAGGGAAATGGGGAGTGGGAGGGGTTTGGAGTGAAGGGAGGGGTCTGGACTTGCATTTGGTAGGGAGACTTGATGGGAAAAGGGAGAGATGAGTTCTCGACTTGCGATTGGGAGTGGGATTTGTGTAGAAGGTGAGGGGCGGGGGGGGGGGGGTAGTACAGGATTGAACGAAATGGGGTTCTTTAAACAAAATGTTTATACAGTACCCGAAGACCTCCGGAGATGTCATGTGGGGGAGGGCATAGAGAGGGGAGGGGTTTTTGGAGGAGGTAAGCATGAGGGGAGGGGAGGGAGGTAGCGTAGGGGAAGGGGGAAGGCAGGGTGAGAGGAAAGGAAGGCAGCATGAGGGGAAGGGAATGCAGTGTGGAAGGGAAGGCAGCATGAAGGGAGGGGAAGGGAAGAAGGGAAGGCAGCATGAGGGTAAGGGAAGGGAAAGCAGTGCGAGGGGAAGAGAAGGTGGAGAGAGGGGCAGGGAAGGGAGGACAGCGTGAGGGGAAGGGTATGGTGATAAAACACCCAAACAACAACATTTTCTTTTTAACTGTCGGGTTATAATATATAAAACTGGGCAGGGGCATTTCAAACCCATGCTATCTACCTGGCAAAGGCCTGCCTGCATGTATGCAGTGATCTTTGTACCCCTCTGGTCGACTCACTCTGAATCTGATTCATACATGCTATATTCTGGGGAAGCCATTGTAAATTCAAAACTAAACCGTCATTCCTTAACAGTCCCCTTAAAGGGGGCAGGGGCAGGGGAGGAGTGCGAGAAAAAGGGAGACGGGTGTGAGAAAAAGGATGGGGAAAGAGGGGGAGAGGGAGAGGGGTGGGAGAGAGAGAAGAGGGGAGAGAGAGGGGGTGGGGGATTCCAGCAGATGTGATGCCCAGTTTAACTTCCATCCGAGAGAATCACCCTGCTTGTGAAACACCGGGTGACAGTTTATAGCTGGGTCGGGATTCAAACCCAGGCTTGACAGCTTCGAGCGAGCGTGCATATCTCTCGACTCTCCTGCTGTGATGGGGCAATTCATTGCTTTGTAACAACTGAAAACATTTTTTACTCATTGTTATCATCGAATATATTTTTTAATTTGCCTTCCGAACTCCAAAAATGCCCTCATGGAGAATGGAGCTGTGGTGTTGCCATGGAAGCTTGTTGAGATTGAAGCTTGAGTGGCTAAGTACCTTCTGCATTCCAGCAAGCACTTCAATGAAATGGTTCAATAATTTTTTTTAAACGAAACCTTTAATTTTTATTTCCCGCCGCGTGGCGGAAGGGGGATATTGTTGTCACCCAGGTTGTCCGGCTGTCCGTCCCGCTGTCCGTCGTCGGGCGTCAAATTTTAGCTGTGAGTGCGATAACTCATAAACTCTTCGCCATATCGATTTGAAATTTGGGTCACACACGTACCACCTGAAAAGGAAGAACCCTATTGATTTCGGCGTGCCGGATCCAAGATGGCCGACTGGGGCGGCCATCTTGAAAAAAATGTTTTTTTCGCCATATAGATTGAAATTTGAGTCACACATGTACCACCTGAAAGGAAGAACCCTATTGATTTTGGGCGTGGCCGGATCCAAGATGGCCGACTGGGTGGCCATCTTGAAAAAAATGTTTTTTTGTAATAAATGGAAAACCGCTTATCTGATTTCAATTATTTTTGGTTACTACGTTCCTCACCCCTGGGGAACTTTTTCGAGATGATGACCAAATGGTGTCTTTGTTTCCAATTCACCTCCCTCATTATCTGGAATATGTTTGACCTTTTTCATTCAATGGTGGGGGATTCCCCATCTCTGATGGTATATTTTTATATGTATCTATCTTTGTCGAAGTGACGGGTCGTATCATGAAAGAAAATCATACAAAAAGGTGAAACGTCATGTAAAATATAATTGCACATTTTCAGTGAGTGAGCCACTGTCCGAGGAACTGCACAACAATGTGGGGCCAAACACAGTCGAGTGGGGCCTGAACTTTTTTTGAAGTCGATCGATACACTGTTTTCAGTGACAGGGCAAATACTTTTGCCGTATATGGCCATGACTTGGAAACGAACAACCAAGCAGCTTGTATAGCACTTGTCATGGAGCTTAAGTATTCAAGCAAGCACTCCTTCAAAACGTTGATGAGGAACGGTTGGCTTGGCAAGCGATTAGTGATCACCGATCAGTCATATAAATGTCCGGAATGTCAAGCAATGTCCAAATTTGACAAATGAACACGTTTTAGCATTTGGAACTGCTGATAAGTTCAATTCCAGAGTTAAAATTTTGAAATTTGCCTCAGGTTAAGAGATTCTAGAGGTTATGGCATGTGCAGAAATAATATATAGCCACAAATGCTGACTTCTTCAGGCATTTATAAGCATTGCAATGTATCCAGTGATTCCTAGATATGATGATCAAGCCTTCGATGATATGAGTGAGGAAAGTGAAAAAAAAGCTTTATCATTGAGAAACCATTGTAGCCTGTTCCAAGTCAAGGCATTGTTTAACAGGCCAAAAAAAATGGTGAAGTAAGACCCCAGTGAAGGTCATCGAGGTGACCAAGGATGAGCCTTGATAAAGGATAATTAAATAAGGCCGTTAATTATCTTCAAAAGGGGTGTGTAAGTTCACCCAAACGCACAATTTTCATCCATGCACTACCTTGGAGTTCCCGTTGTATGCAAGCAAAGTTTGGGGCTACAAGTTTTCATGGTTTTGGAGTTATGGAATAGATGGACTGACTGATGGACACACACTGACATTTATTAGTATAGATTATAATTCTGTACAGTATTTAAAAATAAATACAACAAAGGTGATCCAGTCGGAACTGTAATCAAACCCAATTGACCACCATTTGTGTTCGATAATGGACCAGGCGGTCCACCAGTCGCATTGGGACTCAAACCAGATGCTCCACCAGTCGGGTCAGGAATCCAATCAGACAGACCAGAAAGTCCGCCTGTGTCAGCTCTGGAATTGAACCCGATGGACCAGGTGGTACACAAGTCTGGTCGAGAATCAAACTTTTTGAACATTTCATGGATGTTAACCATCATTGAGAAGGAAAATTATTGACACGTCCATCAGAACAATTGTCTTGCCTATCAAACGTTTTCCCTGGCATCATCTATGACATTTGTCGAGTAAGCTACAACGACAATTACATGTAGTTCCATTATGAAAGCTTTTATTCTTCTTAGCATAACACATTTTAAATACTTTCCTTTGTTCATTAACAGATTTATAGCAACACTATGTTATCACTGACGAACAAAAGTTGGCAACACTTTTGTGACATTTATAAAAATTACAGTGAAAGCTTCTGCATGAGTAACATGCCTGTGGCATAATTTATTTTTTAATTCCAAAAGCTTTGCAATGACATTTTTACATCTCAAAAATAATGAGGTTTTTTTCCTTTGTTAACTCCGTTATACATGCGGCTTTCTTCAGATCAAGCTTCAAAATGTTTTGGCTGCTCAGCTTCAACAACCTGCAGTATTGCTCGACTATTCTTTATTACAATGCAGCATCTATATACTACACATGACCTTTACTTAAAGCTAATTTTGCCAAATGTAGTAAGATCTCCATAAAAGGTGCAATATGTTCATTGAAGAGGAAGATTGTACAATGTATAAATATGGGTCTTATTACAGATTCGGGGTCTGGGGTTTGCCATAAGGGGAAACTCCTCCAACTCCTCCTAACCTCCGGTCCTGCAGGCCAACGTGCCTCAGATAACTCTGTGGCCTGGTGGGTTGTGAAGCAACCACAAACGTTAATCTGATGGCCAAATCTCCCAGTGTTCCTCCATCGAACACCGTTTACCTGGGGGTGATGTGGCACAACTAACTGAGGTTTGCGCCATTAGCGCACACTCGGATTACTACTGAGCAGAACCATGACTGTCAATTTCTAATCTGCAACAAATAAAATAAACAGTTTGTTAGAACATACAAAAAAGGACAAAAGTAATGTAAACAAAAAAAACTGAATAGGCACACTCTCCTGCAAATCAAAATATTACACAGTAATAAATGGAAAGTTGGTATATACGTTAAAGGGACAATCAACAAAAACAAATTTAGATTTACACTGACAGATAGACATATAATAACACCATTTTAACATGTTTAATTGATAATTTAAGTGAGGTTAACAGTTAGTAATTTTCACTCTGTAACTTACATTTTGTCATGAATGGGCCATTGCACATTAACAAAAATGACATGTGGAGCATGTTCCATATGCCTCAAATATTTAATTATGCTTATTAACTCCTGTAAAACAGTGGTGGTAATAGAAGTTAATTGAGCAACAAAAAGAAGAGCATAATTGTTACAAATAGTCTACGTCTTAAAGTTAAAAGACAAACGCTCGTTGATTTCACCTCCAGGATGAGTCACAAGTCCCAGGACACTTTTAGCTGCTTATACAAGATTTATTTATATTGGTTCACGAAAAAATATTTTCACGAAAAAATAAGTGACCATTATATTCGTTATTGGTGTGTGTGTCTGTCTGTTGGGTAGTCGATCTCGTCGAAAAAAAAATTTTTTTTTTTAAATTTTTTTTATTAATTTTTTTTGAGATTTGTTCTACCCTTATTATCAGTATTTAAAATGGCGATTTCAGTTAATACAATGGCGATTTCGATGAAACTTGGTTGGTAGGTTCATACCATGACCTAGTTGTGTGCGAATGAGAACCGTTGCTATGGACACCACCGTTGCCTAGCAACGGGACTTTGAAATTTTAGAAAAATCAAAAAATTAATTTTTTCGAAAATCAAAAATCGGGCCACGAGCGACTGTGGGCAGTACATTCAGCCATGTTGTCAAAAATTTCCAGCCGGATCCTATGAAAACTGTCGGAGAAGATAGACTTTGAATGAACCCTGGTCGAAAACAATAAAAAAACGAAGTTTGTTATATCTCAGAGACTATGAGTCAGATATACATGAAACTGGTATGGTAGGTTCATGGTATGTCGTAGTTATGTGTGAGAAAGAACCGTTGCTATGGACCCCTCCGTTGCCTAGCAACGGCCGAAAAACCTCTAAATGTGGGGGTATTTTAACGAAAAAACAATCTGCAGCATTAACCCTTGAAGCTAGAGATCATTAATTGGCTTGCTCTTAGAGCACCCTATTCTGGACATTTCCATCCGTCTGTCTGTCACAAAACTTTGGTCAAGCCTAGGGGCTAAACCACTCAACCGATTCCAATGAATTTGGTAGGTAGGACCAATATTTCTGGGAATCGTGTGCTTTCGAATATGGGACCCGGGCCCTAGCAACGGCATAGCAACGGCCCTTTTAAGTGGTCAAAAAATCAAAAAATCAAAAATAAATAAATCGAAAAATCGAAGCTTAGAGTTCTGTGCGCAATCTATCGAGCTCCTTTCATGCCAATTTGCAGCCCTAACAAAAAATATTTGTAGGAGGAGATAGGTTTTGGGCGAGTACATACGTCGAACATTTCAGAAACGGTTAATTACGAATATCTCCAAAGAAAGAGTCTGATTTTGATGAAACTTGGGTGAAATGTGTACAATGTGGCTAGCATGTACACAAAAATGAATGGTTGCTATGCACACCTCCGTCGCTTAGCAACAGCTAAAATACTTTATCGTACATCGTACACTTATTGTGGACTGTACAAAAAAATCAATACCTCCGAAACTGGACCTCCGAGGGACCTGTTTTTTTTTGTGCCAAGGAGAATGTCTTACAGCATCATATAAAAAATAAAATCTTTAGCGAATAGATAAATGGAATTACCAGGGCTGCCATTTGTTAGAGTCTCTTTGGAAACATGCCTGAAATTTCACAAAGTGGGGTTTCTGGGCGCAAACTAAGAGGGCTGTGATAATCATATTTATTGTGCTAAATTGATTGATAGCATGTACATGAATATCGGCTAGTCGCGTCGGCCAGCTTTCCATCGAGAGCGAGCAGCCATGTCCCTACTGGCTTGTCTTGTACTTAATCCTCAGGTCATTCCCCATGAACGGGCCCATCACGTCAGGTTCTATTGGGTAGTCGACTACCTATGTCCGCCTACCGGCTTGTCTGTTGGGTAGTCGATCCAGTCGAAAAAAAATTTTTTTTTTAAATTTTTTTGAAATTTGTTCTACCCTTATTATCAGTTTTTCCGTCGATATGTTTGTCTGCTGTCTCTGTCTGTCTGTCTGTTCGGTCCAGTGCTCCGTTAATACAATGGCGATTTCGATGAAATTGGTAGGTTCATACCATGACCTATTGTGTGCAAATGAGAACCGTTGCTATGGACACCACCGTTGCCTAGAACGGGACTTTGAAATTTTTGAAAAATCATTAAAAATTGTTTTTTCGAAAATCAAAAATCGGGCCACGAGCGACTGTGGGCAGTACATTCAGCCATATTGTCAAAAATTTCCAGCCGGATCCTATGAAAACTGTCGGAGAAGATAGACTTTGAATGAACCCTGGTCGAAAACAATAAAAAAAACGAAGTTCGTTATATCTCAGAGACATGAGTCAGATATACATGAAACTGGTATGGTAGGTTCATGTATGTCCTAGTTATGTGTGAGAAAGAATTGTTGCTATGGACCCCTCCGTTGCTAGCAACGGCCGAAAAACCTCTAAATGTGGGGGTATTTTAACGAAAAACAATCTGCAGCATTAACCCTTGAAGCTAGAATCATGAATTTGCTTGTGGCTTAATCCTCAGGTCATTCCCAATCGAACGGGCCCATCACATCAGGTTCTATTGGGTAGGCGACTACCCGTGTCCGCCTACCGGCTTGTCTGTCTGTCTGTCTGTCCGATCATAGCTCCGTGGGGTTTTGATCCGATCCTGATAAATTTTGGTGGGAGGTTTATATCATGATCTAGTGTGTTTTCCGGAGAATGGGCGTGGTGCGCCCATTATGGCGGAGCCACGCCCAAAAAAAACGTTTTTAGGGGTAGCGATTTCAATTTGCATCTTTTCCTTAGGGTTTGTCGAATCTGACAGGGGTTTCGGTATTTGGTTTGCCCAATGGCACCTGCATAGCCCACGGAGCTCGATTTTTCATTTTCGTCCCAAGGTCAAGGTCACAAGGTCACGAACTTAGAAAATTGCGAATTCTGACATAAAAATCCATTTCTCCGAGGGGGTTTGTCAAATCTGGCAGGTGTTTCGGTATTTGGTTAGCCCAATGGCACCTGCATAGCCCCACTGAGCTCGATTTTTCATTTTTGTCCCAAGGCAAGGTCACAATGTCACGAACTTAGAAAATTGCGAATTTTGACATAAAAATCCATCTTCTCCGAGGGGGTGTCGAATCTGGCAGGGATTTCGGTATTTGGTTAGCCCAATGGCACCTGCATAGCCCCACGGAGCTCGATTTTTCATTTTCGTCCCAAGGTCAAGGTCACAAGTTCACGAACTTAGAAAATTGCGAATTTTGACATAAAAATCATACGACCGCCCAAACTTTGAGAACTAGGATGACAATATTTTTTATGCATAATATTGAGGTCATTCCCCACCTAAAGTCTTGAAACCATTTTGCTCTATCTCGAACACCTAGCCCGTGGCGCCCCTTCAAGTTTGTTTTCACGCTGATTTCATCAAAGTCTGGATAATCCGAGGAGTGTGAAATGCCATATAGCCTATATGACGTTATATTGTTCCTGGAATGTTCCAGAGGAAGTTTTGCACCAAAGGTCATAATCCTTGACCTTTGACCTTTAAAGTTCACAAAGGTCAAATTTTCAAATTTGTTGAACGAAACCGGGTTTTCGACATTTTGCAGCTAATAACCTGTCAGTCGTACCACATCATGTTGATCATTTTTATAACTTGGTCAAACATGATCACATTGTTTCATCCATTGACTTCTGAAACAATCTACATCGTCAAATACCGCTTGTGAACCATCGTCGTCTTCAGACTTGTCATCTATCTATACTTGGTTTTTTTCATGATCTGCATTTGACAATTCACTAATGAAAGTTGGTTTATATGGTTTCATGTGAAGATCTTCTTTCATTGTGCCACTTAACAATGAAAACGAAACACCCAATTCTGCAGAACGTTTCCATAATGATTTCTTTTCAGAGATTTGAGAATGGATGTTTTCATGGTTTGAATTCGCAAATCACGAATTTTTGATTGTCCACTGCACTTGCTGTCGAGTACCCTTCCAGTATGAAATGCCTTCCCCTCCCCCCCCCAAAGATGAAGATTTGATTTTGACGGTGCTGGCATTCCAAAACGCTCCTCAAAGTCTTCTTGCACCCGTTTCATCATCTTGTTTGTGTTTCTCCTCTCGTGGCACCACACCACTGCTCCCAGCCTCTTCCACTGTAAATGGACTGGTGTCTGGCATTTTGGGGTTCAATATATCACTTGTATTGGAGAGACAGAGAGAGACAGAGAGAGCAGAGAGAGAGGACTAGAGGAGACGACAGAGAGACACAGAGAAACAGAGAGAGAGAGACAGAGAGAGAGACAGAGAGAGAGACCAGAGAGAGAGACAGGAGAGAGAGAGGACAGAGAGAGAGAGACAGAGAGAGAGAGAGACCAGAGAGAGAGACAGAGAGACAGAGCGACAGGCGACAGAGCGACACGGGAGAGAGACAGAGATAGAGAACAAAAATACATGGAATAAACAAATCTTGTAGAAGCGGCTAAAACTGTGCGTGCCCTGGGACTTATGACTCACCCTGTAGAAAACGACTGTTTCAGACAAATTTGAAGCACAACATTACAGATCTGTTGATTCATGTTTAAGTAATTTCTGTCTCATGTACTGTAACTTCCTGTCAAATTCCTGTGCATTTGAGCTATGGTGGACTAGAAGTGGTCGGGTATGGTAAAAAATAGCTAATTATAATGAATAAAAAAATTACTAAATTAAATATTGTTGGATAAAATCATAATACTGGTATATTTTCGAATAGAATTGTGTATAATGTGTCCATATGATCATTAAAATCAATTGTCCACACTTATTTATACAAACATACCCCAATGTATTTAGATAAAAAAATTTGCATATTATTTATTAAAATAATTACATTTTCAAAACAAATATGTAACAGTTATTTATTTTATTATTTTATATTTATCAGAAAGTATTCACAACATAATTTGTACCATAAAAGTATTTCTGAATCGTCATCTAAACCTGGAAAACACATTATTTACAGTTTTGAAACAGGTCAGAAACAGTACTTCGACCGAATAAGAAACAGGGTTCCCCATGTGTGAATTTATGATAATTTTTTTGCAGATACACAACAATCATATTGTTGTAGATTTCCACCCACCGGCGTGCGAAGGACCGCGTCTAACCAATAGCGGTCGCTTCGCCCACCGAACGGACAATCCATCGCGGATTTTCCCGGATCAACGCCGGAAAACCAAGCACACGGTGTGTTTTGTAACCACACCAACAACCTTGTCGCACTCTAACCGCGCTGCAGGGTCCGATCGCCAAATCTGTCGATTTACCTAATTATTCGCGTGGGTAGGTTTACCGAGAGATTGTACCTCAACGGACGCGCTTGGAAACGAGCCGCTTAAGCAGCTCGCTTCCTTTTGGGATAAACCAGAGCGGGGATTATCGCGCAGGTCGCGTTTGGACCCGATCCTTTACCGCTATTTAAGAAACAACTATTTATTCCGATCTCAATACGGCAGTTCAATGAGGAATGGACGCAACGAACAGGTTTACATTCACACAAGGACATTTATTTGCACACATATACGGTCAAAGAAGCAATGCAGATATATACAAGAGCAATGCAATGAAATTGGGGGTAGGGACAAGACGCGAGCAAGACAAAGACTACAACCGTCTACTTATTATGTACAGTCACTTGCACTTAACAGCAGTTCCAACTTATTAGACGGGCCCACCGGACCACACATACGCACACACACACACCGCAAGAAATGGTGGCAGAGGCCTTTAATAACGAGCTCCAGCTCTGAGACAGGTGAGCTGAAACCCAGAACCTATCTTGAACCTCTCCACCTCGTGTGGTCTTCAAGTTGCTCGGACCCGGGCTCCCAGCGAGAGCGAGCTGGACCCAATCGCCGTGAGCC
The DNA here is from genome assembly GCA_035128595.1 of Eptatretus atami. Taxonomy (NCBI): domain Eukaryota; kingdom Metazoa; phylum Chordata; class Myxini; order Myxiniformes; family Myxinidae; genus Eptatretus; species Eptatretus atami. Next base: position 85,628,771 of record CM068960.1, on the reverse strand, counting down.
GCGATCCTTCCCGAGGTCCCGCGAATCCTCCCGCACGTCTCAACACGTGCTGGTGAGACGAGGCACCGATCCTTCCCGTCGATGCGTCGCTTCCCCGAGGATCCACCTCAAGAAAAGGTCGATGAGTCGCACCAAGCCGGGAACCAAAATGAGAACAAAGAGCTCCACGAACCAAGAAGAAGAAGAAGAAGAGAAGAAGAAGAAGAGAAGAAGCCACCACTCGCAGCTCGAGCAGAGCAACCGGCTTAACTTTCTTCCAAAAAGGCAGCTTGAAGCAAAAAGCTTTCAAAAAGCCTCCGACCCTAACCAGAGTCAAGCAGGACCGAAGCTCTGCTGAACAACTCCTCTGCAGAAGCAAAAAGCTTCCGAAGGCCTCAACCCTAACCAAGCCAAACAGGACCCGAAGGTCTGCTGAGACGACTACTCTCTGCCGAAGCAAAAAGCTTACTAACTACTCCAACCTCCGAACACGAACAAAGAAAGATTCCTCTTATCCTTCTCCCGCCCTTCCCCCGCTCCCGGCGTGACTCATGACTCATGCCCTCGTGCTCCACCCCCGCTCAACCACGGGTGGGAGGGAGTTGTTGACATCATGAGTCACGGGACAGGCAGGGTTCTTCTTCCTCTTCGCAGAAGAGGGGGGGGACGTCTCCATTGTTTCGTTCCTTAACTATTAAATTGATCCGCAGCGCATCTAATTCGATTTCTGAACATTTAACAATGGAAGGTGAGCTATCTAGGGACAAAGCACTTATCGACATAGCTGACTAAAGGAACCTGAATGTTGTGTGCAATCGAATTCCCCAAAATTCGTACAATACCCCCTCCCCTTTTTACCAGACTCGTCCGAGTCGTCAAATTTTCGTGTGACCAGCATGTGTAAGTTTTCCCCTAGTACAGTTCTACACTTCGGATCCCGAGTGCGACATTTTCTTTATAACGTGTCCAAAAATAAAATAACCTAATGCGCTGCGTAACTACCAAAAAACTCACAGACCTCATTCGGACAACTTAACTAAAATTGCCCGGTGCTAAAAACAAACATGCAGGTGAGGTTCACGTATTTACAATTCCACTCAAACTTATCCATTACTTAACCATGGCCCCGGACTTCGTTGATCTGTGAAAGGGGAAAGGCAAAAGCCATTTCAAAGTTCATTGATGCAGGGGAAAAGGATGGAGATGGTCGCAAAAACTAACATAAACATGATGGAATGCACGGGCTGCTCATGCAGGCAGAGTCCTTGCAAAACTGGATGTTCCTGGCGCACATGGTGATGGATAGGACACAGGGCAATGCAAACAGGGCTAGAGCAAGCGGCATGGGCGTATGGCAGAGGCAGGCAAACGAGGCATGGCAAGGCAAGTCCAATGCAGAATCAGGCGGCTGTCAGCACAACAGGCCGTGCCCCAGGGTGAAGCTGGCCGGCCTCTGGTGTGGGTTTCCATCAGGTCTGGAGGGAGTGCGGTGGTGCCGGCCGTCTCTGAAGGCAGCTCGGACCTAGCCTTACTGTCTCCCCCCACTCTATCGCCTTTGCCTGTCTCTGTCCATACCCACATCCAATTAAAATTTGCCAACAAAAAATACAAACAAAATTTAGCCCCTCTTTATTTATATTTTTATTTTTTTTTTTTTTTATTTTTTATTTTTTTTTTCTATTTTTTTTTTTTTTTTTTTTTTTTTTTTTTTTTTTTTTTTTTTTTTTTAATTTTTTTTTTTTTTTTTTTTTTTTTATTTTTTTCTATTCCCTTTAATAATTGTCTCCCCTAACCCCCTTTAATCGTCTCATGTCCTTCTAACCTATCCGTCCCATCATCCCACCCCTAGTTCCTCTCGGAGGGGAATCTGCGTCCTGTCCGAGCCCACAGAAGGCCTCCTCAGAGTTCAGCGTATAAACCAAGGTGAGTCCAGCGGCCCCTACAACAGAGCGAAGGGATGGATGGTGCGAAAGGGGTACATCTTCCTACTACCCTAACATTCATTAACCCTGAACCTACCCCCGGGGCTTTTCAACGCCTCACAGCTTTAAAAACTATCGTTCTAAAACAATGATTCCCAGTCGCCTGTGTTGGTGATACCATAAAATTTGGGCCCTTGCCCTCAAATTTTCATTCGTGCCCCTCGCACAAATTTCCATGCTGGCAGACCTGGCCTCAACTGGCAGGAACTCCCCCTCTGCCGAACTCTAAACCATGGCACCCCCAGGCCCGCAGGCTGCTTCCGAGCCAGCTGCCTCCCATATAAACGCGGGGGGTTGCCCTCTGGCATGACCCCCTCCGATGCCCACTGTGCGTGTTGATAGCCCTCCGGTCCCTTTATCCGAGGGTCGCCCGTGCCCTACAACTGCCCCCGTGGCATTCTGGGCGCTACGGGTCCCGTTTCCGACGGGATCCGCCCGTGCCTACTACACTACCGGCCCCCTCTTGAGGCACCTTGGCCTACTCTGGCCAACTAGTCCGGTGCCCGGGGTGCCCACTAAAAAAAAACTCACCTTTCCACAGCCACGCTCCCAGTCGGTCCATGAACTCCTGCACCCCTCCAAACGGGTTTCGTGCCTTCTCTCGACACCAACAACAAAACGACC
>CM068960.1:85595236-85613758 GCA_035128595.1 Eptatretus atami | reverse complement strand
TCCTGAAATGTGTGCGTGCATGTCACGTCCGTCGCCAGCACCCAGCCTTGCTGTGCACCCTCTCGCGAACCGCCTTGAATGCCAGTCGACGTCTGGGAGGGCACCCAGATAATCTGTCACGGGTTTAGACCCTGGTGCTGCGACACAGGCAGCTCCTCACACTTCACGAAACTGGTGACGTCCAGTGACCCACACGGTCCTTCGGTGACTGACCCGCGCCTCACTCGTTGGTGACTGATCCGTGCATCACTCATTGTCGGCGCTGCTCACACCCACACGCGCACCACACGCTCGCTTGCTCAAGCGCTTGGAAGGACGAATTGTCTTGTTGTTGGCGCTGGTCAGACACCCACACGCGCACCGCACGCTCGATTGCTCACTTGTGGGCTTGCACGCTTCCTCGCTTGCACACTTCCTCTCTGGTTCGCTTCTTCCCTCACTCGCTTCAACTCTCGCTTTCTTTTTGGCTCGCTTGCCCGTTTCTTGCTCGCTTCTCTTCTCGCGTGCTTCCTCTCTCACTTACTTCTCTCCTTCTTTGTGTGCTTACACCTGCTTCTTACTCACTTCTTGCGTGCTTCCCCTCTCGCTTACTTCTCCCGTGCTTCCTCTCTCGCTTTCTTCTCTTTTGCGCGCTTACACCCGCTTCTTGCTCGCTTCTCGCGCGCTTCCTCTCTCGCTTACTTCTCTCCTTATTTTGAGCGCCTACACCCGCTTCTTGCTCGCTTCTCGCGTGCTTCCTCTCTCACTTACTTCTCTCCTTTTGCGCGCTTACACCTGCTTCTTGCTCGCTTCTCGCATGCTTCCTCTCTCACTTACTTCTCCTCTTGCGCGCTTCACGCTTCTTGTTTGCTCGCACTTGCTCGCTCGCTTTCTTTCTCTTTCTGCTTTCTTCTCTCTCTTACTTCTCTCAGAACGGACGTCCAATTCTCTTTATATCTGCGGCCCGTCTCAGCGGGCGCAGAGTCCCCCCAAGCTCACCCTGCCCACTTGTGCACCGTTACCATGACGACCCGTGTGCTCCAAAAAAAGGCGGGCGTCGGCGCTCGCGAAAGAAATATGTGCATAAATGTTGCTGAGGAAAAATAAGGCGGGCACCAGCGCTCGCGAAAGAAATATGTGCATAAACGTTGCTGAGGAAAAATAAGGCGGGGTCAGCGCTCTCAAAAGAAATGTGTAAACATGTCTGTCGTAAAGAAAAAAAAAACCTTCCCAAAAGAGAGGGGATCTATTCTTCACCCTTCTCAATGCATCACATTTAAAATCCCATTAGATATGGGGCTAATCTGAACATGCATTTAAGGAAATAACTGTCTGAAGACCTAGATGTGTGAATGCATTCATCAGACCGGATTCTGAAATCCGTAACAATATGTATATATTTGCGGACCTGGGGTCATGGGGGTACTACGAGGGTGGAGGTATCCCCCGGTTCTCCTCAGACTCACTGGGAATCGAGGCCGTCACACACAAATAAGTTCATGTCACGGCAGGTTGCTAATCGACTGCAAACGCCAACAATTTAACCACGTGACCCAGTGTCCTCCATCTGACTACCGTTTAACTGTGGTACATGCGGTCTCCTTATCGGGGAATCACGCCCTCGGCGGTTGTGCTACTTTTATCGTTATTGGATCTTAAGGCGGCCGAGCTTACCGCGAGCACAACGCCAGACTGATATGAGAGCCAATCCGTTGGGGAATTATAATCTGGGGTTCACACAATTTTTAAAAATTTGGTTCTCGAATGAGTACCACCAGAAATGGTTTGGTACTCGTGAAAAAAAATGTCAGCTTCAGGCGTGCTCATCTGCTTTCCCAAGCGCCTCTCAGATTAGTATTCATCTTACTCCTCCATAAGCGCTTTCTCAGAACATCCGCTCCAGACGAGACACTCGTAAGCTGCTCTTGTTTCTTTTCCGTTTCGGACGCTCCTGAACCTCCTCTTCTTCCTCTTTGCTCACGTGTTCTCCTTAGATCTTTTTTTTTAATCTTATATGTTATAAACCTACAATATAACTTGTAAATTATAATGTTATCATTGATAAACTTAATTTTGAAATCATAGTGTATCAATTATCAGAATTATCATGGAACAATCTTACCTACACTAGCTGAGAAAACCTTCCACAAAAAGCCTCTGTTGTGCTGGTACACTTTTGAGCTGTCGGAGTATCTTTGAAGTACACATTTATGGTTTGTGTTTTGTTTTTTTACCACCCATGAGTACCTGAGTACCATTTATGTGAACCCCTGATTATAATCTCTCAGCTAAGGTAACGTGCAGATCATGAAGGACCACTGAAGAAAAAAGCCAAAAACGAGCTGAGTACATTTATAATAAGCAATTTATTTCTTACAACAAGGTGAGGAAAATGATGTGGCACATTGAAAAGGGTTTATTCATAAACTATGCACAGCAGGGGAAAGCAATTCAGGAATTGGTGGGAGCGGTAAAGGAAATGCAATTATTATTTACAAAAGAGACAGTGCAGATTTAGCCCGATAATAAATTTCTACAATCTTAACCTATGTTACACATAACAGGCACCATTACACAAACACACCCAAGGAAATTCTAGTTAGCCCAGAGAGAGCGGAGTAACAGTTGAGGTGTAGCGACCTCACTATACCTGGCGCGGTCGACGGACCAACGCAACCCAATCGCATAGGAAGGGGAAGGAGGGAAGAAAACTGGCGTGTTTATGGTGTGTGAGTGGGAGGTGCAAAATGTGGTGTAATCTGATGCAAGAGGAAGGTGTGAAGATGTGGGTGAGTGGGGAATTGGAGGAACAAAGGAGAGAAAAGAACGTGTGAGAGGAGACTTAACGAGGCATGTAAAAGGTCTGCATGTGTAAATGCTAATGGACTAAAGGAGTCAGGCAGCACTCGGTCTGGTCTCTGGCTCTCCTTTCATTTCCGTTCCGTTCCGTTCCATATATGAGAGAGAGAGAGAGAGAGAGAGAGAGAGAGAGAGAGAGAGAGAGAGACCAGAGACCAGAGACCAGATCAGAGTTCGCTTTTTATACCTCCCCGGTGCTTGAGAGCAGAACAGGTGGAGCAATGGGTATTTTCCCGCACCCTCATTGATGCATGCACTCGAACTACTGTGTTGGCCCTGTCCCAGCAAGGGTTTTCCACCGGAAATGGATGCATTGCCTCGCGCTTTGCCGCACAACAGAGCTCCGAGAATAACAAGGGGCATGGTACCCCATCATGCACCCCCGTCCATGAGCGCATCTCTACATTACCGCTGGTCCCGAAAGGTGGTGGTGGTTCAGACGTCATGGTCGTGGTGTTCGGAGCGGTGAAAGTAGGTGAGTTTGGATGGAGACAGCTGTGCCATTTTAACGGTGAGTTGTGGTAAGGTGGTTGAGGCATCGTAGCAAGACGTAGGAGACTGCTTTGGCAGCACCGAAGCTCTGTGCAGAGTGTGGTCCCAATGGATGGATGGATGGTTGAGGCATCGTAGCGGTGGTTGTGAGGTAGCGCTGTGGCGTTTGTGGTGAAGAGATTGGGCGTAGGTTGTTGTGGGGATTTTTAAGAGGCGTTTGTCTTGATGATGGGGAGCGTTGTAGCATTGTGGTGAGCATGGTGAGGTCTGAGTTGAGGCGTCGGTTGGTCAAGGGCACGATGTTTGAACAGGAAATGGTGCGCATATGCAAATAAGCTGTGGATGTTGCGCATTGTCTTCCCAACGTTTGTGGTAGCGTCACTGATCTGCATGCATGCATGGCAGGTTTGTATATGAAATAAAACGAAGTAAAGTAAGTGAAGGAAACAAAAGAATATAGGGTTGAAGACCGACCTAAAAACCTTACGTGACACATCTTGTCCCATTTACCCACTAGACATATGGAAAAGGCTAACTAAACGAATACCAATGAGATAGCTGTCTTGGGATTGCTATATGTTGGGTGCCATTGCCTCAGAGGAGTGCCAGTTTTACAGAACATATATATATATATATATATATATATATATATATTGGGGGGGGGGGGGGGGGGGGGGGGGGGGGGGGGGGGGGGGGGTGTTGCGATATTTGCGCCCGCCGGCGTGCGAACGGCCACGTAACTCGAATCGCGGCACATCGCCACCGGACGGACAATTCAGTCGTGACCCTCTCAGAACAACGCCGGGAGCTAGTCACGGGTGGGTCTTTCGACCTCACCACAATCGTGCCAATCGGCCACCCGCGTAGGATAGGGTTGTTCGCCAAACTCAACCTACCTAAGTACCTACGCGGATGGTTAATCGGCGATCGTACCTCGCCGCAGGTCGACTTCGGACATGAACCGCTTAAGCGGTTCGTTCCGCACTGCAGAGATAACCGAGCGGAGTTATCGTCGACCTCGACGGTTCAGATTAGTTACCGGGAACTTACACCACCTACCAATCTCTTACGCAATGCAGGATGGAGAGTCAACAAAGGAAGGAGACTAAGCAAAGCGGGAACAATTGAACAAGCACATTTATTTCACACACGCAGACAGCACAGAAGGCACGTATTCAGTCACAGTAATAATAATAAAAGGCACGTATTCAAGCACAGAAAGAAACAGTAAAAGAGAGATACTACCGCCTAAGACCGACACACGGCAACACTTACACAGTTTTACTTAACAGACGGGCGCACCACAAGCATTTACACAAAAAGCAAAGGAAAAAGAAAGCCACCCTCATAGGCGAGGAGGCAGACAGGTCCGTAGACCAAATGTACGTGGATCCTGGAGGATCGGCCAGGTCCACGAGACCGGGGAGGTCTTACCTACGTCATCGTGACGCGATGGCAGGCAAGCCGCAATGTTCGCGCCGCTGCGCCCCGACTCCGTGCCTGGCGTGGTCGGCGAGTCCTCTCCGCGTGCTCCGTGCGAGCGGTCTTGTTGGCACCACGTTTAGGGTGGGGGAGGAATGGGGGCCCCTCGGCACTATCTCAGCGCGAATGGGGGGGGGGGAAATCGCTGATGCTCAGGGGAGGGGTATGGCTGGCTGGCCTGGATCCCGCGACGAGTCGAGCGACCCCCACACACCGCAACCTCGTCGCCGTCCGCCGTCTTCCCTGCAACTCCTCCGCAACTTTCCCCAACTCTTCTCGAACTCCTCCCAGCTCAACTCACCCTCTCGCGAGTCGCCTTGCGCTCGCATCTTTATAGGACTCAGGAGGAGTCGATATGCAAATATGCGGATCAAAACGCGATTGGAGGCGGGGCACGGCACCCTCTTTCAGCCATTGGTCGGGCAAAACGGGGCGTGAACCTCCTTGATCCGCATATTTGCATAAACGGACTTCACATACACGCGCCTGGAGGCGGGCCAAGCCGCCTCGCGCTCGCCCATTGGACGGAGGGGAAGTGGGCGTGAAGCATTTTGGATCCGAATTTCTCCCTCGGAAGGCCGCATTCGCGCTCGCGGCTCGTTGCGTTTGGCACCAATCGCCGACGGGCCCTAGACAGCCCGACGTTCAGTGTTCACAGGTGGTGCGGTTGTTGGTTGTGAAGGAGAAAGGCGAAGGTGGTGGAGGGTTTTCTGTGGTGGTTTGATGGTTATGGTGTCGTTTGGGAATGGCGGTGAAGCGATGTTTGCGGATGAGTTGTGAAGGTAAAGGTAGTGGCTGTTTGCGTTGTTGGCGGCTTAATGGTCGAAAATAACAAAGAGAAAGAAAAAGGCTAACTCAAAGCGTCGCAGCCCGGATGAATCACACATAGTCCCTCTGAACAACGGGTGGGGCTAACTACACATGGACTTATCGAAATATCTCACTGAGGACCTTTCTGGTGTCATGCGAATTTCCACAACCGTAACAATATATATATATATATACATAACATACATACATACATACACACACACACACACACACACACACACACACACACACACGGTGGGTCAAAAACAAACAAACATAGGGAAGTTTGTTTGTTTGCTTTTTTTCCTAATGTTGAAGATCCCAGCAATGTCAAAGATTTCCTCTTCAAGCATTTGTAATTGGTGTTGCCAGCCCTAAGTGTGAATGAATGAAAAGACATTGTTCCTCACTCATAAAATATTATTTGAACTTCGGTAAAATGCTGCAGTTGAGAGGATTTCCTTGTAAACATGATTAACCATGTATTCTGGTACATTTGCTTTGTGTAAAACACACACATCTGCCTTCAGTTGATATTGATTTGTCATTTTTGATGAAAACTACTGGTTACCAACCTGGAAATGTTGCATAAGTTGACTTAAGTATATCAATTAGAACATAATTGAACATAACTTTAGATATTTCTTATTCAGTTCACAAATTTAACGAACATAATGCACGGCTTTTTGTGTGGACACATTGTGAAAGCTGCCGAGGTTCTGTGAGCAACGCCAGTCAATGCTGAAAACGTGCCGAAGTAATGATTCACTCCCTTGATCTGTGTAACTATCTGTACCTCCAAATCCTGTGGAACCTCGAAGGGGCTGTTGTGCTCTTTTCTGATTGGCTGGAGTTGGACCTTGCCGACCTTGCCGAGTTGGAGTTCTTCAGATTTTTTTAGAATGTTTTCTCTACTTTCCCAGTAGCAGAAAGCAGTTATTTTGATTTTGAACTGTGGGAATAGTTACTCTTTCGCAGATGAAAAGCTATTTCTCATCAACCTCCGCCATCGAAGATCGGAGGTTACTGTTTTCACCCCTTTCTGTTTGTTTGTTTGTTATCTTGCCAAAAACGAAGTTTTTGCAAGATATGTTAGTCAGTCTGTATGTTTTATTTTAATTTTTTTTATTTTTTTTTGTTTGTTTGTTGTTTGTCTGTAATCACGAAAAAAAAAATTCTGCAGACCACAGTTTTCATTGGAAATTTTTGTAACTTCGCATATCAGAGGCCTATGGAGGTCCCTTTCAGGCCATAACATTTTGAAGGTCAAGGTCAAAGGTCAAGGTCACTGTCGCAAATCAGGGGAATCGACAAAACCTTATTTTTTTGAGTAATTTTGATCGGATCGTCTTCAAACTTTATGGGAATATAGTTCATGGTCTGGCGCTCAGCTGATTAATTTTTGGTGGCGATTGGCCTTGACCTCATGTGTTTTTTTTGTTGTTGTTTGTTTTTTTTTTATCTGTAATCACGTATAAATCACTCTGCAGAGCACAGTTATCATTGGAAATTTTTGTAACTTCGCATATCAGAGGCCTATAGAGGTCCCTTTCAGCGTATAAAATTTTGAAGGTCAAGGTCAAAGGTCAAGGTCACTTTGTCGCAAATCAGGGGAGTTGACGAAACCCTTATTTTTTGAGTAATTTTGATCGGATCGTCTTCAAACTTCATGGGATATAGTTCATGGTATGGCATTCAGCTGATTAATTTTTGGTGGCGATTGGCCTTGACCTTCATGGTTAACGCCTAAGGTCAAACATATTTGACCCCAAGGTCAAATTTTCAAGTTTTAGGAACCATATCGTGTAGTACCTCAAATTGAACACCTCGATGAGTGCTTTCTAGATATATCAAGCTTGAGACATTATGACGTGATTGGTGACGTTTTGAGGCAAACGCATATTTTTCATGGTTACTCTGTAGAACGATTCTCATCGGAATCTCTCGTAGGCAGATATTCCTCAAGGAGTCGCTCCTGGTGGATAGCAGCTCTGTTCACCTCAGTGTGACCTTAAAGAAGTCACACGTGGTCACCTTTTGGCAAGATACGGATCACCCTACGGGTGACATTGGTTTATTTGTTTGTTTGTTTGTTTGTTTGTGAACAGTATAACGGAAAATCTCCTTGACGGATATCGACGAAACTTGGTGGGGGGTTAGGTATGGTCCAAGGATCATGCCATTAAATTTTGGACTTGGTCCCCCCCCCCCCCCCCAAAAAAAAATGTAGAGAAATTTTTTTTTTTTTGCATTCTACATGTTTTAAGTGATTTCCAACCCCCCCCCCAAAAAAATTGTACCCCCCCCAAAAAAAAATAGAGAATTTTTTTTTTGCATTCTTACATGTTTTAAGTGATTTCCAACCCCCCATCAAAAAAAATTGTTACCCCCCCCCCCCAAAAAAAAAATAGAGAAAATTTTTTTTGGGCATTTCTACATGTTTTAAGTGATTTCCAACCCCCCCCCCCCAAAAAAAATGTTAGAGAAAATTTTTTTTTTTTTGCATTTCTACATGTTTTAAGTGATTTCCAAACCCCCCCCCCCAAAAAAAAAAATTTAGAGAAGAAAAAATTTTTGCAACTTTTTTTTCAACAAAATTTCGATTTCTTTTTTTGCATTTCTACATGTTTAAGTGATTTCCAACCCCCCCCCCCCCCCCCAAAAAAAAATGTTGGAGAAAGAACTATAACTGTCAGCACTGTTGACGTCATATTTAATGAATAAGATATAAGGTTCACTTGAGTGACCCAGCTGTATTGCGGCGGAGTTTTGCACTCTACCGGATGCTCCCCCTCTAGTTTATCCTGTGCTTGTTCAATCATTTCCCCCACTCGTCCCTGTTTCATATACAGTAAAACCCCGCTTTCTGAACACCCCGATTATCTGAACACCCCGCATATGAACGCGTTTTTGGCCAGTCCCGAATTTTTAGAGAGAAATCCTGTACATAGTGCCCCGATAATCTGAACACCCCGAAAATCTGAACACCCGCATATGTACATGCTTTTTACCAGTCCCAAACCAGTTTTTACCCGCACTGTGAACGCTACTCCAACCTTTGAAGGCATCAGTGCGAAACATGGCCATTGTTCAGCCGCGGCTGCATGGCAAACGTCATACAACAAACGCCGTTGCTAATTACCACCCATCGCGCAGTTCGTTTTACTGGACGCAATGGCGTGGATAGAAATGCAGCGGGGGTGTGAAGAGATACAGTGACTTAATTAGAACCTGTTTCTAAATTAATCAATGGTAATCAACCAATAAGCGTCAAGAATTACAATTTCGTCCAATCAGCAGAGGCCTCCCCCTGAGGGAGGGGCACAAGAAGGCCCTTGCACACCTCCCTTTCCATCAATCTTCACTTGCTATTGAAGTTCACGCAGTACGATACACCAAATGCGAAAACGAGTCACAATTGCCGTTGGAAGATAAAGTCCGTCTGGTAAAGGAAGCGGAATCCAAGTCGCAACGCAAACTCGCTTCTGATTTCGGAATTTTGCTGGGCGCAGTGAACGGTGTTTTACGTCGTAAAGAGTCGATATTGAAGGAATTCGAAGACGGGGCCCTATCTTCGCGAAGTCGACGAAAAGGAGGCAGTTTCGTAGACATTGACAACCGCGTGCACACATGGTTCCATGCTGCTCGTTCAAAGAGGATCCCTGTCAGCCGACCTGTGGTAAAAGCGAAGGCCTTGAAATGCGACTGCCATTGGTAGGTGGATTTCAAGGCATCCAACGGCTGGCTTGCCCGATTTCAAGCTCGAAACAAGATCTCGGGACGTGCAGTTAGCGGCGAGAGTGGTGGCGTTGATCAGACGACAGTAGAGGAGTGGAAAACGCGTCTGCCACAGCTATGCGACGGTTTCAAGCCACAAGACATTTTTAACGCCGACAAGACTGGCCTCTTCTTCCGCGCTCTACCCAAAAGGTCGCTGGTGGGAAAAGGAGACTCCTGTCATGGTATAAAGTCGCCAAAGGATCGAATAACGCTGCTGTTGTGCGCTAGTATGACTGGCGAGAAACTTAAACCACTCGCCATCGGCAACGCAGTGAAACCACGTTGCTTTCGTAACATCAAAGTCGATTCCCTCCCTGTGTCGTGGACAGCAAACAAACGAGCGTGGATGACCTCGGCGTTGTTCGTTGAATGGTTGAAAGCGCTGGACAAGAAGATGCGAAACCAACGGCGGAGGATTCTTCTCTTCCGAGACAATGCGCCGTCTCATCCAATGGGTGTGACGCTGACGAACGTGACCTGAAAGTTCCTGCCTCCGAACGTTACGTCGGTCTTGCAGCCCCTTGACCAAGGCGTGATAAGCAACCTGAAGCGTCTTTTCAAACAACGGCTGCTCCAGCACGTGCTGTCGAAGATCGATACCGCTTCAAACGTAAACGAAATCTTGAAGAGCGTCAACGTTCTCCATGCTGTTCAGTGGAGCAGCAATGCATGGGATCAAGTCCAGCCGACGACGATTACGAAGTGCTTCGTCAAGTGCGGCTTCCCTTCCGAGTCACCCGATAGTGACTGGGACGCTGACGATGACCTCAGCCTGCGCGAGCTCATTTCGCGCGGTGCAGAGATTGGCGTATGCGACGACGTGACCCCCGAGGAATACGGTCGGTGCGATGATACGGTGCGCATTGATGACTGCGAGGACGACGACTGGAGAACGATTTAATGCTGAAAGACGATGACGAAGAGAATGTGGACAAAGAGAATGGGGACGAAGAGAAGTGGAAAACATGCAGGTGACGGTACAAGATGGACTCAGTTGTGTGCAAAAGCTTAAAACTCTCTTTCTGAATCAAGATGGGCAGAGTTGCTCGCTCCTTTGAAAGAATCGAACATTCAGTTCAAGTTCATGTCCTGGAGAATGCCAAATCGAAACCACAGAGTTTTATAACATCTTGGCTTAGAGACAAGTAATTGTATAAATTTCAAATTTTGATTCTCATGCTGTCAATTTTGCGTTGCATTTTTTGATCTTATCAATTTTCTATCTTTCCGTGGCAAATAATTCGAATAATTGTATTATTACTACTGAATGCCAATAATTGTGTGCTCATTTTGTCTGTGGAATGTGTATTTAGATGTGTATGTATTGATTAAATGACTTGTGATGACGCGTTCATGGTCGGTTGATACCTAATCCCCGATAATGTGAACACCCTGCATATGAACGCATTTTCGTCCAGTCCCAGAAGTGTTCAGAATAGCGGGGTTTTACTGTATAAGGCTTGCATTAGTGTGGTTTTGGAGAATTTCATTGTTTTATTTTCTCCCGTAAGTGCACGTACGTATTTGTATTAAAGATTCTCTTTTGTATGCTGAACCACTGTGGAAATTGAGAATATATATATATAATATATATATATTATTATATATATATATATATTATTATATAGTGTTACGGCTGTGGAAATTCGCAAACATCATAAAGGTCCCATAGGTGAGGTATTTCTGAAGTACATGTGTAGTTAGCTCCAAACCCGTTGTATAGAGGGAATTAATGTGATTCATTCGGGCTGCGATACTTTGAGTTAGGCGTTTTTCTGTTCTGCTTTATTTAGAACCAACCACACTTCAACGTCAACAACGCCAACCAACAACAACAACGCTAACCACGCCACCACTCTAACAACGCCAGCCCCGCCACCCTCACAACCACGCCACCATCTCAACCACGCTACCTACACCAACGAACGCCATCCTCAGCGGTCTACGTACGACGGTTTGCGCGTTGAAGGCCGTCGAACGGCTTCGCCTCGCCCCCCACAAGACGCAGGTGGGAGGGAACGAGAGGGAACGCCCCCTTCGGAAGCGCCTCGAAGGAAGGTGGAGCCGAGAACGGGGCGTGGCGCCGGGCGTATAAGAGGCGGAGGCGGCTGAGGCTTCTCTCTCTTCTTCGTCGATGCTTCTGCTTGGAGGTTCTTTGGTTCTCTCCTGAAGGCGTCGAGAGGCCGGTGCGGGCGGGCGCGAGGCGCGGCGGAAGAGAGCTCGCGGACCACGGCGAGTGACGGTCGCCAAGGACTTAAACACCACAGGGAAGTCGACTTCCAATTTCTTTTGGTTCTGTGTGAACGTGTGTGTGGCGCCGTGTCTCGTGAAGTAGAATTGTGTAAGTGGTCCGTGTGTCGCGTATTCGGTTTTAGCTCCTTCTTTTATATGTGCATTTCTTGTTTTCTATTTGATATATGTGCATTTCTTCTTGTTGCTATATGTGTCTCTATGTGTCGTGTTTAAATAAAATGCTTGTCTGTTGAATTCTTCCCCCGTGTCGCTGCGTCCTTCCTTCGTTGGGTCTCCATCTTGTTTCACGTAAAGGGTTCGTCGTGGGCGCGGGCCGCCCGATAATTAATCTGAACCGTCAAGGCCGACGATAACACCGCTCGGTTATCCGTTAGCCCGGAACGAGCGCTTAAGCGGATCGTGTCGAAGTCGGCCTGTGGCGAGGTACAATCCCTCGGTAGGTTACGCGTGCGGGTACTTAGGTATATCGACTTTCGGCGATTCACCCTATTCCGCGCGGGTAGAATGCGGACTGGGTGTGGTGAGGCCGAAAGGTCCACCCGTGACTGGATCCCGGCGTTAGCCGGAGGGTCACGACTGAATTGTCCGTCCGGTGGGCGAGGCGGTCGCGATTCGAGTCACGTGGCCGATCGCACGCCGACGGGCGCAATTCGCAAACAATATATATATATATATATATATATATATATATATATATATATATAGTTGAAGCTCTGCAAAATCACATGCCTCTAAGGCAATGGCACCCAACATACAGTGATCCTCAGGCAGTTATTTAATTGGTCTTCATGTAATTAGTCCTCCCCTCATGTCTAGTGTGTTGTGTGGGTCTCATCGTTAGGTCTAATAAAATCTCTGATTCATACTCGGATCCCGACTCAAACCCTGTCCTTTTAGACACAATATATAACAAGCACGCAAGCACACACGCCATTCAATAGACAATTGTTTAAAAGCACACCACGATGCCTCCCCGTGGCTCAGATCATCCACATCCCTGCTGCACACGAAACAACCCGCACATGGGAATTCGCACGCCATTATTTCATTCAAATCTGCGCGCCAATTCCCAAATGGCACCTCACCTTACTCCACACCTCGCTCATGAAATCTCATCACTTTGAACCCAAACGCCTCCCGCACACGAGAAAAATATTCCCGCACCCCCTCGTACCTTTGCATCGCTGCAATTCGCCACTCTATTTTGAGGATCACCACGCAGCGTCGGATTGTCCTCAGCACCGCACAATGTTCAACCACGCAACAGACGCTAATAGCTCCACCCCATCTCACCGGAAATGTCCCGGGTGAGCGTCTGGAATTGATACAGCCCTCATCCAGTCAACATACCACGGCAAGACCCGGGCAATGAGGAGGGATCGCGAGAAGGGCGATCCGGGAGTTTGATTTGGGGCATGGGTGTGCATTTTGGCTTATGAAGGAGCCCGTTGGTGGCGGAGAAAGTCCGCTGCCATCCGACATTCAGACTGCACTCGGGGCATGTTCAGGGCCAGGGTGCCGGCTTGGGAAGCATGCCCCATGGTAAATATGCCCCAAGAGCTCCGAGCCGTGCCGAAGCTGGTAGGTATCTGAGCCAGTTTCCAGTCCTGAAGCCTGGCAGAGCGTGGCTAGTGCCGCTGTGGCCCAACAGAGGAGCAGGATTTGGGATACAGCACATCGCTTTCCGGTCCTCGCCCCACCCTTCGCCTGGGGCTTATAAAAGGGGTAGTGTGGAGCTACCCCACTTAGAGCCTCTTCTTCAGAACATTATTTGTGTGTGATTGCCGTCCATAACGTGCTTCTTATAGAGCTTCTTCTTTGAGAACCTGATCTGAAGCGACTGCCGTCCGTTGAGACTCCCTGCCATGCTGTCTATGTCCCGCCACCCCCGTGCAATCAGACGGACCAGTGCGGAGCGCACATTGCCATGAGCCCCAGCGAATAAATAAGCAGGAGATAACGTGCCATATCACGAGGTGGGAGCGCTCAGGCGGAGTGTCCCAAGGAGATACACACTTACACATACAGGCCTTTACACGGCTAGGTTAGGGATCTTTCCACTCATGCATCTACAGTATTGTCCTCTCTCTCTACACACCCCTCGATCCCATCTTCTATGGATGCACAAAGAAGACCGTTACTGACTTGCAATCCCATTTTCCTCTAGCACGACACCGCACCCCTCACATCGCCTACATAGCACCTCCTCGTTCCCACACCGTAGACACCAGTATCTTTCCAACTACCCCTCCCTAAGCGTCCTGGGCCGTGTTGGTCAGCGGACGGCGCCAGGTATTTGTAGAGTGCTCAACCTCACCTTTCTCTTTCTCTCTTGGTTGGCTCTCTAACTTTCCGTGTGTGTGTGTGTGTGTGTGTGTGTGTGTGTGTGTGTGTGTGTGCGCATGCGTGCGTGCATGTGTTTTGTGTGTGAGAGAGAGATGGCACCTGTCCTAGTTTAAGTGAGATTGTAGAAGATAGTCAGGATAACTCTGTTGTGTCTCTTTTGTATGTTGCCTTTTGGCTCACCACACAAATTCCTTACTATCCCCTGCTGTACATGAAAACAAACCCCATTCTCTGTGCCACATCCTTTTCCTCGCTTGGTTGTAAATAAATGCATTGTGTAGAAATGTTCCCAGCTCGTTTTCGTGTTTTCTTCCATTGGTCCAGCATGGCTTGCACCCGAGTTTAGCCGGGACGTTATTCCCCAACAATCTGTTTCCTAGCCGGTATGTGCTTGGCAGTTCCGCCCGGCTGTATCTGATCTGATAAGGTGATCCAGTTTGAGCAAGTGCGTACTGAGGGCGTGTTCCCTGGTAATTAGATCATGTGACCTTTCGGTAAATGGTACTAATTAGATGGAGGACCCTAAGTCACGTCGAGTTATTGGCGTTCACGGTCGATTAGCAACCCGCCGCGTCATGAAGTTATCCGTGTACGACAGCCTGCGATTCCAGAGTCTTGTGGGATCCCGAGGTAATTCACCCCTCATGGTCTTCCCCCCCGACCCTGGGTCCGCAACAATATATATGAAGGCCTTGTAGGTGCGTAGGAGTTCAGGTGTGCCAAAAAAGGACTTTGTATAATGGAGGATGCCAGTAGCTCACTCTGGAGGCTAACTTTGAAATGTGGTTTGTCCAAGAAAGATCATGGCTGACAGTGAGACCCAGGAGTTTGAATGACTGAACTTCCTGTTCAGAAAGTACACATGAGGGTTTGCCAGACAGTCCTTTATGAGAGAAATAGTGAGTGAGTGAGATTTGTCAGGATTGAAAGACATATTCCAAGCATTTGACCAGCTTGTGATTTTTTCAAGGTCTGAAAAGAGGGAAGAAGCCACAGCCTGCCTTTCTGAAGGATGAGGGATACTGTATGTGGAAACAAAATAAAGATTTTAATGGTTGTATAAAAAATATTAATTCTGGAAGTTTACTGCGGTTGACGCAGTGTCTTTTACACCACCTTATTCAACATGTTACTTTAGTTCTTCATGTCTGTTGTTTGTTTCCTTTATGCCATCGTTAAAAACAGTAAGTTTCCTGTTTGGAATGATTTTCCATTTTGTTTGACTTCCAGACAGGCAGACAGAGTAAAAAAACATAACTCACTCCTCTCCATGCACGTACCATCGGCAGAAATCCGAAAGTCATGTAAAAATACAGGTTTATTTTCCGATTCATATTCTGATCCGTGTTCAAAATATAGCATTCAATTGAAATCAAGTTGTTCCTGACGTTTGTAGATGGATGGACGGACCTATTGAACCTATTGCTTAACCCCCTCCGCTTCACTTTGTGTGCGCATGGTAAAAATAATGGTGATAAAACTGAACACCTACACCTTTGTAATAACCAATTCTATTTACAAGTTAAGGATAATTAAATCTGAAAACATGTTGAACTTCATTTGTTCACTCCTCGACTTTTGATAAAAACAGATTCGTTCTGACCTTTGAAGGAATTGCAAATGAGGAAAGTTAACACTTCCATGGTAGGAACCCTTCTGTCATGACACATCTATGAAGAGAAGGGAAGAAACCATTACACACTCACACACGTACACGAACACTAACACATACACCCTTTCACTGTTACTTGGGTGGTTGGGTGGGATTCACGCCGACGTGGCTTTTTCAAATTCAATCTGGGAGAACTAGAGGAGCTGAAGGCCAGTTTTTCTTTTTCAAGAGGTCTTTAACATAATTTGCATTGAAATGGTGTCTTAATTCATTGTGCTATTGAATAAGAGTTATATCAGTCTTTATATCTTCCATTGGTGCAACCCACAGCACAACAGCTCCAGGCATTTTTATACAGGCCTACCACAAAAAAGTAAACCACCAACGTGCTCGACAGACTGGGCACAAATGTTGCTCCTTACCGCACTCGTTACACGGCACGTTAGTGCTGTCAAAGCAGTTTCTTGGCACTGGTTGTTCTGGGTGGTTTGTAATGGCCTTCCCAGGTGGCCTATATAGCAAGGGCTAAGTCTGCTCTAATAATGGTGTCAGGTATGAAGTGTATGATAAATGCCCATTAACTTACACAGGTTGAGACCCAGTCCAACAAGATGGTGCAAGGGGGACGTGACACACTCATCTTGGAACTGTAGCTTATATGTCTAGGTTTGATTCCCGACCTGACTATAAACTGTCGGATTGATGCGTCACAGGAAGGGTGTTGC
Source organism: Eptatretus atami (assembly GCA_035128595.1). Classification (NCBI taxonomy): domain Eukaryota; kingdom Metazoa; phylum Chordata; class Myxini; order Myxiniformes; family Myxinidae; genus Eptatretus; species Eptatretus atami. The sequence continues at coordinate 85,597,420 of CM068960.1, read as the reverse complement.
ATCTCACCTTGGATAGAGGTCCATCTAGGTGTCCCTTTTGGAATGATTGAGGCCGTTAATTAAGTGTTAGCCATAGTTTGTAGAGACTCATCCGGATCACAGGGTTTATAGAAAGTCTGTGCTTGATTCCTGGTGCAGAGCAAATCGGGAAGTTTCGATCAATATTGTTTCTCAAAGTAGAAGAGAAGATTATCTGTGCATTAATTGTTTGTCATCCAACAAGTTTCTCTCCCTCTCTTAGTCCTCTTTTTTCTCTCTCAATCAACACACCGTATGGAGGAAGGATGCCATGCACGGATTCTCAAGTTGCATCGAGCGCCCATTTGTCGAATTGTGTGGAGCCCCATTTGGGAGTCGATTAAAAATAAACCTAATCTCCTGTATGTGTTGTGTGTCTCGATTGCACACGGTTCGGTCCCACATGAGCCAATACCGAGTGAATTGGATGGAATTCCTTGAGGTTCCCATTAATGTCAAGCCCCATGATGCAGTATTTTTAGTAAATTTGTCATGCAGTTTGCAATATCTGATTTTATTTGCTTTTCCCCACTTTTATTTGTTCTGGCAATGGAGATGCTTATTCATGTTGCCAATAGCTGTTGGTAGAGTCGTGAGAAGGAGAACAACAGAATAGATGCTGATGCGAAACAATGAGAGTCCGTTTGGCATGCACCACTTAACCCTGAGGAAGAGTCAAAGGATACAACTTGAATGGTGTTGAATCGACAACAGACAACTGATCGGTGCAGAACGAAGTGAAATGCAAAGACAAGTCGTTGCCTGGTGTTGCAGAAATCTAAACATAAAGGACGGTCATTCTTCCTAGCTGAGGAGGGAACATTTGGGAAGACATTGTCAGACAGATGAGGGGGTTAGAGATTCATTGCATGACCGCAGAAGGTTTGAAAGGTTATGAGTGAGCGATAAGATAAATTCAACTTGTGCTTTTAGATTTTATTTCATGATTCACAATGCTGCCGTCGGTTGTGAGATAGATAAAGTAGGTGAACAGATAAGAGGGGGTGTGCCACGTAGTCAGTTAATGAAGTAGCCTTTTATTTTTGTATACATAGTTGAGGCTCTTAGAAGAGGTAGAACTAGCACACTGATTGGATCAAGACGCTACAGGACAAAAGGAACAGCAGAGAGAGTGTAATGTACTCGTATAATAGGGACGAACACTCTGAAATGGGAACAATAGGTTAAATAAGGACATGGGCATAGCACAGCACAGCACAGCACAGCACCAGAACATGGGCGGGTCACGTGACTCTCCTTAACCACACCTCGGTGCACCCATGCATGCATGCATTAGTATAAACTACTTGTACATCTCATCCCCCCCCCCCTTTTTTAACAAATCAATACGCTCAGAAGGCTTACAAACACGAGCTGATCTTCTCAGGGCTTGTGGAGGGTTGTCCTTGCTTGCAACTGCTGTGGGTTTCTCAATAAGGGGTACAGGGTCGGGAAGGAGTTCAGGTACATTGATGGGTGAAAAGCTTTCATGAGGAAACACCTCAGGTTCAAACACAGGTGGTGTTAATACAGGAGTGGGTGACAAAAGCACTTGAGCCAGTTCAATGTTTGGCTCCCCATGACGTAACTTCAATGGTCAACATGTTTACATATGCACCTACCATCACACAACTTCACAAGAAACATCATTTCTCCAATGTTATTGATAATGATGCCAGATAACCACTTGGTTCCATATCTGGAGTTCAACACGTATACAGGATCATTGATCTGGAAGTTGCGGTGTACAGACGTTTGATCGTGATTACGTTTCTGTTGATACTTGTTATTCTCTGCCTGGACCGTTATGTCCGGGTGCACTAACGATAACCGTGTTGTTAATTCACGACCCATCAGAAGCTTGGCAGGTGAGCGACCGGTGGTTTGATGTGGTCTGGTGCGATCGTTGAGCAACACACAAGCTAGACGAGATTGAACGAAGCCTTCCTTGATGCGGCTTAGACCATTCTTGATGATCTGAACAGCACGTTCGGCTTGACCATTACTGGCGGGTTTGTAGGGGGCAGATGTGTAGTGCTTAATGCCATTCATTTTACAAAAGTTTTGAAACTCTGAACTCGTAAATGATGATCCATTATCTGATACGATGAAGTTTGGAACACCATGTTGTGTGAACATGGTACGTAGAGCTTCAATTGTTACAGC
>CM068960.1:85557521-85584246 GCA_035128595.1 Eptatretus atami | reverse complement strand
ACCTTGGAAACCTCACATTGTACAAATAGCTGAATCTGCCTTTATGAAACTAAGAGTCCTGTTCAGATGTAGAAGATTCTTCTCATCTCAACAGTTGCTCTGATTATACAAAGGATTGATTTGTCCTTGTAGAGAGTACTGCTCTCACACCTGGGGAGGTTCTACCTTTACATATTTACTGCACAGATTCGAGAAGAAAGCAATCCCACGTATCACGCTCGCAATTTGACCTCAAAACTTAACTTGCTTAAATTATGCCGTAATGTTGGCTCTTTCCCTTTTCTACAGATATTACTTCAGTTCTGCTCTCGAGGACTGGCTGCTTGTATACACATCCATTAGCTAGACCACAAAATACTCGGCAAGCCACAACGTCACATGGTTATTGCGTGGCCATTAGCAACTCAAGGGTGGGCCGTTATGATGTTTGTTTCTTTCCCTTTGAACACCACTAGGATCTGGAATTATTTACCTTCTCATGTATTTCCCAACAGTTATGACCTGTCTCATTTCCAAAGGCAGGTTTTCCAGTTCCTTAAAAATCTTAGATTATTTACGCTTCTCTATTTTGTCAGTTCTTATTTTTTGTTTATTTCAAGGCCGAGCCTCCATGAGGATGATACAGTCCATGACTGGAGCCTTTAGTATTAAAAAAAATAAAAACATTTCAAAGTTGGCCTCCAAAGCCAGCTGCTGACCAGTGACATCCTGCATGGTACAAAGTCCTTCTTTGGCACACCTCAACTACCCACTTACAAGACCTTCATCCAAAATTGATGGAGTACTGCTCTCCTCTCTAGGATGGGTGCTCCTACTTCACATCTTACTCAGCTTGTCGCCATGGAAATCAAGGGCTTCAATATTTTTGGAATCTCTCGTGATGATGCTGAGTATATCAGCCTATCACTTTCCCATCACAGACAGGTTGGTGGTCTCTGTCTACTACCGCCTCCTTTCTGGTCTTGCACCATCTGAGCTTTCTGTGCTTTCTGTGCTTTGTTACCCCCATGCCCCCAGATTTCTGCAGGGCACACGTGATCGACCATCAACCCCCTTCTGGTGAAACTCCCAAAATCCAGAATCACTGCTCACCTCAACTCATTCGTTCCTCTTTTTTTTTTCGAGCCTGTGGAACCAACTTCCACATCCTCTTCAATCTCATTCTTCCCTCAACGTCTTCAAGACAGCTGTTCACCACCATCTCAGATCATCCATCCAAAACCATGATCTTTTTTTACCCCTGTTAACCCACCCCCAAGCCCACCTCCTTCCAAATTTCCAATTTTTCCTTCTTGAGAGGTTACTTCTGTATCCATTTTGTCTTCCCCATATGTCGTTTCCTATCCCTCATTCCTCCCAACACCCACTGGTTGTCCAAGTCTCCCTCTATTTTGTCCTTTAACTCTGCTGTTGGTTTTACCCCCCTCTCTCTCTATCCTGTTCCTTTTTTTCTGTTGGGTCCTGATCCATTCGGTGTTCTAGCTCTTCCACTAGCCTTCACTCTATATGCAAAAAGACCAAAAAAACACCAAAAATAATGTAATGCATTGGAAGATACAAAAGCGAAAGAGACTAGAACGGCACTTGTTAGGCCATACCTCTGCCAGTTTGAATAGTTTAGGTTTTGTTTCCCACTGACAGGCCAGATTTGGATCAGATCAGGATCTTCACCAAAATGGAAACAATTCGTCCTTGTGACACGCCCAACCTGCCCATCAAGTTTCGTCAGCAACAGTCCATAACATTTTGAGATATATTACCATATACATTATTGTTTTTGGCCCCATCTCTCAATGGGGAAGAATCACTGAAAAACATTCTAGGGTCCAGATCCAGATCTTCACCGAAGTCGAATCAATTCTTCATTGTCATGCACCCAACCTGTCCACCAAGTTTCATCCAAATCCGTCCATAACCTTTTGAGATATTCTGCTCACAGACAGACAAACAGGGGTGAAAACATAACCTCTGTCTACCTTAGGTGGCAGAGGTAGAAATGAAATGGATCGGTAACAAGACACCAATAAACATACTAAATGAGTAACAGATTTGAATAAACATGTGAGAAGCCAAATATACTTGACCATCATTGCCTTGCCTGACAATGCTTGATAAAGCAACACCCACACCTCCTCATCTTTCGGCCCAAGGAAAGGTAGTTCCAGATAAAAAATGCCATGATATTACACATATATTAGGAATGAACGATTGATGAAACAAAAAGAACTGGAATTTGCTTTACAGAGGAAAGTCTAAAGTTTTGTTTCATGTACCATCAATATATGTTCAATCTATGGCCAGCATTTTTGTATAGCACGTATCCGTATGCACATGTCTGTATCTTTTCAGGCTAATACAGCATGTGCAATCCTGGATCACTGTTTTTAGGTGGTTGACAATCCTGCGGGGTCACCTTGGAGACTTTCTCCGAAGGAAACCCCCCTAAGTCATCCATCAACTCCCAGAATCTCTCACCAAAGGTCTGACAATTTTCCTTTACCAACAGCTATCGGTTTCCCCATAACATAAATTTTTACAGAAACATGTTTAAGTCCTACCTAAGAATTCTCCAGGTTATTGTTTTAGACACACCTGCCTCCATTGACAGACGATGCAATTACTTATTTTCAGGGACTGTCAATCACAATATGGCGAATGTCCTGCCTAGTTTCATGTGGTCGTACAGTTGGCTGGCGATGACGTTTGGTTAGTCCACACATTGACTGGGTTCTGAAATTGACAAACAAACTGATTAATAGACAACAGTTTGGGCCCCATGGGGGAGGTATGTCATCCTTCCTGAAATTTCTATGTACAAGTTTGGTTTTCTGCTGCGTTGTCAGCTTGTGATCCACTATGTTTTCCATTTAACCAAGCCACCTTCTGTGAACAAAAGCCACCTGTGAACAAAAAATGGAACATGAAACAAAACTTTAGACTTTACTCCACATAGTGGTGTCAGTTTTGTTCGTATCTTCAACAAATGTGTAAACGTTTGAGAGCAATATATCTGTAAAATCCTGGCATTTCACATGTTGGAATCAACGAACGAATCAAACCACAACTGCTCATGTTCGTGTTGCTTTCACACTTCTTCAACATAACAATTTTAACTTGTAATGCACTGCTTACAGACAACATTTATATACCTTTTGACACCACTACTTTTGACACCACTTTTGACACCGCAAGTATAATGAAGTAGGATGTTTTGTTGGCAGAACCCATCAGTGACATCATCATTGACATTAAATTATAGATTTTTTTTAATTTTTTTTTTGTATACCTTGTCGAGGCTCGTATGAGACCTAACACACAACACACATCAAGGGGGGCATGAGACAGGAGGGGAGGGAGTGGGAAGGACAAAATAGTGGGGAACAGAGACATTTGGAGATCTATGGAAGGGAGAGGGGTGGGACGGGGAACATGGGGAATAGAAGATGGACATTACAGGGACTTTCAGGAAGGAAAGCAGGGAATTTGAAGGAGGTGGGCTTGTGTGGATTATCGGGGGATTTGTGCAATTGGTCACGTGGATTTGCAAAGAAACCATTAATTTTGGACATTCATTTTAGGTTTTCAATTGGTCGTTATAACAAATGCTTTATGTAAGATTTATATATTCGTATGCAGCCTGTGTGTGGCTGCTTGGCTGCAACATTTTCTGGGGGCACAGCTATGCTGCTGATGCAATGCCCCATTACTAGCACACTGGTACTCATTTCCCCAACCGCTGAATGATAACAGGCTGAGTCGAGTCAACCCACCTGGTGTTAATTCAATGTAAAAAACAGGTACTTGCACTCAAGACCCCAAGATCTTATGCCAAACACCCTAACCGTTAAGCCAATACCAGGCTTTTATGTAAAATGTGAACATCTGAACATCCAGCCTTAAGGTTTGGAAGCATAACAACGTTACTAAGAGTCGTGTAGAAAGAAATAGACATGAAGAGAGGAAGATCAGATCAGATCATAAACTATGCTCTATATAGAGTGTCAGTGCTGCCAAAGCAGTTTCTACGACTGGGGTTTAAAATCCTGGACCGGTCGCCACTCCGACACAAGAAGTCGGGGCAGGGATTTGAAATTTGTTCAGGGTTCCAGTGATAGCTCGCCTACTCTTCGTGCAGGACACCATGGGATCTTTAATAACAATATAATGCCATTCCTTTCATGCCGTAAAGGTGCAAAGGGCTGCTGAGGCAGTTTCATTGGCAAGGAGTACAGTCCTGGACGGGTCGCCACTCTGACACAGGTTCAACGGTTATTCGCCACTTCGAAAGTTATTCAGTTGGTCAAAACCGAGTGGTTATTACCCCAGTACACTGGTACTCATTTCACCGACCTCAGAAGGATGGCAGGCTGAGTCAACCCCACCTGGTGTTAATTCAACAGCAGACAGGGGTTCAAACTCAGGACCCTTAGGTCCCAAGCCAGCCACCCTCGTCACTAAGCCAACGTCCCAAGCAAGCCACCCTCGTCATTAAGCCAACACCATCCTCCCATGGGATCTTTGACGGACGTCTACCAACTAATGCCGGCAGACTGGGCACCCGGTTTAACGCCCTTCCGAAGAGCAGCACACACCTTGATGCCTCACCCTGCCTGTGAGACACCAGGATGATAGCTTATAACTGGGTCGAGATTCAAACCCAGGCAAGACAGCTGAAAGGCATGTGTGCATACCTCGAGGCCAGTGATTTGCAGCATTTTTGAGGTGAGGGCCCACTTCAGCCGATTCAAAGAACCCATGGCCCACCTAACATTTTGCTAAGCTGGGATCATGTTTACATTAGACCTAATAAGCAAATTGCATCAATCAAAATTTATTAACATATTGTTGAAAGACAAGCAATCATCGAGCTCAATAAAACACACTGGGAATTGATACTAAAGTTAACTGACATAAAAAGGCAATCAAGTGATACAATACGTAAACACCATGGCCAAATGAAAGTAAACATGTCAACTGATGCCAGAGATAACTGGCAAAAACAGAAAACTGCCAAAGAAGAATAATATGACTCAATTCTAGTGAGATGCTTGTGCCTGCTTCTTGTCAACAAGCCTGCCAATTCAAGCGTTTGTGTTTGAGAGCATACAGTGCATATCATCTTCAACTTCCAAACGGTTCCTTGCCTTAGTCATGATTTGCATAAGTGCAGAAAATCCAGAATCACACAAATGTGTGTAGCTGAAAGGGGGGAGGAGTGTTTGCAGGGAATGTTTTCCAACTCTTGGATATGAGTTACTGACTCGTGACTTGGGCCCAGAAATCTTCCACGGAACACTCCTTCAACGGTGCCTTTGCTCCTGAGTAGTTTTTCAGCTCCAAGAACTCATCATAATCTGGATCTGGAAGTGGATTAGATCCAATGGAGAATGGATTTCTCACCAATGCCAGTTTCTTCTCTTCAAGATCAGGGAAGTACCTCGTAAACTCTCTCTCTAAAACTTGGAGGTGCTCGCCAACCTTGGCCCCTAGACGAGCATCCATTTCTCCCTCTGCAACCTCACAAACTGTCTCAAACATTGCGAATTTACCTAACTTGGCTTTCCTCCTCCAATTGTGAATCTTTTCCATGAATGCGTGGAGAAAGTTAATGAAGTGAATTGCAGTTGTCCCCTTACCTTGCAGTTTCAGGTTCAGATTATTCAGTTGGTCGAAGATATCAACCAAATAGGCTGAGCGTGCTTCCCACAATGGATCCTTGAAAACTAAATATTGTTTTTCTTGCATTTCCAGAAACAACTTCAGCTCGGCTCAGAGTGTGAACACTCGATGAGTTGACAACCACAGATTTAACATTATTAACAATTATAATGACTCCGTTCAAGACCCCTTCCAGTGATATGGGAAGGGTTTTGGATGCCAGTGCTTGCCGGTGAATCATGCAGTGCATCATCGTCACCCTTCGAAGTAAAACGCGAGTAAAACCCCTGTGCTGTGCTCCCGCTCTGGTGAAGTGCCGATCATTTCTTTCCTGCATGTGCATTAATCGCTGGGAGTCTTGGCTGTGGGCCTCCAAGGGAGAACAGTTTAGCCATCTGTCCAGGTCAGGGCTAAACCCCTGGACAATATAGATATAGATATGTTGATATGTTTATGGATATGTATATAGATATATATGTGTATATGTATATATATATATATATATGTGTATGTATATGGATGTATATTGTATATACATATATATATATATATATCTATATATAGATGTAGATATATAGATGTAGATATGTCGATGTATACTATATAGATATATGGTATAGATTTAGATAAAGATATATATACAAATACATATAGATGTAGATATATAGATATAGATCTATATAGATACAGAGATATATAGATATAGATCTATATAGATACAGAGATAGATATAGATATATATATATATATTATATATATATATATATTATATATATAGATGTAGATATGTCGATGTATAGATATATAGATATATATTTAGATGCAGATATGTCGATGTATAGATATATAGATGTAGATATGTCGATGTATAGACGTATAGATATAGATTTAGATAAAGATATATAAACAAATACATATAGATGGAGATATATAAATATAGATCTATATAGATACAGAGATAAATATGATATATTATATATATATATATATATAGATGTAGATATATAGATATATAGATGTAGATATGTCTATGTATAGATATACAGATATATAGATATAGATTTAGATAAAGATATATATACAATACATATAGATGTAGATATATAGATATAGATCTATATAGATACAGAGATAGATATAGATATAGATATATAGATGTAGATATGTCGATGTATAGATATATAGATTTAGATGTAGATATGTCGATATATATATATGATATAGATATATAGATTATATATATAGATATAGATAATATATATCGATTATATATATATATATATATATATATATATATATAATTATATAATATTATATTAGAGATATATTATATATATATAGATATATTATATATATATATATATATATTATATATATTATATATATATATATAGATATATATATCTGTTACGGCTGTGGAAATTCGCATTACACCATAAAGGGCCCGTAGGTAGATATATCTCTAAGTACATGTGTAGTTAGCCCAAACCGTTGTATAGAGGGAATTTATGTGATTCATCCGGGCTGCGACGCTTTGAGTTAGCCATTTTTTCTGTTCTATCTTTATTTTGAACCAACCACGTCTCAACCGCCATCACACAACAACCATGCACCGCCACCATCTACGCTCCCACATCATCGCATCACCGCCATTCCAAACGGCACCATAACCATCAAACCACACCGAAAACCCTCCACCACCTTCACCTCTCTCCTTCTACGGCCATTCCCGCACCACCTGTGAACACTGAACGTCGGGCTGTTTCGGGCCCGTTCGGCGTTTGGTGCCGAACGCACCGAGCCGCGAGCGCAAATGGCGGCCTTTCCGAGGGGAAAACTCGGATAAAAAAACGCTTCACGCCCACTTCTCCTCCGTCCAATTAGCTTGGCCCCGCCTCCAGGCGCGTGTGTGTGAAGTCGATATATGCAAATTCTAGGATCAGGGGAGGTTCACGCCCCCGTTTCCTCCACCAATGGGCGAGCGTGGCTCCGCCCCCGAGGTCATTCTGATCCGAATATTTGCATATAGGTGCTCCTGCCCGCCTATAAAAAGACGAGCGCAAGGCGACTTGCTGAGAGAGTGTCATCGAGTCGAGTCGCTAGGAGAGTGCGGAACTGAAGAGAGTCGGGTCCAGAGAGTCGGGCGAGTGAGAGCGGTGGAACTGCAGGCAAGGGAGCTCGGGTCTGAGGCGGTCGGCGACGAGGTTGCGGTGTGGGATCGCTCGTTCTGCCGCGGGACCCAAGCCAGCCAGCCCATCCCCTCCCCAGGGCATCAACAATCTCCCTTTCCCCCACGCTGAGATAGTGCAAAAGGGGGCCCCGTTCCCACCCACCCACACGTGGTGAACACGAAACGCAAGGAGCACGGAGTCGGGCACAGCCGCGCGGCACATTTGCGGCTAGCCGCCAACGCGTCACGAGGCGGGTAAGAACACCCGGTCTGCGGACCTGGCCGCTCTTCTAGGCTGCGCACATTTGGCCTACGGGCCTGTCTGCCTCCTTGTCTATGAGGGTGGCTTCTTTCCTTTGCTTTTGTGTAAATGTGTGTTGGCGCCGTCTGTGAAGTAGAACTGTGTAAGTGTTGCCGTGTGTGCGCGTAGTCGGTATTAACTCTGCGTCGTTGTTGCTTTTATTGTTTTGGTTGCTTTATGTGCATTTTGACTGTTTGGCTGTATATACGTGCTTTCCGTGTGCCGGGAAATAAATGTGCATTGTGTGAACTGTTTTCCCGTTTCGCTTCGTCTTTTCTCTAATTGAATCTCCATCCTGCTTCACGTAAGGGGTTCGTAGTGGGCTTAATACGCCGGTAATTAATCGGAACCGTCGAGCCGACGATAACACCGCTCGGTTATCACTGTAGCATGGAACGGACCGCTTAAGCGGTTCGTGTCCGGAGTCGGCCTTTGGCGTGGTACGATCGCCCGTCAACCTCCGCGCAGGTACTTAGGTAGATCGAATTTGGCGAGCAACCTATCCTGCGCGGGTGGGCAATTGGCACGGTCGTGGTGGAGTTAAACCCCCACCGTGACTAGCTCCGGCGTTGTCGAGAGGGTCACGACTGAATTGTCCGTCCGGTGGGCGACGTGCCGCGATTCGAGTTACGTGGCCGTTCGCACGCCGCGGGCGCGAATTCGCAACAATATATATATATTATATATATAATATATAATATATATATATATTATATATATATATATTATATATATATAATATACAGTGGGGAGAACAAGTATTTGATACACTGCCGATTTTGCAGGTTTTCCCACTTACAAAGCACGTAGAGGTCTGTAATTTTTATCATAGGTCACTTCAACTGTGAAAGACGGAATCTAAAACAAAAATCCTGAAAATCACATTTTGTTATTTTTAAATAATTAATTTGCATTTTATTGCATGAATAAGTATTTGATACATCAGAAAAAACAGAACTATATTTGGTACAGAAACCTTTGTTTGCAATTACAGAGATCAGATGTTTCCGTGTTTTCTTACCAGGTTTGCACAGACTGCAGCAGGGATTTTGGCCCACTCTCCATACAGATCTTCTCCAGATCCTTCAGGTTTCGGGGCTGTCGCTGGGCAACACAGACTTTCAGCTCCCTCCAAAGATTTTCTATTGGGTTCAGGTCTGGAGACTGGCTAGGCCACTCCAGGACCTTGAGATGCTTCTTACGGAGCCACTCCTTAGTTGCCCTGGCTGTGTGTTTCGGGTCGTTGTCATGCTGGAAGACCCAGCCACGCCCATCTTCAATGCTCTTGTTGAGGGAAGGAGGTTGTTGGCCAAGATCTCGGATACATGGCCATCCATCCTCCCTCAATACGGTGCAGTCGTCCTGTCCCTTTGCAGAAAAGTATCCCAAAGAATGATGTTTCACCTCCATGCTTCACGTTGGGATGGTGTTCTTGGGGTTGTACTATCCTTCTTCTTCCTCCAAACACGGCGAGTGGAGTTTAAACCAAAAAGCTCTATTTTGGTCTCATCAGACCACATGACCTTCTCCCATTCTCTCTGGTCATCCAGGTGGTCATTGGCAAACTTCAGACGGGCTGGACATGCGCTGGCTTGAGCAGAAGGACCTTGCGTGCGCTGCAGGATTTTAATCCATGACGCGCGTAGTGTGTTACTTATGGTTTTCTTTGATACTGTGGTCCCAGCTCTCTTCAGGTCATGACCAGGTCCTGCCGTGTAGTTCTGGGCTGATCCCTCACCTTTCTCATGATCATTGAGGCTCACGAGGTGAGATCTTGCATGGAGCCCCAGACCGAGGGAGTTGAGTGTTATCTTGAACTTCTTCCATTTTCTAATAATTGCGCAACAGTTGTTGCCTTCTCACCAAGCTGCTTGCCTATTGTCCTGTAGCCCATCCCAGCCTTGTGCAAGTCTACAATTTTGTCCCTGATGTCCTTAGACAGCTCTCTGGTCTTGCCCATTGTGGAGAGGTTGGAGTCTGATTGATTGAGTGTGACAGCTGTCTTTTATGCAGATAACGAGTTCAAACAGGTGCAGTTAATACAGGTAATGAGTGGAGAATGGAGGGCTTCTTAAAGACAAAACTAACAGGTCTGTGAGAGCCGCGAATTCTTACTGGTTGGTAGGTGATCAAATACTTATTTCATGCAATAAAATGCAAATTAATTATTTTAAAATCATACAATGTGATTTTCAGGATTTTTGTTTTGGATTCCGTCTTTCACAGTTGAAGTGTACTATGATAAAAATTACAAACCTCTACTGCTTTGTAAGTGGGAAAACCTGCAAAATCGGCAGTCTATCAAATACTTGTTCTCCCCACTGTATATAGATGTAGATATGTCGATGTATAGATATAGAGATATATAGATATAGATATGAATCTAACCCCCTAACTTGATGATGCAGCAGGGCACAGATCGAGTCCCATCTCAGCAATTGCTGCACGACCTGTCAGCAATAAGTGTCGCCTGTCACACGAGCACATTGTCTCTGCCCTGCTGATCACCAGTCAGGAGGTTTGCAGCCAGGAACATTTAATTCAACGAAAAAAATCACACTGACGATGATGTCATGTGCATAATGACACTTGTAAATTACACATATACCTGAATTTGACGTAATACAGATGCCTCCGAGTTTGGAGGTGATGTATTGGTGAAATTTATGCACATGACATCATCATCATCATGTCTTTCTTTTTTTCTCTCGTTATAAATACAGATACATAAACAGGACAGAACCATCCTAAATACATGTGGAAAAATTACAGGCCCAGAGCAGGAATCAAACCCAGGTCCTCTGGGACATTGTTCCAGTACTCTACGATCTTAACTATCTGGACGACCCACCAGCTGAGCAACGCAATTCTTCCACATATATAAGTGCCACTCTCTTTCCCCCACAGAGCAGAGGGATATGTTGGCGAACACATGGATTGAAATGGATTATAGTTTTGATGTGCTCCGTGTCACTAAAGGTGCATGTGTTGAGGTGAACTGAAGAACACAAGAAACTTAATCAATTATATGACAAAATTAAAAAAACTGCTTTGTTGTATCTCATGGTTTGGTTGTAACAACATTTTAAAACTGGAACAAGACTTTGTGGACAGCCTGTACTTCGTTCCAAAGCCAAAAATGATCTTCATATAATCCATGGTAAGTTTACCTAATAGAGCTGACAGGATGGCCTCGACCTAAGGGTACACATATTTGCCTCTGGGCTGTCTAGCCTGGGTTTGAATCCTGACCCAGCTATAAACTGTCGTCCTGGTGTTTCACAGGCATGGTGATTGATTAATGTGTGTGTGTGTGTGCCGGCCCTCGGATAGACATTAAACGGGAATTCCCATCTGCCACCATTCGTTGGTAGACGTTAAAGATCCCACGGTGTCATTTGCGAAGAGTCGGCGAGCTCATGCCGGCACCAAGCCAAATTCCAAATTCCTGCCCTACCCAGAAGAGGACATTGTATCAACATCACAGCCACGCCCTCAGACAATGATGCTACCTCACAGCTTTGTGTTGCATTCGAACGAAGAAGTTTACCCAATCAAATGTTGTGAATAAATCAATAAGTTGTTCAACTCATTTCACTCCCTTCTTTTCTTTTAGTGCCCCATTCCTTATTGAACCTCCCATTTAAACAAGCTCAAATGAGCTAAGATCCTCGTCCTCTTAATGATGACATCATAAAAACGAATATGCGTTACGTTCGGATTGTGAATGTTATCATTGAAGTTTTGGGCGATACCACAAAGTATATCGGTGTGCTGAGTACTGCCGAGTCTATGATCCGTCTGCAAACTACATTCTACAACAGCTGCCTAGTTTTTTCTGAGATAATGGTATAGGCGATTTCCATTAGCGGCGATATTATGACGTCACTTTTTTTCTAGGAAGAATTTCCAAATGGAGATGGTTACTGCTCTGCGCGTGGCTTCCTGCATATACATGGCAAGTTTCACGAAGATCCGATGAAAACTCTGGGTTGTGAAACAAAAAATGTCAAAAAATAGGAATGACGTCATAAAATATTGATGACGTCATAGTGATGTATCATATGTGCGTAATTAATCTCTGCTAATGCCCTGTTCGATTCCTGCAAACAGAATTCAAAAAGCTTGCCTAGTTTCAGAGATAATTTTTAGGCGATTTCCATTAGTCTTTTGGATGACGTCATAACTTTTTTTAGGAGGAATTTTCAAAATCGGAGATCGGTTCTGTCTAGCGCAGCCTCGGTATCTTTTTACACTATATACACGCAGATTTCAGAAGTTTTCGAGTGAGATACTGGTAGCCTGTAACTACTAAAAATAACAATAAGAAGACGAAGAACAACAATGTGAGTAAGACTTTGAGATCCTCCACAAGGATCTAAAAACATATCCTTCAACCAGCACAAGAAGCCTGGTGTTGGCTTAAGACCTTAGGGTCTTGAGGTGAAGCCCCTGTTGTGCCACTGAATTAACACCAGGTGGGTTGACATAGCCTATTATCCTTCTGAGGTCAGCAAAATGTGTACCAGCTTACTGGTAAGGCCTAGGTCACATTTGCCACGGCGGCCGTGGGGTCTCCAAAATCTAACGCAACTATGCAATTATACGGCGACCGCAGTATTTCCACGGTCAAACAATGTAGCAGTCACATATGTTTTTATTTTTGGGGAGCCGCACGGCGTATTTAGGCCTGTCACATTTCGCATGGCGGTCGTGGGGTCTCCAAAATCTACGGCCACTAGCAATTATACGGCGGCGCAGTATTTCCACGGTCACACAATGTAGCAGTCACATGTTTTTTATTTTTTGGGTAGCCGCACGGCGTATTTATAAATTGTGGAGACCGAAAACGTGGGGTTGCCGTACGGTCTTTGATTTGATGTCCCACGGTGACCTTAGGGCGTTCCTGCGGCGGCCATAGAATTTTCAAGGCAGACGCAAGGCGACCGCAGGGGGGCCTAAGGCGAACGTGCGCCAGACGGACGGTAACGAATGGGTTAATTTTTTATTTTTTTTACCAGTTTTTTTTTTTCGGCTTGTCGAATTGCTACGGCGAACGTAGAAATGAAAAAAGTTATAACTCCGCGTTATAATTCCACGGCGACCTTACGGCCTGTAAATATAGCCATACGGCGTAGGGCCACCCTGAGCCACTTCAGAAACTCTGTGGCCGCCGCACGTTTCTGTCAATTCAGAGGCGCGTAGGCCGCCGTATCCTCGCCGTAGAGCAAATGTGACTTAGGCCTTAGGTCTTAGAAATTGTGGAGACCGAAAACGTGGGGTTGCCGTACGGTCTTTGATTTGATGTCGCACGTTGACCTTAAGGGGCCCTGCGGCGGCCATAGAATTTTCAAGGCAGACGCAAGGTAGCCTCAAGGTGTCCGAAGGCGACCGCAGGGGCCCTAAGGCGAACGTGCGGCCAGACGGACGGTAACGAATGGTTAATTTTTTATTTTTTTTTACCAGTTTTTTTTTTCGCTTGTCGAATTGCTACGGCGAACGTAGAAATGAAAAAAGTTAAACTCCACGTTATAATTCACGGCGACCTTACGGCCTGTAAAACATAGCCAAACGGCGTAGGGCCACCTGAGCCACCGCAGAAACTCTGCGGCCGCCGAACGTTTTCATTCAGGAGGGCGTACGGCCGCCGTATCCTCGCCGTAGAGCAAATGTGACTGAGGCAAATGTGACCACACCACCAGAAAATGATGCAGCCAAGCAGCCACATGCTGCATACAAATAAATAAATAAAATAACCAGAGCAGGAATAAAAGGCTTTCATTTTTTTTCTTCTTTTTTTGTTTATCATGGTATTTTTGCCACAGGCTTCTGCTAGTTATTATTATTTTTATGCATGCCAATTAATGAAACATCCACTCACGTTAAAAAAATATGATTAATCGAATGGAATATCAGCCTCAGCCTGAAATAAATAAACAATTCTGATGAAGTTTTCCAAAAGCAGGACAAGTGACCAATACCAAATGGAAGTACTGTATGAGAAATAGTTTAAAGAAGGTTTAAAAAACAGTTATAGAGCCAGATTACATGTTTGGTTCTGAATAAATACCATGGAGCAGAATCAGTTTAATCGCAATGTTCTTCGTGGCCAGGGCCGCATCTGATGTCAAAATGAAACTGTAGACTTCTCGGGGAAACGATGAAATACGGGTCTTGAGAAACATCCTTGTTTATTGCGTCCTGTCTTGTCGGGCTGTTACTGCTAAGACTGGTTTGGCCTCAGGCTAGAAGATAGAAAATGAAAATCTCTGCAGAACAGATAATGCTGCACAAAGCATCACCATGACAACAATTGTTCTTGTGCTGCAATAATTGTGGGAACACCAGAATCAAAGAAATGACACGGAAATATCATTTGGCAGGTGGAGTAATTAGATCTGCTTTGAGTTATGACTGCATCTTCAATGTGCATACAAATGATGTTCAGAAAAATAAAAGCCATGGGCAAATTGGCTAGCTTGTATTTACAATGTCAATTCTACAGACGACGTTGCAATGGAGGGCTGAGGTGGTGAGAAAGAAAATGTGAAATGGATGGAAGGTTCTATGACCGTTTAATTGGGAACAACTACCCTCAGCAGATGCAAAACTGGGTGGCCCACAAATTGACGACACACTTACAATGTTGTAAATGAAGCGTTTAAACGTGTATAATGCAATATTATGCATGGATTCATCAAGCATATTCGTGGTGAACAGCATGTTCAATGTGATGTATGGTGCGAACATTCTCACTGTCTACCAAGGTGAAGCATCAATTGGTGTGCCGTCTGTCTGATGGGACATTATGCTTTGGGGACTCAACCACAAGCATTGATTGTTGATAGTGGTGGACACCAAGGATGCCAAGGTTTCCTTCACAGAGTGACTGGTGTGGGAGTCAAGGGCTGGCAGGATGGCCGAGTTCTAAAGGTACGAACAGTCGCCTCTGAGCTGTCTAGCCAAGGTTCGAATCCCGACTCAGCTATACTGTCATCCCGGTGTTTCACAGGCAGGATGATTCATCAATGTGTGTGTCTTCTCTTGGGTAGATGTTAAATTGGGTGTCACATCTGCCAGCATTAGTTGGTGAGTGTTAAATATCCCACATATGCCTGGTGTTGGCTTAACGGTTAAGGTGGCTGGCTTAAGATCTTAAGGTCTTCAGTTTGAGACCCTGCCGCGCCGTTGAAAGGTGGCTGGCTTAAAATCTTAGGATCTTGAGTTTGAGACCCTGCTGTGCTGTTGAAATAACACCAGGGGGGTTGACTCCGCCTGTCATCCTTCAGTGGTTGGCAAAATGAGTACAGATTTACTGGTAACGGGCACTGCATCAGC
The DNA here is from genome assembly GCA_035128595.1 of Eptatretus atami. Lineage (NCBI taxonomy): Eukaryota > Metazoa > Chordata > Myxini > Myxiniformes > Myxinidae > Eptatretus > Eptatretus atami. Next base: position 85,568,779 of record CM068960.1, on the reverse strand, counting down.
GGCACAGCTGTGCCTCCAGAAAATAATGCTACAGCCTACACAAGAAACAACAACAAAGATCTTATGATGTCCTTCAGGAAGAGTAGGCAACCTATCGCCGGCACCCTCAACAAATTCAAAATTCCTGCTGTAACCTACAGAGGGTATTGCATCAGCGGCAAAGCTGCACGCCAGACAGTGATACTACCCTGCAAAGAAGAAGATGGTAGCCCTGGCCAAACTCCAAATGGCTGACCTATAGGAAGCACAGCCTCAAAAATGATGAGATTAGAAAAAGTCGGGGATTAAGGGGGTCTATGCAAGTGGGGGGGGGGGGGTTGCCTCCCAAAATAGTTATTCGCTATAACGTTGGTTCATTGGTACATTTTGCTACTTCTGTCATACCTTGCCTTCCTCCTCATTTTCATTATTCTACCAGGTGAGCACCCAGGAGTATTGCCCCTATTTTTTTTCATGCCGTGAACAAACTTTAATCCATCATGGGGGAAGGGGGGGTGAAGGTTGTGGTCAAGTTTCATCGAAATCGTGTGTGTAGTTTGGTTTAAGAGAAGAAGTTTGGTTTAAGAGAAGAAGTGTTTCCATACTGGCTGGCTGACTTACTGACGGACACCGCACGATGCTGAGTACCTCACCTGAACTATGTTCCAGGTGAGCTAAAAATGGTACGACAAATATACGCATGCTGCTTCCTTGCTTAACGCTCGGCATTTAAAAAGGATAGAGCACAGAAAAACAACTAAAGGTTGAAAACCATTGTGCAGGCTCGATGGGTCCATAACGGCCTTCTCCTGCATTGAAGTTCCTTGAAAGGGAACTCATTTAAAAGATGGGGAATTGAGATGTTTCAAATCGAGAGATGTGGTCACAACCTGCGACGCAAAAGAAAACCCGGGCATCGTATAATCAGCAAAGGCCAACAGGCCGAATGTGTTTGGGCCACCAGAAAACCAATATAGTGGCCATATCGTTTTGGCTGGGTGCCATGGTGGATGGAGGCCCGTGACAAATGTGGGTGTGGTCTGGCAGCTGTCCGACCAATGGGTCCCCATTTCAACAATCGACCCCCCAAGAAGAACCCCAACAACAAGAACAACAGCAATGTGGAGCTCTTTCTTGTAGACCTGCCACATGTTGCAGGAAAACAGATGAATAAACAAGTCCCACAACACTGCACTGCTTAAGTCACGATAATGACCAAAACTTACACAGTTGTCCATTTCACAGGGAAGAGCTCACCAACTCAAAGATAAAGTAAATCCCAAAGAACAGTAAAAAAACAGGAACAAATAACGTTTCCATTAGTGTTTGTAAAATACATTATTAAATGATTTGGTGTGTGAAGTTGATTTATTAACTCCCGTTGGACTTATGGATGGACAAAACGGGGGCTTATGGATTTGGTCTCGATTTTCGTGTCCGTGTGTGCGGGCGTGCGTCCACAACCGTATCTCGGGCATGTATACACCGATTCTATTCGTACTTGGCATAAAGACAACACATGATGGTATACATATGCACGGCATTTATTTTTTTCGACATCAGATCCAAGATGGCCGACTGGCGGCCATTTTAGTTGTAAAAAAAAACCCAGTGTAGAACACTTCCTCAACCATTTCTCGGACATGCATTTACCGATTTTATTTGTACTTGACACACGTATAAGGAGTGATTGTATACATAAGCACGTCATTTTTTTTCAACATCAGATCCAAGATGGCAGACTGGCAGCCATTTTAGTTGTAAAAAAACCTGATGGTGAACATGTCATCAACCATTTCTCGGACATGCATTTACCGATGTTGTTCAAACTTGGCAGACAGCTAAAGAATGACGGCTTACATAAGCACATCATTTTCTTTTCAGATAAGATCCAAGATGGCAGACTGGCGGCCATTTTAGTTGTAAAAAACCCCGATGTTGAACATGTCCTCAACCATAACTCGGACATGCATTTACCAATGTTGTTCAAACTTGGCAGACAGATAATGAATGATGGCTTACATAAGCACATCATTTTCTTTCCAGATTAGATCCAAGATGGCAGACTGGCGGCCATTTTAGTTGTAAAAAAAACCCGAGGTTGAACATGTCCTCAACCATAACTCAGACATGCATTTACCAATGTTGTTCAAACTTGGCAGACAGATAATGAATGATGGCTTACATAAGCACGTCATTTTTTTTTTTCCAGATCAGATCCAGATCAGATTACATAAGCATTTTCCAGATTTTTCCAACTGGTGGCCATTTTAGTTGTACATAAATCTGGGCTAGCCCTTTAACTCCGTACAGCAAGATTGCTAAAACAACGGGGGCAATGGCATTTTATTATTATTTTTTTTTTTTACTTTTAAAACATCTATCTGCAAATCTGCATCCTCACTTTGCATTCAAGGCATTTCACCATGTTTACCAAAATCCTATTAAATGTTCTGTGAAAATTATGTCAGCTCGTCAAGTTGTAAACGCAATTTTCAAGAAATCGCTGGAATGCTCTGATGGCATAAAATCACCGGTGATGAAGCTGCTTCCAGGCCTCACCTGCTGTGAAGATTCACACCCGGTGACATGTTTTGGCAATCCTATTATAATCATGAATATAAAAATTTCCCATTTTAGATTGCATAATTGGCAGAGCTTTTTTGAAGTGTGTATATCATTATGTGTACCTTTCACCAGACTAGAATGGTGATAGCAATCGAGCAATTCCCCTTGTTCAGGAAAGAAATGTCCATCTACTCTGAGGCCCAGACTCAAACATATCAACAAGATCTGCGGACTTACTCACTTACTGACTGACACACAGCACTGTTACAATTTATTTTCATGTTCCTTTGGGAATATACAAATCTCATCGGTCACCCAATAAATTTCCACTTCCATAGAAATCATGAAAAATACTTCGGTAATGATTTTTGTAGACAGTAAAAGTTAAACTGTATAATCATTATCATTAATTAATTTATATGTGCACTTGCAGAATACCCATCATACACAGACAATGAACCTCCAATAAGGAGTGAGCTATCATGTGCCACCTATGGCTGCTGGGTGCATCATTTTCTGGGGGCACAACTGTGCCCACTGATCCTAGTACACTGGTACTCATTTTGCCAACCTCAGAAGGTTGACAATCTGAGTCAACCTCATCTGGTCTTAATTCAACAGCCAGAAGGATCTCAAACTCAAGACCCTAGGATGTTGTCAAACACCTTAACTGTTAACCAAACACCAGGCTTTAATAAGGTGTACATATAACAAAAGTGTGTCACTTAAGAACAATACACAGACACAAGGTGAAGAGACTACATTAATTATATAACATAGGATTAATTGCCTCAAACTTGAACATAATGCACATGCCAAATGTAAAATGTCAACTTCTGCTTAAATTAGATAACTTTTGTCGAATGGTGCCAAAGGCTGGTTCGACGTGCTAGTCGAGCCCGTAGACCTTGCAGCACAACTAAAGCATGGCCGGTGTGGGCAAATACAAACTCAGGTATCAGGGTGGATGACTTTTGCATAATCTAAATCAACTTGTGGTCGAATTTGATGCCAAATGTTACACTTGTAAACGTACATAAGACAAGTTTTTTGAACTGTCCTTAAGGCTTCTTGGTGTGCAATTTCAAAGTAGGTTGCCTTGGATGCTGTTGTTAATCTCTGTGTGGACTCACTGACACACACAAACACACACACACATACTGATTACAATACTCTCTCCCTTACTTTCGGTAATGGGCGAGGCTGAAGATCGATGGAAAAGTCATGGTGTATGCTATGCTTCCCTTCCATCCCTTCCCTCTCTTCAAATGGCACCACAGCTGGCTCTGCTCATGAGAAGGCCGAATGCCTTAATTCTGTGTTTGCTTCCAAATCCTGCATCTCCAACCCCTCACTCTCGGTACCCACCCTTCCCTGTCGTACCCAACTGCTCCTGGAGTCTGTCTTTTGCACCTGAGAAGGTTCTCTCAACCCTCGATTCTTATTCTGCAACTGGACCGGACAGCATCAGCTTACGTGTCCTAAAAACCTGCTCTGCTGCTCTTGCACTTCCTCTCTCTGCCCCTTTTCACGCTGTCATTTGCACTAGATCATTTTTAATCTACTTGTGAATCAGCCAACATCACTGCACTACATAAAAGAGGTGCAAAAACGGATTCCCTTCACTACAGACCAACTAGCCTACTTCCAATCATCAGCAAGGTCATGGAATTCATCATTGCAGTTGACTTAAATAATTCCTTTTATCCAACAACCTCATCTCAGATAATAGTGTTGGCTTAGTGGTTAGGGTGGCGGCTTGGGGTCCTAGGGTCCTGAGTTCAAGCCCCGTTGGTTGCTGAATTAATACACCAGGGGGTTGACTCAGCCTGTCATCCTTCTGAGGTCGACAAAATGAGTACCAGTGTATACTGGTAGAGGAGCACTGCATCAGCGACACAGTCACGCTTCCAAGAAATGATAGCTACCCTGGCAGCTAAGGTGCCATACGCACGAAGAAGAAGAAGATCTCAGATAATCAAATCGGATTCAGACCTGGTCACTCTACCTTGGGCATGCTTCTTCCACACTCTCAACAATGAATGGAGGCCCTCAATATCAAACATGAGATCAGGGCCATCTCTCTGGACATATCTCGACCTTTTGATACAGTATGACATCCTGCCTTGCTCGCCAAAGTATCTGTCTATGGAATCCAAGGCCAACTCCACTCTTGGATTACTGACTTCCTCCACTCTCATAGACAACGTGTGGATCTCAACCGAATCCTTTTATCTCCTCTTCCTGTCAAGGCTGGAGTGCCCCAAGGCAGTGTTCTCAGTCTCATATTATTCCTAATCTTAATCAATGATCTCTCTGTATCTCTGGAAAATCCTCTTTATCTCTTTGCTGACGACTCCACTCTCTGTCGTGACATCTCTCATCCTTCTGACAGGCAGCAAGCAGCCTCTTCCCTCTCCTCAGACCTTGACAAAATCACAAACTAGTCAAACACTTGGAATATGGCTTTCAATCCCAAGAAATCCCACACACTCACTGTCTTTCTCCAAAAGGACCATACCACAAACCCTTCTATCAACTTTCTCAACAACCCTCTCAAAGAAGTTCAGTCACTCAAACTATTGGGTTTCACTCTCAGAAATGATCTCTCTTGGACAAGCCACATTTCAAAGTTGGCCTCCAAAGCCAGACGCCGACTGGGCATCCTCCCTCGTGAAAGTCCTTCATTGGCACACCGAAGCTCCTATCCACCTACAAGGCTTTCAAATGTAGCTTGATGGAGTACTTCTCTCCCCTCTGGCTCTCCCCTCTTGCTCAGCTGAGCACCATGAAAACCAAGGCTTTCAAGATCATTGGAATCTCCTGCAATGGAGCTGAGTCTTTGTCATCGCCGACATCACTTTGTCACTATCACTATGAAGCTATCACTTTGTCATCGCCGACAGGTCGGTGGTCTCTCTGTCTTCCCCCAACTCCATTCTGGCCTCATCCTCTGCCCTCTCTGTGCTTTGTTCCCCTTCCCCCAGGTATTTGTAAGACGCACGTGGTCCACCAGCAACCCCCTCCTAGTAACACTGCCAAAATACAGCACCACTGCTCACCTCCACTCATTTTTTTGTCTTTTTAGCCGCGTCGCGTTGCGAACGCTGGCTCTAAGAGAGCTCCGCATTGTTCTTCTTCTTCTTCTTCTTCTTCTTCTTGTTTTGGTGAAGACAAAACCTTTAGGACGTGGCTCTTGGACACATTTGTCCTTGTTTACACCTGTAGAACCAACTTCCACACTCTCTTAAATCTCATTCTTCCCTCCAGGTCTTCAAGACAGCTGTTCACCACCATCTCAAATCATCTCCCATCCAAAACCATGATCTTTCTACACCCGTTAAACCACCGCCCACCCCTTACAACATTTTGCTTCTGTATCCATCTATCTTGTCCTCTCCTTGCGTTCTCCCTGACCCCTCATCGTTACCTGCATCCTTTGTCTGTCTCCGTCTATTTTCACCCTCTGGCCGGCCTGCTATTGGCATTTTCCTCCTGCTGTTCCTTTTGTTATGTTGCGCCCTGATATGTTCTGTGTTTTCGCTCTTCCACAAGCCTTGACTGTATACAAAAAAAAGAGTTGGTCAAAAATCATGCTCTGTTCCTCTATTCCACTCATAAAGGAATCATGGATGATGGTATGAAACGTTACTGTTATAGAGCCTTTCCCATATGAGCAGCCACAGTGGTCGCTTTGCAGATTAACAAAGAGAGGAAGAATTAGGCCTCCAAGCTGATGCATGACAGGCAAATACATATATATCACTTTAAACAATATGAAAGGTTACACAGTATTTTTACAGGTTGCTTAATGTAGGAAATTGATCCTTAAATGACCATGTTCTTTCTTCTTACAGCAGAAAGACCTGGTGTCACAAGAAACAAAAGCCTCGGTGTCACGTGATCATACTGCTCCAGTGTCAGGTTTTGAAGCTGACTTTCAGAATGAAATACAGCAAATGACATATATAGCTTTTGACATTTCTCTTCTCTTGCAATGCCAACTTGCCAAAATATCACAGAGAAATTGAAACCCTGAGATATGTCGAACTGCACGCCTTGTGGAGTTAAAACCGTGACTTTGATGTAAATTGCAACTGTTAGAACGTCTGGCATTTTGAATGAAACATGGCTTTGGAAAAGCTGCAAGGCTAGGATGAAAGAAAGCCTTGCGACTTTGTATATACACTTGCTTAGAACCTGTCATAGAATTTGCCCTTCTGCAAAAAGGAACATGTGCTGTACGTTGTGTGTGTGGTATGTGCGATATGTATAGGAGGACATGCAATATACTTTACATAGGAGGCCATTTGGCATATCAACACCATGTTGATCCAATTTATCAGTTTATGCGAGGATGAGTGGGGAGGAGAACAGTGGGGCAGACATCACCAGGGTGGATGTTTTTTTTTGGTTTTATTGTCAAAGACAAAATTAAAAAAATCCAAAGACTGAAGATATTTGGTTTACAATAAATGACTGAGAAAACACATGAATATAAATAAGTCCACATCAAAAATAATAACGATGAAACTCGATCTACAGGCTGTTCAAAAAAGACCCGGACAACTTTGGTTGTTAATATGTTTACTGTCACAAATGATACAATGATACCCTTTGTTTTATATAATACAGAAACTCATAAAGTTTTCTTTATTTTCAGGTCTGGTGATTTAATGTGAAAGAAAATGGTGACTCGACAGGAGAAAGCTCAGTGTGTCGAATGGTCGATCGAGATGACATCCGACACGCTAGTTCAGCGTAATTTCCGTACAAGGTATGGAAGGAATCCGCCATCGCGGACCAGTATCAGAGAGTGGTACAAGAGGTTGAAGGAGACTGGAAGTTGTCAGAAACAGAAAAGTACCGGTCGACCAAGCACAAGTGCAGCAGACGTTGAATGAGTGCATGAATTATTTCAACAAAGTCCCAGAAAATCAATTTGACGTCATCCAGAGAACTGGGACTACCAACCACCATTGTACACAGGATTTTGTATAGAAGACTGAAGCTTTATGCCTATAAGGTGCAAGTTCTGCAGGAACTCAAACCAAATGATGGTCCCAAATACAAGGCGTTTGCCTTGGAAATGCTCAGTCACATGGAGGATGACGAAGATTAGCTGAAAAAGGTCATGGTCACAGACGAAGCTTGCTTCCATCTATCGGGGAAGATCAACCGGCACAATGTGAGGATCTGGGGCTCTAAAACCCCTCATGTGGTCATTGAACACATCCGCAATAGTCCAAAGGTCAATGTGTGGTGTGTCCTTCTCCATGACCGCTTGGTGGGTCCGTTTCTCTTTTCAGAGGACACAGTGACATCAACAATTTACACGAACATGTTGGAAGGATTCGCTGAGACGGACCAACCGCCTGGCCATCACGATCACCAGACATAACCGCTCTTGATTTTTTTTCTGTGGGGGTTTGTCAAAGATTGTTGTCTTACAAACCTTGCAGGATCAGTACATGTGAAGGATTACATGAACATGCATGTTTTCAGTACATGTGAGGATTACATGAACTGCATGTTGTTCAGTACATGTGAAGGATTACATGAACATGCATGTTTTCAGTACATGTGAGGATTACATGAACTTGCATGTGTCAGTACATGTGAAAGTTACATGAACATGCATGTTTTCAAGTACATGTGAGGATTACATGAACATGCATGTTTTCAGTACATGTGAAGGATTACATGAACATGCATGTTGTCAGTACAGGTGAAGGATTACATGAACATGTAAGTTGTCAGTGCATGTGAAGGATTACATGAACTTGCATGTTGTCAGTACATGTAAATGATTACATGAACATCGCATGTTTTTCAGTTAGCATGTTGAAGGATTACATGAACATGCATGTTTTCAGTACATGTGAAGGATTACATGAACATGCATGTTCAGTACATGTGAAGGATTACATGAACATGCATGTTGTCAGTACATGTGAAGATTACATGAACATGCATGTTTCAGTACATGTGAAGATTACATGAACAGCATTTGTCAGTACAGTGAAGGATTACATGACATGCATGTTGTCAGTAATGTGAAGGATTACATGAAATTGCATGTTGAGTACATGTAAGGATTACATGAACATGCATGTTTTTCAGTACATGTGAAGGATTACATGAACATGCATGTTGTTCAGTACATGTGAAGGATTACTGAACATGCAAGTTTTGTCAGTCATGTGAATAATTACATGACATGCATGTTTTCAGTACATGTGAAGGATTACATGAACATGCATGTTTTTCAGTACATGTGAAGGATTACATGAACATGCATGTTTTCAGTACATGTGAAGGATTACATGAACATGCATGTTTTCAGTACATGTGAAGGATTACATGAAGGCATGTTGTCAGTACATGTGAAGGATTACATGAACATGCATGTTTTCAGTACATGTGAAGGATTACATGACCATGCATGTTTTCAGTACATGTGAAGGATTACATGAACATGCAGTTGTCAGTACATGTGAATGTTACATGAACATGCATGTTTTCAGTACATGTGAAGGATTACATGAACATGCAAGTTGTCAGTGCATGTGAAGATTACATGAACATGCATGTTTTCAGTACATGTGAAGGATTACATGAACATGCATGTTTCAGTACATGTGAAGGATTACACTGAACATGCATGTTTTCAGTACATGTGAAGGATTACATGAACATGCATTTTGTCAGTACATGTGAAGGATTACATGAACATGCATGTTTTCAGTACATGTGAAGGATTACATGAACATGCATGTTTTCAGTACATGTGAAGGATTACATGAACATGCAAGTTGTCAGTACATGTGAATGATTACATGAACATGCATGTTTTCAGTACATGTGAAGGATTACATGAACATGCATGTTTTTCAGTACATGTGAAGGATTACATGAACATGCATGTTCAGTACATAAGTACATGTGAAGGATTACATGAACATGCATGTTGTCAGTACATGTAAATGATTACATGAACATGCATGTTGTCAGTACATGTGAAGGATTACATGAACATGCAGTTTTCAGTAATGTGAAGGATTACATGAACATGCATGTTTCAGTACATGTGAAGGATTACATGAACATGCATGTTGTCAGTACATGTGAAGGATTACATGAACATGCAGTTGTTCAGTACATGTGAGTTACATGACATGCATGTTGTCAGTACATGTGAAGGATTACATGAACATGCATGTTGTCAGTACATGTGAAGGATTACATGAACATGCATGTTGTCAGTACATGTGAAGGATTACATGAAACTGCATTTTTCAGTACATGTGAAGGATTACATGAACATGCATGTTTTCAGTACATGTGAAGGATTACATGAACATGCATGTTTTCAGTACATGTGAAAGATTCTGAACATGCATGTTTTCAGTAGATGTGAAGGATTACATGAACATGCATTTTCAGTACATGTGAAGGATTACATGAACATGCATGTTTTCAGTACATGTGAAGATTACATGATGCATGTTCAGTACATGTGAAGATTACATGAACATGCATGTTTTCAGTACATGTGAAGGATTACATGACATGCATGTTTTCAGTACATGTGAAGATACATGAACATGCATGTTTTCAGTAATGTAAGGATTACATGAACATGCATGTTTCAGTACATGTGAAGATTACATGAACATGCATGTTTTCAGTACATTGAAGATTACATGAACATGCATGTTTTCAGTACATGTGAAGGATTACATGAACATGCATGTTTTCAGTACATGTGAAGGATTACATGAACATGCAAGTTTTCATGTACATGTGAAGGATTACATGAACTATGCATGTTGTCAGTACATGTGAAGGATTACATGAACATGCATGTTGTCAGTACATGTGAAGGATTACATGAACATGCATGTTGTCAGTACATGTGAAGGATTACATGAACATGCATGTTTCAGTACATGTGAAGGATTACATGAACATGCATGTTGTCAGTACATTGTGAAGATTACATGAACATGCATGTTGTCAGTACATGTGAATGATTAAATGAACATGCATGTTGTCAGTACATGTGAAGGATTACATGAACATGCATGTTGTCAGTACATGTGAAGGATTACATGCATGCATTTCAGTGCATGTGAAGATTACATGAACATGCATGTTTCAGTACATGTGAAGGATTACATGAACATGCAAGTTGTCAGTCATGTGAGGATTACATGAACATGCATGTTGTCAGTACATGTAAAGGATTACATGAACATGCATGTTGTCAGTACTATGTGAAGGATTACATGACATGCAAGTTGTCAGTGCATGTGAAATTACATGAACATGCATGTTTTCAGTACATGTGAAGGATTATGAAATGCATGTTGTAGTACATGTGAAGGATTACATGAACATGCATGTTGTTCGTACATATGAAGGATTACATGAACATGCATGTTGTCAGTACATGTGAAGGATTACATGAACATGCATGTTTTCAGCGGTACCCGTAGTTATGTTAAAATAAATGAAGAGTTCGAAAAACAAAAACCTCTTCACTTATGGCTCATCTCATTTTTTAATGTGTCCTCCATTATTATTGCTTGTTCTTTCTAAATATCTTATTTCCTGTTCCATTCGATTGTAAAGAAAAACTTTCTCTCTCCATATCTTCTCAAGGTGCTGGTAGGATGGCCAGAGATACAAATTTATCTCTTAGCTGT
>CM068960.1:85540162-85557225 GCA_035128595.1 Eptatretus atami | reverse complement strand
TGGCAAACCACCCAGAATCACCCTTGCCAAGTAGCCAAGGACCTGCCTTCAGGCAGAGCACACAATCAACCTTCTCAAGCTCTTTCTCTGTTTTTTTCACTCACAATTGTTATACTGTATTTTCTAATTCTCTACTCTCTTGATGGTGTGCACATCTGGTGTGGATGGTGTGTCTCCATTTCTGTCTTTCACTTTCCTTCTTCCACTTTTCAAATTCCTGTATTCTCTCACTACCAATGTGTTTCTTCTACTCACTCACTCTGCACACCTCGAATTAGACAACTTATCAGTGTAAACCTTCACTCGATCATTACACTTCATTTTGTCACGGTTTCTGCAATTTGGTTTGAGGTTAAATCAATCCTGCCTGATTCGATGCTTATTCTGACACGTTGGAAGAACGAAAAAAAACAGGATTAAGTAATATCATTTCCCTTTTGGGTGCAGAGAAAAACGGTTTGATGAGAAAACGGACATATTGCACTTCATGCACAATGGCGCAGGATCGATGCACCACAATGGATGGAAACAAAATGGGTTTGAATTGCAGGTTCTTGCTACTCCAAGTATACAGGATCTCTATGTTGAGGCTTTTGGGTGGGTGGGGGAGGAGATTGATCAGAGAGCCACCAAGAGGTCAGTGACATGTTTGTAAGAGCAACAGGCCTTCATGGTAAAGACTGGTCACTGTGTGCATGTGAAAACAATATCCCAATTACTCCACAAGTCTAGCCTGAATGGTGGAGTGGCAAGAAGGAAGCCATTACTCAAAAAATCCCACCTTGAATCCCATTTGAGTTATGTAAAAAAAAAAACTCCGTAGATTCTTAAGCCATTTGGCAAAAAGTTTTGTTGTCTGATGAAACCAAGATTGAACTTTTTGACATAAATGCAAAACATTATGTTTGGCGCAAACCCAACACAACACATCACCCAAACAACACCATCCCTACTGTGAAGTATGGTGGTGGCAGCATCATGTTATGGGGATGATTCTCATCAGCAGGGACTGAGGCACTTGTCAGGATAGAAGGGAAAGTGGATGGAGCAAAATGCAGAAAAATCCCAGAGGAAAACCTACTGCCCTCCACAAGAAAGCTGAAATTGGGACAGTTCACCTTTCAGCATGGACAACGACCCGAAGGCATACAGCCAAAGCTACACTGGAGTGGCTAAGGAACAAAAGATAAATGTCTCCTTGAGTAGGCCCAGTCAGAGCCACGACCTAAATCAAATCGAAAATCTGCGGCATGACTTGAAGATTGCTGGCCATCAACACTCCCCACACAACTTGGACTGATCTTGAACAGTTATGTACAGAAAGAATGGAAATATTGTCCAAGCAAGATGTGCAAAATTGGAGAAACCTGTCCACAACAGACTCACAGCTGTAATGCTGTTCAAGGTGCTTCCACCAGTATTTATCTCGGGGGGGGGGGGGGGGGTGGGACACTTATCCAACTAAGATATTCTATTTTTGTATTATTAATTAATTTTCTGAAATTTGTAGAATTTGTTTTTCACGAGGATGTTGTGGGTTACGGTGTGTAAATAAAGGTGTAAAAAGTCTGATTTAATTCCAGGCTATAAGGCAACAACAAAAGGTGAAAATTTCGAAAGGGGGTGTAGACTTTCTACGGGGACTGCAGAACAGCACTCTTCAAGGTCGCAACATCGACTGATATGCCTCCACCCACATTATTAGCAAACCTGTGTAACCTCCACAGTGAAAGCGTTGCTTGAGAGAATGCTAAGGGGGTTCGAAAGGGTAAATTATAAAGGTTTTATTCCAAAGGTCTAAACTCGAAAGGGTAAAATATAGAAATTGTGGGCGGAGTCAGGTGAACTGTCCAACCAATGGGTGGGAACTTGCACGCAAGGATGCACGTCTCCTTTTATAATCTATCTATAATTCCAGCAATCTAAAATCTGAGGATGCCAGCAGTTCCAGCAATCTGAGGGGGTGGCTTCCCACACGGTGTTGTGTGTGTTGTGTGTATGTGTGGTATGTGTGTGTGTGTGTATGGTTTGTTGTGTGTGTGTGTGTGTGTTGTCTGTGTGTGTGTGTTGTCTGGTGGTGTCGTGTGTTTGTGTGTGTGTATGTCTGTGTTGTTGTGTTGTGGTGTGTATGTGGTGTGTGTCTGTGTGTGAGTGTGTCTGTGTGTGTGTGTGTTGTCGTGTGTGTGTGTGTGTGTATGTATGGTATGTGTGTTTTTATTGTGTAGTGTAGTGTTGTGTAGTGTGTTGTTGGTCTGTGTGTTGTGTGTGTGTGTATGTGTGTGTCTGTGTATGTGTGTGTGTTGTGTATGGTGTGTTGTGGTGCATGTCTTGTGTCTGTATGTGTGTGTGTGTGTGTGTGGTGTGTGTGTGTGTGTGTGTGTGTGTGTGTGTGTGTGTGTGTGTGTGACCGTGTATTCTCGACAACCACTGTCCGATCTAAAAAACTTGCCATATATTGCGGCCGTATGATGCCTTTTCAAGGTTTGATATTAATCGGACAAGTGCTTCCCAAGTTATGCTTCATGTGGCCATTTATTTACCAAACCAATGACAAGACACGTTGCTCGGCCATTTATTTACCAAACCAATGACAACACAGTGCCATTTACCAACAATGACAAACACCGTGCTGCGTCGCCGGTGCGGGCCGGCCGACGATGACGTCACGGCTGTGCCGTTCCGATGGGGATCGATCGTGCCTTAGTTCCCGTGGCGGAGGAGTGGCAATGGTCATTGCAGCGAATGTCATGGCAAGCAAAGACAGGAGGTAAACTTTATTTTAATTTTGATTTTAATTAACTTTGTGGTTGTAAGTATCACAGCAGTTTTACTTCAATGAAAGCGATAATTCGTGGAATGCATGTGAAATTCCGTACGGGCACGCACCACTTCAGATAGTGATGACTTACTGTATCCTAATAATTCTCGCATTTCTTATGCGCATTTATAGATAAACACAATGCCCCAATCCAGTCGTCGTTTACGAGAGCGAAGGAACGGACTGTGTGGTTGTTTGAAAGTTTTTTTTTTTTGTTGCACATACGGCCACGTACGTACGGGCACGCGAGTGAAGGAACGCCTGTGTGGTTTTCTGGCACGCGGTTTGAAAGTTTTTTTTTTTTTGCACGTACGGCCACGCACTACGCCACGCGTACGGCACGTACTAGTATAGATAATACGAGCAGGGCTCCCAACGCTGCTCGGGGGGGGTGGCTTCCCGACATGTCTGGTTGGATGAGCTTTTCCTGGCGTGTTTCTGCCCGAAAGAGTAAAACAACAATACACAAAAGCACACCAAACAAAATTATTCATGAGATTGAAACTTTTCAATGCACAACATGTGCCAGAACCCCTACATGTGGGGGAGGGGGGGGGTCGGTTTTACCATGACCTGACCCTGTGTATCCCAACACGTTCACAAATTTGTTAGCTTGGCCTACCGGTTTTTTTTTTCCTGATTTTCAGAACTACACACAAACATACAGGTAGTGGACAAAAAATTGGAAATACCAAGGTAAATGAGGGACAACAAGGAACGGCTTCACACAGGTGTGGCCCATGTGTTAATTAAGCAAATACCATCCCAGATGCTTTGGTCCATGTTAAAAATGCTGCACAGGCCTGGTTGCCTTATAATTATGGCTCGCATGGCTACAGAGAAGACCCCCCTCAATGCCCCCATCCACAGAGCACGTGTGGCGCCCATTGGTTTGATGAGCCATGACACCGATGTTATCCGTATGTCATGGCCTTCTCAGTCACCAGATCTGAACCCAATGTAGCATTTATGGGATATTCTGGAACGATGCCTGAGACCATGTTTTCCACCTTCATCAAACAGGTGTGAGTTGATTTACTCTCACGGAACAATGGTGCCACAATGCACTGACAATAGCCGTACTTGCCGCATTGGTGGCCAACGCCCTATTAAGTGACTTTACATTTATGTTCCTTTTTTTTTTGTCACTACCTGTACATACCGGAATTTCCTTGAGGGGAGATTTTGTGGTTGGTGGAGGGGGGGGTAGCATGGCGGAGGAGGAGTAGCCTAAAACCTTGACCAGATTTTGAAGTTCCGACACTAAAATTTGGGCCTCTTGGTCTGTAGCATGTGACCACTCCCAGGCTTTTTTCACAAATCTTGGCTATTCGTTGTCACCTTGGCGTCTTGGTTTTCTATATGTTTTCTTGGCATATAGGTTTTCTATTATCAATCGCTCTCCGAAACCTCGTGAATTCTTGGCTTTTTTCATTGGCTCACCTTGGCATTTATGAAAATGGGGAGTGGTCACACTGTTCTGTAGTTCAGCTGTGAAAGAATAACATACAAACGCACAAACAAACTCACAAACGCACAATCACACAAACACTTGAAAATATTTATATCGATATTTATTTACTACAATACATATGATGTGTGCTTTTTATAGTGTGAGGCATGGATATGTCTCCTTTCCCCATCAGAGGCTTTCATGAGCATCTCAATGGTGCTGCAAAAGCTATGATGCATCTTAATGAATTATCGATGGATTGCTGTGTATTTCCTTTGCGGCAATGTTCACACAGCTGCCTTGAAACTGATTGGTTACCTCTGTCATTATCATCAATTTCTTCAATCATATTGAATGCATCTATGGACACAAAGAGACAACAGAGAAAGGATAATATAATAGCTTCACCACATGGTCAAAGTATGCGGACATGCCTTCGAATGAGTGAATTCGGCTATTTCAGCAACATCGATTGCTGACAGGTGTATAAAATCAAGCATACAGCCATGACAAACATTATCAGTAGAATAGACCGTACTGAAGAGCTCAGTGACAACTTTCAACATGGCACCGTCATAGGATGCCACCTTTCCAACAAATCAGTTCGTCAAATTTCTGCCCTGCTAGAGCTGCCCCGGTCAACTGTAAGTGTTGTTATTGTTAAGTGGAAACATCTCGGAGAAACAACAGCTCAGCCGCGAAATGGTAGGCCACACAAGCTCACAGAACGGGACCGCCGAGTGCTGAAGCGCATAGTGCGGAAAATCATCTGTCGTCAGTTGCAACATTCACTACCGAGTACCAAACTGACTCTGGAAGCAATGTCAGCGAAAACACTGTTTGTCGAGAGCTTCATTAAATGGGTTTCCATGGCTGAGCAGCCGCACACAAGCCTAACATCACCATGTGTAATGCCAAGCGTCGGCTGGAGTGGTGTAAAGCTCACCGCCATTGTACTCTGGAACAGTGGAAATGCGTTCTCTAGAGTGATGAATCATGCTTCACCATCTGGCAGTCCGACGGACGAATCTGGGTTTGGTGGATGCCAGGAGAACGCTACCTGCCCGAATGCATATTGCCAACTGTAAAGTTTGGTGGAGGAGGGATAATGGCCTGGGGTTGTTTTTCATGGTTCTGGCTAGGCCCATCAGTTCCAGTGAAGGGAAATCTTAACGCTACAGCATACAATGACATTCTAGACGATTCTGTGCTTCCAACTTTGTGGCAACAGTTTGGGGAAGGCCCTTTCCTGTTTCAGCATGACGATGCCCCCGTGCACAAAGTGAGGTCCATACAGAAATGGTTTGTCGAGATCCGTGTGGAAGAACTTGACTGGCTTGCACAGAGGCCTGACCTCGACCCCACTGAACACCTTTGGGATGAATTGGAACGCCTTTCGCCCAACATCAGTGCCCGACCTCACTAATGCTCTTGTGGCTGAATGGAAGCAAATCCCCCCAGCAATGTTCCAACATCTAGTGGAAAGCCTTCCCAGAAGAGTGGAGGTTGTTATAGCAGCAAAGGGGGGACCAACTCCATATTAATGCCCATGATTTTGGAATGAGATGTTGGACGAGCAGGTGTCCACATACTTTTGGCCATGTCATGTATATTCAGTACTTCATTAACCCAACTGCTAATCGATGCAAAACCCCAGCAACAATTTCAAGCTTGGTTCACCCTTGGAAATTCAATGGTTCGTCCTGGAAACTCCCACAGTGGTCAACAATTCCTAATACATATTTCTTCACATTAATGCACATTTTGCATGAAATATTACAAAACATTTTATCCTCCACAGGGTGGCTACAATGTCTTGTCACCCCTTGTAAAAATTGTGACATTGCCTTTTATCATACTAGCTAACATTATAGGGTTCGACAAGTTATACCACATGCATTTGCAGTACTTTTACTTTATTACACATTTTACATCATATGACACAAGCCTTAAGTGTCCAGTGGATCCGTTTGTGCTCAATATCGATCACTGTCATTACAGAGAATAATTTTGCGCCGCATGTTCTGTGGGACATTTTCCGGAGCATTTGTGGGGTGATCCGATTAAAAGCAAGTCAAGTCTCACTTCACATGGTTAGGTTCATTCAATCTGAAAAAAGGGAAAAAAGAAACAAATGAACACTCTGCACACAAAGGCAATGTCACAATTTTCACAAGGGATGACAAGACATTGTCACCACCCTGAACAATACCTATCCCCCCGAGCTCACACCACGGGTCACGCTGTTGAATCCATATTGGTATTTGTCCTCTCGCTTTTTGTTCTGTTTTCGCACACACATGTGTGTTTCACACTCAGATTGCTCGTGAGCACGCAGGTCACTAAATCAAAGTTCTCTGCATTATGGTTCACTTAGTTTCCTATTTGGAGTTATCATTTCTCCTCTCTTTTAACCCATTTGTCAAATCGCCAAACCATCTCACTTTTAGAATGTAAAAGTTGTTGAAGTTAGTCGCACAGTGCTTACATTTATACCCAAGCTTAATTATATTAAAAATACAATCTAAACTCCAAATCTATATTTTTAATGCTCAAGTTTTGGAGGAATTGAGGATTGTTATATTTCCTTGGGAAGCACAGCACTCCATTGTACGACAATATTCCTGCCTTTCTCACCACGGTAGATAAAGAAAGATTGAAATTTCCAACCAGAAAATTCAATCTTCTTTAGGCGGCCTTCCCAATCCATGCAGCTCCAATGCTGCAATACAATGCTGCTCGGAACAGGTTGTGCATTTCACGTCACGCTTTAATTTCGGACTGGCTCTTGTGAATACGTGAGTGTGTTTCGTTAACTGTGTTCATTTTCCAGATTTATCTCCATAGACAAAGTAAGCCCGATATGTAAGACCTAATAAAATGAGAGTAATCATGAGGCAGGGGCGTCGATCCATCTGTGGTGTGGGGATGAAGGGGAGGGGGGGGGGGGAAGCGAGATTGTCGGCACATGTGTGTTTCGTTAAAACCTGTGATTTCTTTTTTTGGGGGGGGTGAGATTGTCAGCACACATGTGTTTCATTAAAACCTGTGATTTTTTTTTTTGGGGGGGGGTGAGATTGTCGGTCACACATGTGTTTCATTTAAAACCTGTGAATTTTTTTTTGGGGGGGTGAGATTATCGGCAACACATTTGTTTCATTTAAAACCTGTGATTTTTTTTGGGGGGGTGAGAGATTCGGCACACATGTTTCATTTAAAACCTGTGAATTTTTTATGGGGGGTGAGATTGTCGGCACATGTGTGTTTCGTTTAAAACCGTTATTATTTGTTGGGGGGGGGTGAGATTGTCAGCACACGTGTGTTTCGTTTAAAACCTGTGAATTGTTTTTGGGGGGAGGAAATTGTCGGCACACGTTTCATTTAAAACCTGTGAATTTTTATTGGGGGGTGGGGGGCCAGATTGCCGGCACACATGTGTTTCGTTTAAAACCTGTGAATTTTTTTTTGGGGGGGTGAGATTGTCAGCACACATTTTTCGTTTAAAATCTGTGAATATTTTTTTTGGGGGGGGGGGGTGAG
This sequence comes from Eptatretus atami, assembly GCA_035128595.1. Taxonomy (NCBI): domain Eukaryota; kingdom Metazoa; phylum Chordata; class Myxini; order Myxiniformes; family Myxinidae; genus Eptatretus; species Eptatretus atami. The sequence continues at coordinate 85,549,414 of CM068960.1, read as the reverse complement.
ATTGTCAGCACACATGTGTTTCGTTTAAAACCTGTGAATTTTTTTGGGGGGTGAGATTGTCAGCACATGTATGTTTCGTTAAAACCTGTGATGATTTGTTTTTGTGGGGGGTGAGATTGTCAGCACATGTATGTTTCGTTTAAAACCTGTGATTTGTTTGTTGGGGGGGGGGGGGTGAGATTGTCGGCACACCATGTGTTTCATTTAAAACCTGTGAATTTTTTGGTGGGGGGTAGGACTGTCAGCACATGTGTTTCGTTTAAAACCTGTGATTTGTTCGTTGAGGGGGGGGTGAGATTGTCAGCACACGTGTGTTTCGTTTAAAACCTGGAATTGTTTGGTAGGGGGGGCAGATTGCCGGCACACATGTGTTTCGTTTAAAACCGTGAATTGTTTTTTGGGGGTGAGATTGTCAGCACACATGTTTCATTTAAAACCTGTGAATTTTTTTGAGGGGGAGATTGTCGGCACACCATGTTTCATATAAAACCTATGATTGTTTTTTTGTTTGGGGGTGAGATTGTCGGCACACATGTCTTTCTTTTTAAACCTGTGAATTTTTTTTGGGGGGTGTGAGATTGTCGGCACACATGGGTTTCGTATAAAACCTGTGAATTTTTTTTGTGGGGGGGGGGGGTGAGATTGTTGGCACACATGTTGTTTCGTTTAAAACCTGTGTATTTATTTTGGGGGGGGGAGTTGTCGGCACACATGTTTCATTACAACCTGTGAATTTTTTTTGGGGGGGGTGAGATTGTCGGCAACACATGTGTTTCATTTAAAACCTGTGAATTTTTATTTTTGGGGGGTGGATTGCGGCACACGATTAGTAAGCGGGGTGTGGGGGTGGGGGGGGGGGGGGGGTGGGGGGGTGAGATTGTCGCACACTAGTTTTCGTTTAAAACCTGTGAATTTTGTTTTTTGGGGGGGGGGGTGGTGAGATTGTTGGCATCATGTGTGTTTCGTTTAAAACCTGTGATTTATTTTGGGGGGGTGAGATTGTCAGCACACGTGTGTTTCGTTTAAAACCTGATGAATGTTTGGGGGGAGAATTGTCGGGCACACGTATGTCACTCTTTAAAACCTAGTGAATTGTTTATTGGTGGGGGGGGGCCAGAATTGCGGCACACATGTTGTTCGTTAAATCTGTGAATGTATTTTTGGGTTTGGTGATTGGCGTGGTGATTTAGTAGCCACATGTTCAAACTGGAATGGTTTTTGGGGTGAGATGTCAGCAGCACATTTTTCGTTAAAATCTGTGAATATTTTTTTGGGGGGGTGAGATTGTCAGGCACAGATCATGTGTTCTTTAAACCTTGAATTGTTTTTGGTGGGGGTGAGAATTGTCAGCACATGTATGTTTCGTTTAAAACCTGTGATTTGTTTGTTGGGGGGGTGAGATTGTCGGCACATCCTGTTTCATTTAAAACCTGTGAAATTTATTTTTGAGGGGGTGAGATTGTCAGCACATGTTGTTTCGTTTAAAACCTGTGATTTGTTTTTGGGGGGGGGTGAGATTGTCAGCACATGTGTTTCGTTTAAAACCTGTGAATGTTTTTTGGAGGGGGGTCAGATTGTCAGCACACGTTTCATTTAAACCTTGAATTTTTATTGGGGGGTGGTGGGCAGATTGTCGCAGCACATGTGTTTGTTTAAAACTGTGAATGTTTTTGGGGTGAGATTGTCAGCACACCATGTCATATAAAAACCTACATTGTTTTTTTTGTGGGGGGGGTGAGATTGTCGGCACACATGTCTTTCTTTTAAAACCTGTGAATTTTTGGGGGTGAGATTGTCGGCACACATGTGTTTCGTATGAAAACCTGTGAATTTTGTTTGGGGTGAGATTGGGCACACATGTTGTTCTTTAAAATCTGTAGAATTTTTTGGGGGGGGGGTGAGATTGTCGGCACACATGTTTCTGAAAACCTGTTAATTTTTTGGGGGGTGAGATTGTCGGCACACATGTGTTTCTTTAAAACTGTGAATTTTTTTTGGGGGGGGGGGAGATTGTCAGCACATGGGTTTCGTTTAAAACCTGTGATTTGTTTGTTGGGGTGAGATTGTCGCACACATGTGTTTCGCTTTAAAACCTGTGAATTTTTTTGGGGGGTGAGATTGTCAGCACATGTGTTTCGTTTAAAACCTGTGATTTTGTTTGTGGGGGGTGAGATTGTCAGCACACTGTGTTTCGTTTAAAACCTGTGAATTGTTTTTTGGGGGGGCAGATTGCCGACACATGTGTTCTTTAAACCTGTTGAATTTTTTGGGGGGTGAGATGTCAGCACACATGTTTCATTTAAAACCTGTGAATTTTTTTGGGGGAGATGTCGCACACATGTTCATATTAAAACTATGATTGTTTTTTGGGGGGTGAGATTCGGCACACATCTTTCTTTAAAACCTCTTGAATTTTTTTTGGGGGGGGTGAGAATTGTCGGCACACATGGTTTTCGATAAAACCTGTGTGAATTTTTTTCGGGGGGGGTGAGATTGTTGGCACACATGTGTTCGTTTAAAACCTGTGATTTATTTGGGGGGGGGGGGTTGAGATTGTGTCGCACACATTTCATTACAACCTGTGATTATTTTGTGGGGTGAGATTGTCGGCACACATGTTTCAATTAAAACCTGTGAATTTTTTGGGGGTGAGATTGTCGGCACACATGTTTCATTTAAAACCTTGTGAATTTTTTTGGGGGGGGATGAGATTGTCGGCACATGTGTGTTTCGTTTAAAACCTGTGATTATTGTTGGAGGTGAGATTGTCAGCACAGTGTGTTTCGTTTAAAACCTCGTTGAATTTTTTTGGGGGGGGTGAGATTGTCAGCACACGTTTCATATTTTAAACCTTGTGAATTTTATTGGGGGGGGGGCCAGATTGCCGGCACACATGTATTCAGTTTAAAACCTTTTGAATTGTTTTTTGGGGGGTGAGATTGCCAGCACACATGTGTTTCATTTAAAACCTGTGAATTTTTTTTGGGGGGAGATTAGTTGGCACACCATGTTACTTGTAAAAACCTTGATTGTTTTTTTGGGGGGTGAGATTGTGGCACACATTTTTTCGTTTAAAACCTGTGAATTTTTTTGGGGGGTGAGATTGTCCACACATGTGTTTCGTTAAAACTGTGAATTTTTTTTGGGGGTGAGATTGTGCACACATGTGTTTCTTTAAAACCTGTGATTGTTTTGGGGTGGTGAGATTGTCGACACATGTGTTTCGTTAAAACCTGTGAATTTTTTTTGGGGGTGAGATTGTCAGCAATGTGTTTCGTTTAAAACCTGTTGATTTGTTTTGTGGGTGGTGGGGTGAAAGTGTCAGCACACTTGCGTTCGTTTAAAACCTGTGAATTTGTTATTTTTGGGGGGGGAGATTGGCACACATGTGTTTCGTTTAAAAACCTGTAATTTTTTTGGGGGGTAGATTGTCGCACACATTTCATTAAAACCTGTGAGTTTTTTTGGGGTGAGATTGTCCACACAATGTTTTCTATAAAACCTTATGATTGTTTTTTTGGGGGGGTGGGTGAGATTTCGGCACACATTTTCTTTTAAACCTCGTGAATTTTTTTTGGGGGGGGGGAGATTGTCGGCACACATGTTTTCGTATAAAACCTGTGAATTTTTTGGGGGGTAGATTGTGTGCACACATTGTTTCTTTAAAACCTGTGATTTTTTTGTGGGGGGGGTGAGATTGTCGGCACACAGTTTCATTAAACCTGATGAATTTTTTGGTTGGGGTGAGATTGTCGCACACATGTGTTTCATTTTAAAACCTGTGAATTTTTTTGGGGTGTAGATTGTCGCAGCACATGTTCATTTATAAACCTGTGAATTTTTTTGGGGGGTGAGATTGTCGGACACATGTGTGTTCGTTTAAAACCTGGATTTTTGTTGGGTGAGATTGCAGCACACTGTGTTTCGTTTAAAACCTGTGAATTGTTTTTTTGGAGGTGGGGTGAGTGTCGCACACGTTTCATTTAAACCTGTGAATTTATTGGGTGGGGGCGGCACATTTTTTGTTCTGGGGGGTGGCAATCTCGCAACATGTATTTTCGGTTATTAACCCGTGAATTTGTTTTTGGGGGTGAGATTGTCAGCACACATGTTTCATTTAACCTGTGAATTTTTTTGGGGGTGAGATTTGACACATTTGTTCATATAAAACCTATGATAGTTTTTTGGGGGGGTGAGATTGTCGCACACAGTTTTCTTTAAAACCTGTGAATTTTTTTTGGGGGTGAGATTGTCGCACACATGTTTCTAAAACCTGTGAATTTTTTTGTGGGGGGGGTGAGATTGTGGCACACATGTGTTTTCGTTTAAAACCTGTGAATTTTTTTGGGGGGGGTGTATGATTATCGGCACACATGTTTCATTAAACCTGTGAATTTTTTGGGGGGGTGAGATTGTCGGCACAACATGTGTTTCTTAAAACCTGTGAATTTTTGGGGGGGGGTGAGATTGTCAGCACATGTGTGTTCGTTTAAAACCTGTTGATTGTTTTGGGGGGTGAGATTGTCAGCACAGTGTTTCGTTTAAAACCTGTGATGTTTTTGGGGGGGTGAGATTGTCGGCACACGTTTCATTTAAAACCTGTGATTGTTTGTTTTGGGGGTGAGATTGTGGCACACTGTGTTTCGTTTAAAACCGTGAATTGTTTTTTGGGGTGGGTGAGATTGTCAGCACACTGTTTTCATTTTAAACACTGTGAATTTTTGGGGGGTGGGGGCAGATTGCCGGCACACATGTGTATTTCGTTTAAAACTGTGAATTGTTTTTTTGGGGGTGAGATTTGTCAGCACACATGTTTCATTTAAAACCTGTGAATTTTTTTGGGGGGTGATTGTTGCACACATGTTCTATAAACCTATGATTGTTTTTTTGGGGGTGAGATTGTCGGCACACCATGTCTTTCTTTTAAAACCTGTAATTTTTTTTGGGGGGGGTGAGATTGTCGGCACACATTGTGTTCGTATAAAACCTGTGAATTTTTTTGGGGGGCGTGAGATTGTCTGGCACACATGTGTTCGTTTAAAACCTGTGAATTTTTTTGGTGGGGGGGTGAGATTATCGGCACAATGTTTCATTAAACCTGTGAATTTTTGGGGGGGTGAGATTGTTGGCACACATGTGTTTCATTAAAACCTGTGAATTTTTTTTGGGGGGGGTGAGATTGTCAGCACATTGTGTGTTTCGTTAAAACCCTGCTGTGATTGTTTGTTGGGGGGGTGAGTATGTCAGCACACGTGTGTTTCGTTTAAAACCTGTGAATTGTTTTTGGGGGGTGAGATTGTCGGCACACGTTTCATTTAAACCTGTGAATATTTATTTTATTGGGTGGGGGGGGCCAGATTGCGGCACACATGTGTTTCGTTTAAAACCTGTGAATGTTTTTTTCGGGGTGAGATTGTCAGCACACATGTTTCATTTAAAACCTGTGAATTGTTTTTTTGGGGGTGAGATTGTCAGCACACAAGTTTCATTTAAAACCTGTGAATTTTGTTTGGGGGAGATGTCGGCACACATGTGTTTCGTATTAAAACCTGATGATTGTTTTTTGGGGAGTGAGATTGTCGGCACACATGTGTTTCGTATAAAACCATGATTGTTTTTGGGGGAGTGAGATTGTCGGCACACAATGTGTTTCTTTTAAAAACCTGTGAAATTTTTGGTTGGCGAGGGCGTGAGATTGTCAGCACCACATGTGTTTCGTTTAAAACCTGTGAATTTATTTTGGGCGCGGGGGGTGAGATTGTTGGCACACATGTGTTTCGATAAGACCGTGGAATGTTTTTTTGTGGGGTGAGATTGCGGCACACATGTGTTTCGTTTAAAACCTGTGAATTCTTTTGGGTGGGAGGAGTATTGTCGGCACACATGTTTCATATAAAACCTGTGAATTTTTTTGGGGGGTGAGATTTGGGCACACATGTGTTTTGTATATAAACCTGTGAATTTTTTGGGGGTTGAGATTGTTGGCACACATGTGTTTCGTTTTAAAACCTGGTGAATTTTTTTTGGCGGGGTGAGATTGTCCGGCACAACATGTGTTTCGTTTAAAAGTTGTAATTTTTTTGGTAGTTGTGTGGGTGGGGGGGGAGGGGTAGATTGTAGGCACCACATGGTGGTTCGTTTCAAACCTGTATGATTTTTTTTCGGGGGAGATTGTCGGACACACTGTGTTCGTTAAAACCTGTGAAAAGTTTTTTTGGGGAGTGAGATTGTCGGCACACATGTGTTTCATTTAAAACCTGTGAATTTTTTTTGGTGTGCGGGGGTGAGATGTAGGCACCACATGTGTTCGTTTAAAACCTGTGATTTTTTTTGGGGGGGGAGATTGTCGGCACACATGTGCTTCATTTAAAAGCTGTGAATTTTTTTGGGGTGGCGGGGGGGTGAGATTGTAGGCACGACATGTGGTTCGTTTAAAACCTGTGATTTTTTTGGGGGGGGGAAATTGTCGGCCACACATGTGTTTCGTTTTAAACCTTGTGAATTTTTTTGGGGGAGTGAGATTTCGTCGGCACACATGTGTTTTCATTTAAACACCTTTGTGAATTTTTTTGGGTGGGCGGGGGGGGTGTGAGACGTGGGCACACATGTGTTTCGTTTAAAACCTGTGAATTTTTGGGGGAGTGAGTTGTCGGCACACATGTGTTTCATTTAACACCTGTGATTTTTTCTGTGGGGGAGGCGGTGAGATTGTCGGCACCACATGTTGTTTCGTTTAAAACCTGGTTAATTTTTTGGGGGGGAGTGAAATGTCGGCCACACATGTGTTTCGTTTAAAACCTGTGAATTTTTTTGGGGGGAGTGAGATTGTCGGCACACATGTTTAGTTTAAAACCTGTGATTTTTCTTGGGCAGGGTGAGATTGTCGGCACACATGTGTTTCGTTTAAAACCTGTAATTTTTTTGGGGGGGGTTGCTTTTTTTAACAGCTCTGTGTTTTTTAAACCCATGCTCTTGTATATTATGTTACAACTTAATCTTACTTCAATGAGCCAATTAGAAATGAACAAAAGCTCACTCTGAGATGTTGCACGCCTGGCCGGTATTGCTATGTGAACTCAAGATGTGGCTTCCTGCTGTTATGTGGTTGAAAACGCCGCTGATTCATGCTTCTAGCACAATCCCTGTGCACAAGGTGCATGTCGCAAACCCCCTAATACTTCCTCCATTTTCTTGCGGGGAAAAAAAACATTGCCTTATACATGGGGATTTACAGTATACTGAATCATCACATGTCTTCCCTTAAAATGGCTTGAATTTGAAGAAAGGTTCAAGTGTAGGCAAGCTGATGAGAACAGATGAACAAGTGCTGCCTCTGATACTGAGTGTTACACTGAGGAACCTAAACCACGTGTGAGTACATCCAACTGTAAAAAAAAAAGCGCACTTCATGAACTGTGGAAGTAAACTTACGCTGGCATGCTTAAGCCTGGTCTATGTGTACATTGGATGCAAGTTGATGGGGTGCCATTAGGGTTGCTCAATTTTTATTTTCATGGTGAAAGTCATACATTACTCAAAGTTATGGTTAGAGGTAGATGCAATATTTACTGATATTTTTTCATGGGATTAAATTATTGTATATCTTCACCTCGACGTTTTATGATTGGTGTGGCGATCGCCCAACCTGCCCCCCAGGATCGACCTCCTTGTCATGAGGGTGGTGCAAGGTTGGTGTGGATCTTTAATTGGAGAATGTGTTAAAAATAAGGCTGAAATTTTACAGCAATGCATTAATATTTTCTAACTTGATGAGGTTAAAAACGTTAGTGCTGGTCAATGCATTATCTATAGAAAAACAAGATGGTGGCCAACACAGTCATGTGTATTATGGAACAGAGTATCATTAAATGCATTGTGAACTACTTCTCGCAAAATAATAGACGAGATAAAGTAATTTATTATGAAGGAGTAAATTAAACCAGCAAAAATTCACGAGACAATAGGTGCAATTTGGTGGTGCACGTCTTTTATGTAGTTGTGCACTTAAATGGTTCAAATATAGCCATGTGTTGGTGTTCAAATACAGCAGTGAATACGTTCAAATGTGGTCACAAATTGGGGACGGGGAGTGAGTGATGGCTGCGAATTGGTGCCCGACGGCCACAAATTGGTGAGTGATAACAGTGAATTGGGGAGCATTGGCATGAAATAAGTTCAAATATGGCCATGAATTGGTGAGCGATGGCCACGAATTGGTGAGCGATGGCCACAAATTGGTGAGCGATGGCCACAAATTGGCGAGTGATAAATTGGCGAGTGATGGCCACAAATTGGCGAGTGATGGCCGTGAATTGGCGAGCGATAACCATGAATTGGCAAACGATGGCCGTGAATTGGTGAGTGATGGCCACGAATTGGTGAGCGATGGCCACGAATTGGTGAGTGATGGCCACAAATTGGTGAGTGATGACCAGAAATTGGCGAGTGATAAATTGGGGAGCAATGGCCTGAAATAAGTTCAAATATGGCCGTGAATTGGTGAGTGATAGTGAATTGGGGAGCAATGGCCTAAAATAAGTTCAAATATGGCCGTGAATTGGTGAGTGATGGCCACGAATTGGCGAGCGATGGCCACAAATTGGCGAGTGATAAATTGGCGAGCGATGGCCACAAATTGGCGAGCGATGGCCACGAATTGGCAAGTGATGGCCACGAATTGGTGAGCGATCGGCCGAAATTGGTGTAAGAACAGAAATTGGTGAGTGGATAGGCAGTGAATTGGGGGGGGGGGGCATCGGCATGAAATAAAGTTGAGTTAATTGCCGTGCATTGGGGGAATGATAGTGAATTGGGGAGGCAATGGCTTAAAAAAAAATAAGTTCAAATATGGCCAGAGAATTGGCAGGATGGCCACAGATTGGTGAAGGGTATCGGACGAATTGGTGGACAGCAAACGAATTGGTGAGTGATGCGTTGAATTGGGGGGGGGGCATGGATGAATAATAAGTTCAAAATATGGGCCGTGAATTGGTGAGCGATGGGGCCGCCAGGAATTAGTGAGACTAGCGATGGCGCCACAAATTGGTGAGGATGGGCAAACGAATATGGTGAGCGATGGCTAACGAAATTGGTGCGTGATTGGCCCAAATTGGCGAGTGATAAATTGGCGAGCGATGGCCATGAATTGGCAAGTGATGGCCACGAATTGGCACACGATGGCGGTGAATTGGTGAGTGATAGCAGTGAATTAGGGATCGATAGCAGTGAATTGGGGAGTGATAGCAGATGATT
>CM068960.1:85507076-85536728 GCA_035128595.1 Eptatretus atami | reverse complement strand
GTGTCCTGAAGCACATCCCGTTCAGAAACCACTACCTCTAGTTAAACGGAATAATTTGACGTGGACACTGAACTCGTGGTATAACTGAGTCGTGTTCGTGTTCTAAAAGCTAATCCAACCGCTCCCACACAAGATTAATTGTGGCGTGCCCCAGGTCCGCTCTCCAGACAGACCGGATGAAACCCCCTGAGTAACCAAACTGGTGTTCTCGGTACCCGTGCCCGTAACAATATATAATATAATATATATATATATATTATACTACTTAATATATATATCATAGTATATTTTATATATTATATAATATATATATATATATATATGTATATATAGAAACATATATATATACATACTTTATGTGTATATATAGAAACACTATATTGATATATATAATATATAATAATATATTATATATATAATATATATATAAATATAATATATATATAGTATATATCATACACTTATAGTGTATAATATAGAAATATATATTATATATATTATATTATGACACTTATATGTGTAGTATTATAGAAACATATATTTAATAGTATAGTGTATTTACGACTGATATGTGTTATATAGAAATCATAATATATATATAATACATATATTATTACTTATAGTGTATATATAGAAACATATATAATAATGATATATTTTTTCTTTTTTTGAGGCTGTTCCCTAATGTATTTTTCTGCAATGTCCAAGCCTTGAGGAGCTTGTGCATGTATGGCCAGTCGGACAATTAAGAGATCAACTTCAGCATAGAGCACAAGGACTTTAGCAGACAATGGAATTATCTTTCCCCATGAATTCCCACATAATGAGTTGTTACTCGGATGGGTGAACCATTACAGGAAAACCAGCATTGTAATGTGTGATCCTGCAGCAAATGTGCTCAGGAAAAGAGTCGGAGAATGTAAAAAATGTAATGTGAACGACAGACCGCAACCTAGAAGAGGATTTGCAAAGTACAGCAATTGTTGCAGACGATTGTGGCAAAGATGCTCCATGAATGCACTGGAATGATTCATTGCTGACGTCTTCTGTGTACGAACATATGGAAATCTCTACATACACGCTCGTTTTCAGCTTCAACAAAAGCAAATTAAAATTTTTAAAACAACTCTGCCTTACCATGAGCCTAGACGCTTTATCACTATATTAATCAGAAGAAACATATTATCAGGACGTTATCGTGTGGACTAGGCATGTTTGCCAAGAGAGATCAGCCCCAGTTTTGTTATTTCTAATTTAACCTTAGCCTCCCAGAAAACAAATTAATGCACATTGGGGTTTTGAAAAAGAAAACTGTTTCTCAGCTCGAATTTACAAATTGCTACCGCGAATCCCCAATTTGGCAGTCAATGTCACTAATAGATACAAGACCAAAAAGCCGCCAAAGACGAACCGGCCAAACCACCACTCCCGTGAGAACAACAATAGCAAATAATTGTTTTTGATTTGATGAGTAACTACGAGGAAGCTCGTGCCATGTGGAACAAAGAAAAAACCATGCCTTAGTACGTTGGGGCACTTCATGGTTGTCTGCGAAGGAAGGCAATTCTGTCATGGTGAATATCCTAAGCCTGCATGATAACGGCTGTCTATTGCTCACTCGCAGTGCTAATGCAGACTACCACACCCCTGCCTTTACCAATTTTCCCTTTTTCTTGTTTCCGTTTCTCTCGCCATTGCTCTTTCCACTCCTGTTTATGGAGAGAGGTGCTTATCAGCATCCCCAGTCCTCTCTCTCAGTGATTCTGATGGAGTATGTTTATTTGGCTTCCACTGTGCAGACTCCTCCTCATCACCTTTCTCTCTTCCCGATTCTCACATTGCTTACCAAAGTGTGTGAAACCACATGAACCTATTTGTTTGCCTAAACCACCAGGAACAACACGACTGACAATTAAGCCCTAATATCACAATCCTTTTCCAGAAATAGCTCTGCTTCCCTTTTCCAAACTTTAAACGTTGAGTGTCTGTTTATAAGTGTCATCATTGGTAAGTGGGAACTTCCAAAAAGCATCAATGTTTGTTTATCAATACATTCAAGTGAATTCGTGAGACAATTATTACTTTCTAATTACATTTAGGCTACTATTTGAAAGGAAAAGGGAGGGGGGGATTGTTATCTCTTGCTCTTAGAAACATTTTTGAACTGGCCCCTCATAGGTGAGGGTTGTAGACTGGTGATTATACAAAAATATGTTTTGCTCCAATCCACCAACCATGCAGGAATTAGTTTGTTCAGGTGCATTGCAAATCCATTAACCATCTCCACATGCAATGAAGGGAGCCTTCGACTTACTGAGCAAATTAATGCATAAGTAATTCCACAATCGTGATGCTTGCAGCTTACATCAATGGAGGTGAATAATTTTCCAGCAAGGGGGCTTTATAGCATCAGGCAATTTGGTACATAGAAGATATATTGGTAGTTGTTACTGATGTGGACTTTCCACAGTTTAAATACTTAAAAAATTACAGGGGAGGGGAAAGGGGGAACCTATTCATGTAGTTATTTATTACAAGATTGCCTGTCAATTAGTCGTCTTTGGACATTGCCTGAGCTCAGCATTGAATGAAATGTATGATGGATTTACGATGGGTGCGTAGTTCATTTTTTTTAGGTCCAGCTACAAACCATATATGTGAGCAAAGAAACTTCACAGACACCATTTAACTGTCCCATCCAGTGCTAATCTAAAGACCCATCTTGAGTAAGTGTGCTTAATAGTCGATTCTGATGATCAAATTTGTGGATGATAGTGCTTCACATCAACTTCCTTGAGCAAGGGAGAAGCATGTCTCATCCCCTCTCCATGGAGCATCCAACAGCTATGCTTGCCCATCATCGGTCATCGCGAGACCTACGCTTCGGCCCAACAATTAGAGAAAGTCTGGAAATAGTGTATGAAAGAAACCACACACCCGTTGAGCCAGGTGGGATCCCTGGATGTTACTCACTTTGACACGACGGGGTGAGAGAGTGAATTCAGGTTTTTGTGCTGAAAGCAGTAATCTCTTGCAACCGTAGAAAAGAGGAATCGCTACGGGAGTAAAGTATTAATCTAATTTACATTGCCTGACTATCACTCATTACTATCCGAGAAATTTAATGGATGGATCCATTACAATTAACTCGTGATGTTACACATGCAATCTTGACTACAACAATGGGGTTTCAATGTTAGCATGGGCAGTGTTGATCTGAAAATGTGAAAAGTACAAGAGTTAATGAAACTTTCACCAGCGAGGATTTTTCAGAGTGTTCCCATGCTGACACATCCACAATCATCGCCACCATAAATCAGTCTGTAGTAGTGTTAGTCTGTAGAATATTTAGGATGTGCTCGCGCAGTCCGGCACCATGTCGCTTTGCACTCGCTCGCATCCCATTTGAAATTTTAGTACTTGGTAAATCTTGAGCCTTCATCTCGTCGTCGTCATCATCAAATCATCAATCATCAATCAATCATCATCATCATCATCATCATCAATCATCATCACATCATCATCATCATCGTGATACACCATGCCCCTATATGCGACAGAGCATTAGTGCTGCCAGACAACAGTTACTCTGCTGTCACTCTCTCCGTGCGGTGGCCGAGCCGCTGTAATCGCGTAGTGTGTTAGTGGTGTATGGGTAGTATCGCACAGAGCCAGCACATGTGTCTGTCCTCTCACTTTTCCTCCAAGAGCATCCGTCTGCCATTCCCCCAGGCAGATGCCTGGCCTCCATTCCAATCTTCTGAGATGCTGCAGTCAGACCTGGCTGAAACCTGACGGAGGCACCCTGTGTGTGCGGGTCATTGAACCTCTTCCACCCTCACAAGGCTCCCTCGCTTGAGAGAATGTAGAGCAGGATCAGCGTCAGGAAAACGAGCACATGTCGCCATACGCCATCAGCTGACGCTCACGGCATGCATGTTAACAAAATCTCATTTGAATCTCTCTCAGCAACCGCTCATTGGATTACAAAAGTCTTCGACCAGTGATAGCCAAGATGTCTCTGAAGAGGACCTGGTACCAAGAATTAAGTCTCACATCTCAGATTCTTGGTCAGAGTCCAAGTCTCAACAACCATACAGGAAGATGGAAGCACCAAGACTGAAGACTCGGATTTTCGTCCTCCAGCACAGTTACCAACGAGCACCACAGTCCATATCCAGTGAATCCATGACTCCCCAGTGCCCGACGCAGAAGTCTACTGACCTCTGGCTCACAGCCAGCAGAGACCATGATTCATGCCAGAGTAAGAACTGCACTCTCCGTGACCTTAAGCATCACACCACAATGCGGACAGAGCAAGAACCATGTCAATCCAATATTCATATGAAGCCTGTACTGAGTCTTTTGGATCCAGGAACCATCATCCCAGAGCCGACGCCCTCAATTCAGCGAGCTACCTGCCGAGGGCCCCCAGTAGGATATTGCGAGCAGCTCTCACGAAGATGACTGCATCATCTGTGAACAAGATCAGAGGATCTTGACATTCCAAATGATGCAAAAAAAAAACAACCGCAGCTGTGATTTATCTTGACATCTCCCACCGCAGTTCATCACAGTGACTAAAAGGGTGGCTCGGTGCACAGTCCCACAGCTCCGACATAATATACAACTTGTGAAATGTAAGTGGTTGTATCACAACTCAGCATTCGATGTACCAGATCATAGTTCCCATCGCACTCAGAGTGATCAGTTTTTTGTGGCACCCCACAAAGACTGATAATCCTGCCAGAGGCATCCCGATTCACGAATTGAATGCTTGCAAGAGATCAACATATCTACAAGGCAGCCCCTGCCAAAACTCTCATCTGCTTTCGGTGAGACTCACCGGCAAGATACGGCCATCTTTGACCTCGTTGTGTGAAGCCTGACTGCTCTGGTCTGGTGTCAAGCAGATGGTGGCATAACCCTATCGAAGCAACACTCCTTGAGCAATGACACTTGTCCTGCAAGTCGAGACGCAGCGTCTCACCCTGTAGTTGTTGCAGGTCCTGGCGATCACTTTCGCTCTTCCCAGAGAGGCGAATACAAAGCCCCTCTTCCACAGTTTGGATCGCATGCCGTGTTTGCAGGCAGGCACAGAGACCTGCATGCACACGACATTGAGCTGTACAGGATTCACAACTTGAGACAAGTTTCAGCTCTGGAGGCCCACAACAATCCACAGAGCCTACACCCCATTTCATCGCGGTTTCACAGCCTTATCACGAGGTCCAGTTATTTGAGCTGACAGCATGATTGGAGTATGGTAGATAATGAATCACCCGTCTGCCATCCAACTCAACTAGCTGATTTGTGATGAAGGCCTGGTTAAGGCCATGCAAACCAACTGCCCGCATCAGGCTTCACGTATGGACTGTCCTGTAAAAGCCTCTGCTCTAACTGCAGCAACACCGAGGACAGAGCTTTCGGAAGGAACGCAATTGCGCGAATTCCCCTGTCAAGTACGGACAAGAATCACTTGATCACAAGTTGATGCTCTAACCCTCCCAGATTCCTCACAACATTAGGCCCTGCTTGTCCACCTCAGCGCATGTTACAGTTTTTATGCTCAACTCCGAAAAATCTTGCTCTGTCATTAAGCCTGATCCTTGACTCCTTGGTCCAATGGTATCCAGTGTCCTCTGAGAGACACAAATTCTTCTGCACCCTTTGTGAGTTCCAAGACATTCCACAGCACATCAAGATGGTTGTCTTGAAGGCACTCCACAACTCTTCAGAGTATTCCCCACATTAGCACCCAAACCACGTCCAAGTATCCTCACTTAGTTCTGTTTTGCAAAACTCTCATCCTTGGAGCTTGCCAACATCAGCCTTGGCTGAATGGTACGCAGTTCCTCATGATTTAAGCTGCAGCTGTCAGATTTGCTACAACAAGCCTGTTGTCGGCATTGAGGAACTGAGACTCCCGGGGACCCCACAGTTCTGGATCATCCTTCACAACCATCATGAGCACATGGTCAATCTCCTTTTGCCACACACCAGCCTTGAATACCAAGTCCGTTATGAGCCTTGGTGCTCGAAGGCCATGAGAACAGCACTCAAAGTCCCTGACTTATTTGCAAAGTCAAGGAACTTAGTGCTATTCTGGTTCATAGTTCTGACGCCTTGGGACCAACACAGTGTCTCATAACCATCCCATATCAGTTCCAGTCGTGCAATGAAATCCCCCAAGACCAGAAAGTATCCTCATCTTGGGCACTGGAAATCAAACCACACATTGAGCGTGGCATAGAATGCGTCCTTCATGGTGAGATCCTTGCTCAGTCAAAGGCATATACAGAACAGGAAATGACACCCAAGGCAGTGACAAATTCCTTCGTCACATAATACACTGTTGACCGTGTTTACCTCAATTATCATGGAGTTCAGATTATTGGACACAGCTACAGCAACTCCTTTGGGCATAGGTAACCATCAGAGCGACCGACCACTAGTACGTGTAACCACCCGCCATGATCTTACACTATCGGGTCTCCGAACCACCAAAGAAGTGCGAACTGATGTTCAACACTGAGCTCAATGATAAACAGAGACAGTGATCATCCTCTATAGAGATAGGACATCCAGGACACCACCCAAAGGACCGCCTCAGGTTAACCCAATGAGACCGCTGTCTGGTGGACGACAACCTCAACACGCACTCATACCACACTACCCACAACCAAGCCCGGAAGGTACCCCATGTTTTTCCTCTATCATCAAAGAGTGGGGTTCTGAAGGCTTTGCCCAATCCTGTCATCCGGTGGGCAGCTGCACAGATGTACTCCCATGTAGTGGGTTTTCAGCTTCTCTGCATTTTTAGTATTGGCGCGGTGGGTACTGGCGGTTCGGGTTTTGGGTTAATATCTCAACCCAAAAATGTGGTACAGCAAGTTAAACACTGTCAGCCCGGAAGTGCTTAGCGGTTTTTCTTAAGAGGAGGCACACACGTTTGCATTCTGGAGAATTATAACACACCGCGAGGAGTGGGCAGCAAGGCAGAGGTGACGAGGCACAGTTGGATGCACAAGGGGGTTTATACTCGAACCCCAACAACAAATACACGGAGCAGCAACCTAAAATAAACACGGGATGTTAATGGCAAAATAAATAATTTACAAGGAGCAATAATCAAAATATAATAATACGTGAGGTTAATTATCCTAAAATCTAAAATTGCTGGCACTCCACACACCACACTTAAAAACAGACAAGCGGAGAAACAAAATCAAGAAAAAGCTTCCCTTTTTCTTGGCACTTAGCTTGCGTCCAAGATGGTCTTTATGGAATTTTGGAAAGTGAGGCACTCTATTTGCAACGGTGTAGACGTGCAAAATGGCAGCCAAAAGCCGCTCCTCGCAGCGGAACATTCATCAGGCAATTCGTGAGCAAGTATCAACACAATGGCTCAGAGACCCCGTGCACTTCTTCGTCGCTCGTCCTCACCAACGCCGTGGTTTTGCAGAATCACACTGTCGCCTTCGGTGACACACACGAGCCTCAGGCCCATCCAAATACCAGCCAAGAGTCAATGGCAAGCACATCTTGCTCTGTACGGACGGAGCCAAATCGCGCTCAGCACAAATGCGAGAAGTATGTCCATCTTTCTTCATGCGTCGAAGTGAAGGCCAGCTGTAAAGCCTTTTCCTTACAGGCCATCTCCGAGCTGCTTCTTTTCTCTGACCGCATGTGTCCCTCACTCCGCACTCATGCGTTCCTCCAATCTCTTGAACTCTGTCTTGACGTCAACCCCAAACAACCATCCACCTTCCGGGGCATTGTTTGCTCGTGTAGAAACCCGGGAAGCGGCTTCTCGCCTGTTCGGCATGCCTGCGTTCGCTCTACGTCATGCTCATCAATAATTATTCAGCCTCGAGCGGGCTGTGACTTCGCCCGCCGTCACCCTTGAGTTACGGGGCTTCTTTACTACCTTGGTCATGCCAGCTCAAGTGTAATGTCTTATTGCTGGGATTGTAACACAAAAACAGCGGTAAAGTAACGTCACAGGAGGGCGCAATCACATGGGAACTTGGCCTTAGTCCAATTCTAACTTAACACCGCACCCCCCCCCCCCCCCACCCCCTCATGTGTGGTGACACGTAACCTCAAGCTCACACGTTTTCCTACTTAATTACATCGAAGATGTCTTCTACATGTCCACGGACCAAACAACTCTATTCCAGATCTAAACTGTCCTATTTAAATTCCTCTGTATACCCCCACGATCGTAACATTATGTTTTGTGCAGTGTAAGGTTTTATGGGCCAGATTGCAAATCCTGCCACCAACCTCCTCAGAAAAGTAACCCAATTGCAGGAGGACGTCGCACACGACACAGTTGGGCACTAGAAATGGATGGCCATTGGCTCACAAAGAGCTCTCCCACCCTTTGACAGGTTTTGTTTTTAATCCTGCTGGGTGTCATATCCATACACCTCCTCACCAGAAAAACCTGGTGGGGGATGTTTTTAGTCCCCGACAACGCCAACCATGAAATAGGTTAGGAACAGGCTTACATGGTACCTGCAGCAAGCCACAGATCTAAACTGCTGACCTGACAATAAGGAAGTCAGGTCAGGAATTTTGGCCATTGTTGCCACGATAGCTCGCCTACTTTTCCTGAAGGACACCGTGGATACTTAACATCCACCACGAATGCAGGCAGATGGGACACCCAGTTTAATGTGCATCGAGGGACGGCACACACATATGATGAATCACCCTATCTGCTGAAAGACCAAGATGACAGTTTATTGGATCAAGATTCAAACCCAGCCCTTATACCTCAAGTTGAATGTGTGTTACCTCTAGGCAATTTATCTCACTTCGTTTTTTTGAATCATCTAAAGAGATGAAAATCACAAGGGTACAAGTACGCACAATACGGGGATGATTTAAGAAATCCCCAAACCCACTCTGCTCGAATAGTGGTGGTCACATTTGTTGTGTGTAGGCGAGCATTATCTTTCAGTAAAGCGATAACCTTGAGACAGCATACCTATGTCTATGGATTGTCGTCTCACTCCATTGTTTATAAAGGCACTATACTGTGGTGGTCATTGTTTATCTCCATGTAAAAGAATACATGAATGAGATGCTCTATAATTCTCGTCAAACAACTATCTGCCACAAACTTTCCACCTGATGCTGCCTGAACTTATCTTTTTGGTGGGATCAAGAAGCCTCACACACATTCTGGTTGCTTGGCCTCTGGAATGAAATATGGATCCAGGTGTCATCAGATGTCATAATCTTCTTTAAAAAATCACCTTCCCTGGTATATATACAGGAGCTTTTTTCCATGGCCCACACTGTTGCCTTTTAATCAAATGTGAAGCTCTTTGGTACCTACCCTTCACTAACCTGATCGAATTTTAAGGGAGAATGAATAGTTTTCACACTTCCAGCACTGACTTCTAATTTCTTCGCCAATTTCACCAACAACATTCAGCTGGATCTCTAAAGTTTGCCATTCAACACATTTATTCTTCTTCAAGTAAAAGTAATGGGTTTGCACGTGATCTCTCAAGATCACTCACCAATTATAATCGCCATATTTGAACTTATTTCAGCCATTGCCATTGCTTGCCAATCACAGCCATCGCTGCCAATTCACGACCATGTTTGAACTTATTTCAGGCCATTGCTCCCCAATTCACTATCACTCACCAATTCACAGCCATATTTAACTTATTTAAGATCATTGCTCCCCATTCACTATCACTCACAATTCACGGCCACTCACTCGCCAATTTGTGCCCATCGCTCGCCAATTCGTGGGCCATCACTCGCCAATTTTGTAGCCATCACTCACCCAATTCACGACCATGTTTGAACTTATTTCAGGGCCATTGCGCTCCCCAATTCACTATCACTCAACTAATTCACGGCCGCCGTTTGCAAATTCGTGGCCATCGATCGCCAATTCTCGGCCATCGTGTGCGATTTGTGGCCATCACATGCCAATTTTGGCCATCGCTCGCCAATTCGTGGCCATCACTTGCCAATTTTGGCCATCGCTCACCAATTCTGGCCATCACTCGCCAATTCGTAGCATCACTCACCAATTCACGGCCATATTTGAACTTATTTAAGATCATTGCTCCCCATTTCACTATCACTCACCAATTCACGGCCATCACTCGCCAATTTGTGGCCATCGCTCGCCAATTCGTGGCCATCACTCGCCAATTTGTACCATCACTCACCAATTCACGGCCATATATTTGAACTTATTTCAGGCCATTGCTCCCCAATTCACTATCACTCACTAATTCCGCGCCGTCGTTTGCAAATTCGTGGCATCGATCGCCAATCTCGGCCATCGTGTGCCGATTTGTGGCCATCACATGCCAATTTGGCCATCGCTCGCCAATTCGTGGCATCACTTGCAATTTGTGGCCATCGCTCATCCATTATCGTGGCCATCACTCGCCAATTCTACCATCACTCACCAATTCACGGCCATATTTGAACTATTTAAGATCATTGCTCCCATTTCACTATCACTCACCAATTCACGCCAGTCACTCGCCAATTGGTGTGGCCATCGCTCGCGTCAATTCATGGCCATCACTCGCCAATTTTGTAGCCGTGAGTGATAGTGAAATGGGGAGCAATGATCTTAAATAAGTTCAAATATGGCCGTGAATTGGTGAGTGATGGCTACGAATTGGCGAGTGATGGCCACGAATTGGTGAGCGATGGCCACAAATTGGCAAGTGATGGCCACGAATTGGCGAGCGATGGCCACAAATTGGCATGTGATGGCCACAAATCGGCACACGATGGCCGAGAATTGGCGATCGATGGCCACGAATTTGCAAACGACGGCCGTGAATTAGTGAGTGATAGTGAATTGGGGAGCAATGGCCTGAAATAAGTTCAAACATGGTCGTGAATTGGTGAGTGATGGCTACAAATTGGCGAGTGATGGCCACGAATTGGCGAGCGATGGCCACAAATTGGCGAGTGATGGCCGTGAATTGGTGAGTGATAGTGAAATGGGGAGCAATGATCTTAAATAAGTTCAAATATGGCCGTGAATTGGTGAGTGATAGTGAATTGGGGAGCAATGGCCTGAAATAAGTTCAAACATGGTCGTGAATTGGACAGCGATGGCTGTGAATTGGCAAGCAATGGCAATGGCCTGAAATAAGTTCAAATATGGCCGATTATAATTGGTGAGTGATCTTGAGAGATCACGTGCAAACCCATTACTTTTACTTGAAGAAAGAATAAATGTGTTGAATGGCAAACTTTAGAGATCCAGCTGAATGTTGTTGGTGAAATTGCAGAAGAATTAGAAGTCAGTGCTGGAAGTGTGAAAACTATTCATTCTCCCTTAAAATTCGATCAGGTTAGTGAAGGGTAGGTACCAAAGAGCTTCACATTTGATTAAAAGGCAACCAGTGTGGCCATGGAAAAAAAGCTCCTGTAATCATACCAGAGGAAGGTGATTTTTTAAAGAAGATTATGACATCTGATGACACCTGGATCCATAATTTCATTCCAGAGGCCAAGCAAGCCAGAATGGTGTGGAGGCATTCTTGATCCCCACCAAAAATAAATTCAGGCTTCAGCCATCAGGTGGAAAGTTTGTGGCAGAAGTGTTTTGGGACTTTGACTGCTTCATTCATGTATAAATCTTTACTCATGGGAATAAACAATGACCACCACAGTACTACAGTGCCTTTATAAACAATGGAGTGAGACGACAATCCATAGACAATAGGTATGCTGTCTCAAGGTATCGCTTTACTGAAAGATAATGCTCGCCTACACACAACAAATGTGACCACCACTATTCGAGCAGAGATGGGTTGGGGATTTCTAAATCATCCCCCGTATTGTGCGTACTTGTTACCTTGTGATTTTCATCTCTTTAGATGATTCAAAAAACGAAGTGAGATAAATTGCCTAGAGGTACACACATTCAACTTGAGGCTATAGGGCTGGGTTTGAATCCTGATCCAGCAATAAACTGTCATCTTGGTCTTTCACAGATAGGGTGATTCATCAATGTGTGTGCCGTCCCTCGGATGCACATTAAACTGGGTGTCCCATCTGCCTGCATTCGTTGGTGGATGTTAAGTATCCCACGGTGTCCTTCAGGAAAAGTAGGCGAGCTATCGCTGGCAACATGGCCAAATTCCTGACCTGACTTCCTTATTGTCAGGTCAAGCCAGTTTAGATCTGTGGCTTGCTGCAGGTACCATGTAAGCCTGTCCTAACCTATTTCATGGTTGGGTTGTCGGGGACTAAACCATCTCCCCCACCAGGTTTTCTGGTGAGGAGGTGTTATGGATATTGACCACCAGCAGGATTAAAAACAAAAACCTGTCAAAGGGTGGAGGAGCTCTTTGTGAGCCAATGGCCATCCATTTCTAGTGCCCAACTGTGTCTGTGGACGTCCTCCTGCAATTGGGTTACTTTTTCTGAGGAGGTTGGTGGCAGGATTTGCAATCTGGCCGCCATAAAACCCTTCACTCCACAAAACATAATGTTACGATCGTGGGGGTATACAGAGGAATTTAATAGGACAGTTAGGATTGAATAGAGTTGTTTGGTCCGTGGACATGTAGAAGACATCTCGATGTAATTAAGTAGGAAAACTGTGTGAGCTTGAGTGTTACGTGTCACCACATGGGGGGTGGGGGGGGGGGGGTGCGGTTTTAATTAGATTGGACTAAGGCCAAGTTCCCCAGTATGTGATTGCCCTCCTGTGACTTACTTTACCGATGTTTTTTGTGTTACAATCCAGCAATAGACCATTACAACTGAGCTGCCATGACCACAGTTAGTAAGAAGCCCCGTCTCCAAGGGTGACGGCGGGCGAAGTCACGCCCCTGAGGCTGATAATTATTGATGAGCATGACGTCAGAAGCGAAGCAGGCATGCCGAACAGGCGAGAAGCCCCGCCTTCCCGGGTTTCACACGAGCAAACAATGCCCCGGAGGTGGAATGGTTGTTTGGGGTGACGTCAGACAGAGTTCAGAGATCTGGAGGAACGCATGAGTGCGGAGTGAGGGACACATGCGGTCGAGAAAGAACGCAGCTCGGAGATGGCCTGTAAGAAAAGGGCTTTACAGCTGGCCTTCCTTCGACGCATGAAGAAGATGGCATGATTCTCGCATTTGTGCTGAGGCGATTTGGCTCGCGTACAGAGCAAGATGCTGGCCATTGACTCTTGGCTGGTCATTTGGGATGGGCCTCGAGGCCTCGTGTGTGTCACCGAAGGCGACAGTGTGATTCTGCAAAACCACGGCGTTGGTGAGGACGAGCGACGAAGAAGCTGCACGGGGTCTCTGAGCCTTGGTGTTGAATACTGCTCACGAATTGCCTGATGAATGTTCCCGCTGCGAGAGAGCGGCTTGGTGCCATTTTGCACGTCTACACGTGCAAATAGAAGTGCCTCACTTCCAAAATTCCATAAAGACCATCTCTGGACCAAGCTAAGTGCCAGAAAAAAGGAAGCTTTTTCTTGATTTTGTTTCTCCTTGTCTGTATTTAAGTGTGTGTGTGGAGGTGCCACAATTTAGATTTTAGGATTAATTAACCTCACGTATTATTATATTTTGATTATTGCTCCTTGTAAATATTTATTTTGCCATTAAATTCCCGTGTTTATTTTAGGTTGCTGCATCCGTGTATTTGTTGTGGGGTTCGAGTATAAACCCCCTTGTGCATCCAACTGTGCCTCCGTCACTCTGCCATTGCTCCCCACTCCTCGCGAGTGTGTTATAATCTCCAAGAATCAACGTGTGTGCCTCCTCTTAAGAAAAAACCGCTCAGCTATCCGGGCTGACAGTGTTAACTGCCTGTCACCACAATTTTTGGGTTGAGGATATTAACCCAAACCCGAACCGCCAGTACCGCGCCAATACTAAAAATGCAGAGAAAGCTGAAAACCCACTACATGGGAGTACCATCTGTGCAGCTGCCCACCGGATGACAGGATTGGGGCAAAGCCTTCAGAACCCCAACTCTTTGATGATAGGAGGAAAAACATGGGGTAACCTTCCCGGGTTGGATTGTGGTAGTGTGTGTATGAGTGGTGTTGAGGTGTCGTCCACCAGACAGCGGTCTCATTGGGTTAACCTGAGGCGGTCCCTTTGGGTGGGTGCCTGGAATGTCCTATCTCTAAGAGGATGATCACCTGTCTCTGTTATCATCTGAGCTCAAGTGTTGAACATCAGTTCAGCACTCTTTGTGGTTCGGAGACCCGATAGTGGTAAGATCATGGCGGGTGGTTACACGTACTAGTGGTCTGGTCGCTCTGATGGTTACCATGCCCAAGCAGTTGCTGTAGCTGTGTCCAATAATCTGACTCCAATGATAATTGAGGTAACACCGGTCAACGAGTGTATTATGTGACGAAGGAATTTGTCACTCCTTGGGTGTCATTTCCCTGGTCTCTGTATATGCTTTGACTGAGGCAAGTGATCTCACCATGAAGGACGCATTCTATGCCACGCTCAAGTCTGTGGTTGATCAGTGCCCAAGATGAGATACTCTTCTGGTCTTGGGGGATTTCATTGCATCGACTGGAACTGATAGGGATGGTTATGAGACATGTGTTGGTCCCCAAGGGTCAGGAACTATGAACCAGAATAGCACTAAGTTCCTTGACTTTGCAATAAGTCATGGACTTTGAGTGGCTGGTTCATGGCTTCAGCACCCACAGGCTCATAACTGGACTTGGTATTCCAAGGCTGGTGGTGTGGCAAAGGAGATTGACCATGTGCTCATTGATGGTTGCTGAAGGATGATCCAGAACTGTGGGGTCCACCGGAGTCCTCAGTTCCTCAATGCCGACCACAGGCTTGTTGTAGCAAATCTGAAGCTGCAGCTTAAATCATGGAGAATGGTACCATTCCAGCCAAGGCTGGATGTTGGCAAGCTCAAGGATGAGAGTTTGCAAACAGACTAAGTGAGGATTTGGGTGGTTTGGGTGCTTTGGGGAATTCTGAAGAGTTGTGGAGTGCCTTCAAGACAACCATCCTTGATGTTGCTGGTGGATGTCTTGGAACTCACCAAAGGGTGCAGAAGAATTTTGTCTCTCAAGGGACACTGGATACCATTGACAAGAGTCACAGGATCAGGCTTAATGACAGAGCAGATTTGTTCAGGGAGTTGAGGCATAAAACTGTACATGCGCTGAGGGTGGACAAGCAGGCCTATGTGTGAGGAATCTGGGAGGGTTTAGAGCATAACTTGTGATCAAGTGATTCTTGGCCTACTTACAGGGGAATTCGCGCAATGCGTTCTTCCAAGCCTGTCCCTCGGTGTGCTGCAGTTAGAGCAGAGGGCTCTTGACAGAGGAGTCCATAGTGAAGGCCTGCTGGGCCAGTTGGTTTGAGTGGCTATACCAGGCTTATCCATCAGCTGTTGAGTTGGATGGCAGGGGTGTCATTATCCCTATTGCTGATCATCCAATCAACTGTGATCCACCTTCGTTTATGGAAATACAGGCTGTGATGAACCGGATGAAATGGGGTTAGGCTCCTGGGATTTGTGGCATCCAAGCTGAACTTCTCAAGGCTGGTGGAAATGCTGTACTCATGTCGTTGCATGCAGTTCTGTGCTCTGCCTGCAACACAGGCATCATCCAAACTGACTGGAAGAGGGGCCTTGTTATCCCTCTCTGGAAAGGAAAGGGTGATCGCCAGGACTGCAACAACTACCAAGGGGTGACGCTGCTCTCATTGCCAGACAAGGTCATTGCTCGGATGATTCTTGATAGGGTTAGCCACCATCTGCTTGAGCACCAGCACCCAGAGCAGTCAGGCTTCACAACAAAGAGGTCAACGATTGGCCGTATCCTTGCTCTTTGAGTCCTCACCGAAAGCAGATGAGAGTTTTGGCAGGGGCTGCTTGTAGCATATGTTGATCTCTGCAAAGCATTCAATTCAGTGAATCGGGATGCCCTCTGGAGGATTATCAGTCTTTGTGGGGTGCCACAAAAACTGATCAATCTGATGCCTGAACTATACTCTGGTACTGAGAGTGCTGTGAGATGTGGTGATACCATCCCTGACTTATTTCCAGTTGTTACTGGAATTTGTCGGGCGTGTGTACTGGCCCCCACACTTTTCAGCACTTGTATGGACTGGGTTCTGGGGAGAATGTCAGAAAAATCAAGCTGCGGTGCATCATTTGGGAATGTCAAGATCTCTGATCTTGATTTCACAGATGATGCAGTCATCTTTGCAGAGACTCTGGATATCCTTTTGGGGGCCCTCGGGGTGCTGAATGAGGAGTCGGAGCCACTGGGATTATGGGTTTCCTGGGTCAAAACTAAGTACCAGGCTTTCAATGACATATTGGATGCTGGTATCTTGTCTGTACCTGCTTGTGGTGGTGATGTTGAGGTCACGGAGAGATTCACTTACCTTGGCAGTGATATTCATGTCTCTGCTGGCTGTGAGCCAGAGGTCAGTAGACTTCTGCGTCGGGCCTGGGGAGTCATGGATTCACTGGATCATGGACTGTGGTGCTGTTGGTAACTGTGCTGGAGGACGAAAGTCCGAGTCTTCAGGTCCTTGGTGCTTCCAGTCTTCCTGTATGGTTGTGAGACTTGGACTCTGACCAAGGATCTGAGATGGAGACTTAATTCCTTTGGTACCAGGGTCTCTTCAGAGAATCCTTGGCTATCACTGGTCAGACTTTGTATCCAATGAGCGGTTGCTGAGAGAGACTCAAATGAGATTTGTTACATGCATAGCCCGTGAGCGTCAGCTGTGGCTGTATGGACATGTGGCTCGTTTTCCTGACGCTGATCCTGCTCACCAGATTCTCTCAGCGAGGGAGCCTTGTGAGTGGAAGAGGTCAATGACCCGACCACGTGCCTCGTGGTTTCAGCAGGTTGATCAGCATCTCAAGAAGATTGGAATGGGCCAGGCATCTGCCTGGGGGATGGCCAGACGGATGCTCTTGGAGGAAAGTGGACGCAGAAATGTGCTGCTCTGGCGCATACTCCCATACCTGACCTAACCTGACCTTCCTTAGCTGGACTGGCAACCCGACCAAGATCGACAGCCAAGTAACTGTTTTGGCAGCACTAATGCTCTGCGTATGGCATGGTGTATCACGATGATGATGATGATGATGATGATGATGATGATGATGATGATGATGATGATGATGATTGATGATTGATGATTGATGATGACGACGACGACGATGAGGTAAGATTTACAAGTAACATAAAATTTCCAAATGAGGATCACATCAAACGACATGTCCGGAAATGGCTGTGTCCTGTCCTAAATATTTCTACAGAGATAACATCAAGGCATGATTTCATTGATGGGATGATTGTGGATGTTCAGCATGGGAACACTCTGAAAAATCCTCGCTGGTGAAGTTTCATTAACTCTTGTACTTTTCACATTTTCAGATCAAACACTGCATGCTAACCTT
This sequence comes from Eptatretus atami, assembly GCA_035128595.1. NCBI lineage: Eukaryota > Metazoa > Chordata > Myxini > Myxiniformes > Myxinidae > Eptatretus > Eptatretus atami. Next base: position 85,519,304 of record CM068960.1, on the reverse strand, counting down.
GAAACCCCATTGTGTAATCAAATTGCATGTTAACATCACGATTAATTGTAATGGATTTCCATCCATTAATATTTCTCATGTTAATGAGTGGTAATCAGCAATGTAATTAGATTAATACTTTACTCCCGATAGGATTCCTCTTTTTCCTACGGTCTGCAAAGAGATCTACTGCTTTGTCACGGACATGGAAAACTGATTCACTCTCTCAACCCAGTGCTGTCAAAGTGAGTAAATCCAGGGTCCAACCTGGCTTCAAAAGGGTGTGGTTCTTTCATCCATATTTCCAGAACTTTCTCTATTGTTGCCAGACTATTTCCATGGACCATGATGGGGCAGCATAGCTGTGGATGCTCCATGGAGAGGGGAATGAGACATGCTTCTCCCTTGCCTCAAGGAAGTTGATGTGAAGGCATTCATCCACACAATTGATCATCAGATCTGACTTTAAGCACACTTACTCTAAGATGGGTCTTTAGATTAGCACTTGGATGGGACAGTTACAATGGTGTCTGTGGAGTTTTTTGCTCACATATATGGTTTGTAGCTGGACCTAAAAAAAATGAACTAGCACCCATGTAAATCTCATCAATACATTTCATTATGCTGATCGCTCAGCAATGTCCAAAGAGACTAAATTGACAGGGCATCTTGTAATAAATAACTACATGAACTAGGTTCCATCCCTTTCCCCTCCCCCATGTAATTTAAGTATTTAACTGTGGAAAGTCCCCACACAGTAAGCAACTACCAATATATCTTCTATGTACAATTGCACGTGATGCTATAAGCCCCCTTGCTGGTAAAATTATTCACATCCATTGATGTAAGCTGCAAGCATCACGATTGTGGAATTACTTGATGCAATTAATTGCTCAGTAAGTCGAAGGCTCCCTTCATTGCATGTGGAGATGGTTAATGGATTTGCAATCACCTGCAACAAACTAATTCCTGCATGTTGGTGATGGAGCCACAACATTATTTTCTGTATAATCACCAGTCTACAAACCCTCACCTTATGAGGGGCATTCAAAATGTTTCTAAGAGCAAGAGATAACAATGCCCCCCCCTCCCTTTTCCTTTTCAAATAAGTAGCCTAAATGTAATTAGAAAGTAACTAATTGTCTCACGAATTACACTTGAATGTAGTGATAAACAAACATTGATGCTTTTTGGAAGTCCCACTTACAATGATGACAACTTATAAACAAGACACTCAACGTTTAAGTTGGAAAGGGAAAGCAGAGCTATTTCTGGAAAAGGATTGTGAATTAGGGCTTCAATTGTCAGTGTGTTGTTCCTGGTGGTTTAGGCAAACAATAGGTTCATGTGGTTTGCACACACTTTGGTAAGCAATGTGAGAATCGGGAAGAGAGAGAGAGGGAGAGGAGGGGAGTCTGCACAGTGGAAGCCAAATAACATACTCCATCAGAATCACTGAGAGAGAGGACTGGGGATGCTGATAAGCACCTCTCTCATAACAGGAGTGGAAAGAGCAATGGCGAGAGAACACGGAACAAAGAAAAGGAGAAAATTGGTAAAGGCAGGGGTGTGGTAGTCTGCAGTAGCACTGCGAGTGAGCAATAGAAGCCGTTAACATAGCCTTAGGATATTCACCATGACAGATTGCCTCCTGTCAGCAGACCACCATAAGTGCCAAGTATAAGGCATGGTTTTCTTTGTTCATGCCACCGAGCTTCCTCGGTTATCAAATCAAAACAATTATTGCTATTGTTGTCACGTGCTCTCATAATTTAGTGACATTGCTGCAATTGGGGATTCGAGGGAGCAATTTAATTCGAGCTGGAGAAACAGTTTTCTTTGTCAAACCCAATGTGCATTAATTTGTTATTTGGAGGCTAAAGGTTAAATTAGAAATAACAAAACTGGGGAGATTTCTTGGCAAACATGCCTGTCCACGATAACGTCATGATAATTGCTGTTTGCTTCTTTTGTTTATATATGAAGTGATAAAGTCTAGGCTCATGGTAAGGCAGAGTTGTTTTAAAAATTTTAATTTGCTTTTGATGAACAAACAGCAGCCGTTTGTTGTAATGATTTCCATATTTTTCTACCGAGAGACTCAGCCATATGAATCATTCCAGTGCATTACAATGGAGCATCTTTGCACAATGTCTGCACATTGTCTTCTTGAATACCCTTTAGGGGTTGGGTCTGTCTTCAGATTTTTTTTATTCCCACTCTTTTCTACACATTTCCTGGAGGATCACACATTCATCAATGCTGGTTTCGCCTGTATGGTGTCCCCATCCGAGTAAACAACTCATTATGCTGGGATCCCAGGAGATAATTCCATTGTCTGCTAAAGTCCTTGTGCTCTATGCTGAAGTTGTCTCTTAATTGTCCGACTGGCATACATGCACAAGCTCCTCAAGCCTTGGACATTGCAGAAAAATAACATTGAGGGAACAGCCTCAAAAAAAAAAATATATACATATTATATATGTTTCTATATATACACATATAAGTATATATATATATGTATATATATATATATATATTTCTATATATACACATATAAGTATACATATATTAATATATGTTTCTATATATACACATATAAGTGTATATATATATATATAAATATATATATATATATTTTATATATACACATATAAGTGTATATATATATGTATATATATATATATATATATGTACGTTTCTATATTATACACATATAAGTATATATGTTTCTATATATATATATATAAATATATTATATATATATATATATATATATATTGTTACGGCCACGGGTACCGAGACACCAGTTTGTTACTCAGGGGGTTTCATCCCGGTTGTCCTCGGAAGAGCCGGACCTGGGCCACCGCCACAATTAACTTTGTGGGATGGTCGATTTGCTTTAGAACCACGAACACGACTCAGTTAACCACGAGTTCCAGTGTCCACCGTCAAATTATTCCGTTTAACTAGAGGTCACGTGGTTTCCTGAACGGGGATCGTGCCTTCGGCAAAGCACCAATCTTATCTTGATTAGATCTTAATTGGGGAGGCCGAGCGTTTAACCGCTGGTGCGTGCTGACTATTATTGGTCAATTTGTGTGGTAATTACCTCTCAGTCTCAGTATATCTAGGTTCGGCCAATGCTGGATCAATGGAAGGAAAGGACAAGCACAGACAGGTTGAAACGTCAACAAAGCAATTTATTAATAAGAAAATAAATGAATAAAACGAATTTTTTTATTTTCGTGAGGTTAAAATAAGTTAATTCGAAGTCAATCAAAATATACGCAAGCAAATAAATAATCAATCAGGCACTGATAGAAAAAGAGACAAGGAGCAGATGCTTATCTCGATGCCATACTTAACAATTAAACACAGACAGTGTACCAGCAGATATTCGGGGGGGGGGGGGGGGAATAAATCGTCTCGCTCACCAAATAGAGTCATACGTGAAATAAAAACGTCCTGAAATGTGTGAGCGTGCCTTGTCCATTGCCAGCGCCAGCCTTGCCATGCACCCACTTGCGAAAAGGCTTGAACGCTAATCGACGTCACCCCCAAGAATCAGGCACGCCAAGAGCAGGTCTCGAGCAGAAGGAGCATTAATGGTCCGAGCGTCACCCACCGCCAGGAGCGACAGCCGACGGACAGCTGTTTGGAGCTGTGAGGCGCTGAGGCGCTGAGATGCTGAGGCGCTGTGATGTGCTGTGAGACGCTGAGGCTGTCACCAACTCACTGGCGCCGATTGACTGACTGGAAAAGCCATCTGACTGACACCGACTCACTGACTGGTAAAGTCGTCTGACTGACTGGACTCCGACTGACTGGTAAAGCCATCTGACTGACTGATAAAGCCGTCTGACTGACTGGACTCTGACTGACTGACTGGACTCAATGACTGGTAAAGTCGACTGACTGACTCGTTGTCAACTGACCTGCCAAGAACGGACCTCTCGTCCTCTTTTTTATAGGTGGCCCGTCTGGGCAGGTGCAGACTCCAGCCAAATCCACCCCGCCCCATTTGCGAATCATTGCCGTGACAACCCGCACGTCCCACGATTATTCCTGACCTACGATTCCATGTTTGTGGTGCTGGGCGAACGGCAAAAAGCAGCCGTTTGTCAGAATTACCGAGCGAAAACGTGAAGCGCTCATAAAACGTCAACAACAATTATCCCCTCAATGTTCAGCCCGATATGAAAAAGAGCCAGTTAGCATGCATAGAGCTGCTGAACGGGATGTCAAACTTCGATAGAAAAAGGCGGGTCTCGCCGTCGGTGAAAGAAAAGGTTGTCAACGTTGATGGGAAAAGGCGGGCGTCTAGCCTCCACTATCTCACAAGTGTGAATGTGTCTGTCGTAAAGAGAAAAAGGAGCTTTCCATAAGAGAGGGAATCTATTCTTTACCCTTTTCAACGCATACATTTAGAATCCCACCAGACATGGGGATAGGTCTATCCTGGACATGCATTTAGGGAAATAACTATCTGAGGACCTGGATGTTTGTATGTTTCGTCGGATCAAGATTCTGAAATCCGTAACAATATATATATATATATATTAATATAATATATATATATATATTATTTTATATATATATATATTATATATATATATATATAATATATATATACTATATTAATATATATATATATAATTAGTAGTGCGTGTCCTTATGTATGCCGATGTCTGTGAATGAATCCTTTGTCCCACTTTACATCTCATTTAATTAATTCACTGAAAATCGAGTTCCTTTTGTCCCCAAATTATCAGAATCATGTCTTTAACACAAAACTTAGCATTTCCAATCATATAGGATTTATTTTGGATTTACTAATCCGTAACAATATATAACACATTGTAAGCAATAACGAACCTGCTTCCCCATTGTCTTGGGTCGCTCACCTGCATTTATTTTTTAATTTATTTATTTTCATTTATTTATACTTTCATTTGCGGATGCTTTTTGATGGTTCTGTGATTTTTCCCGGTGTATCTTCTTCTATATCCATCAGCACGCGAAATAACCATGCTTCCCCATTGTCTCGGGTCGCTCACCTGCATTTAGTTTTTATGCCTCCGCTGACAAAGTCACCGGAGGCGTTATGTTTTTGGGTTGTCCATCAGTCCACGTTAATTTTATCTTTTCATTTATTTTGTCAATTCTTTTTCATTTATTTATATTTTCATTTACAGATGCTTTCCAATGGTTCTGTGATTTTCCCCAGTGTATCAGCTTCGATGTCTTTTGGTGCACAAAATTTCAGCTTTCTACGTCACCCGGAAGGTACCGAACATTAATAACATTCAGTCAGTGAGTGATTGGAATTAAGATCTTTATATACTGTATTAGATATATATGTATCACAACCATTTGGACCCTGGAGCCGATTTTACAAGTGATGTCCAAGAGTACCAACTTCAGCCTTTTCCACCAGCTCTTCACCCTCAAATTATGAGATAGTCGTCGCTGATACGTTTTCATGCATTAAAACTGGAAATGTGTTTGAATAACTAATAAATATCTTGCATATATTTTAAATTCAACATGAAATGTCCCTGAAAGTTCATCACCCAGTTTCATAAATCAGACTTGACTGCATTTTTTGTGTACTTGAGCTGAATGTGCACTCATGCTGCATTTGTGTGATGTCATAATGTTGATTGATTAAGAAAATTTAATAGTGATTAAGTAGAAATATGCAAGTGGAGATTTGTGATTGAGTGTCCATAGTTGCTTCTGCAAAGTTTAATTTGGAACACAAATCGAGCTTCAGCAAAATACGTAATGGCAGGAGACAATCCAGTACTTTGTCAGATTATGTTTATGTGATAAAATTGACTTCTTTTTTTTAAAGATACAATAATGATACTTGTCAAATGCATGGTGGGTAAAAATAGCAATCCATTGACTTCAATCATTTATGATTTCCATTAATTATGAAGATTAATTTGTATTTTAATAAGCAGAGATATGCATTAAGAAAATGAATTTGTATTTTAATGAGCAAAAATCTTTAAACGTGAAAAGACAAATTAAATAGTGGCGAAATATTTTGCAGTGCTTCGGTAATGTTATTGTTGCGGTTATGCAAAACCACATGCCTCTAAGGCAATGGCACCCAACATTCAGTGTTCCCCAGGCAGTTTTTTCATGAGTATTAAAATAGGTAGTCCTTCCCTCGTGTCTAGCGGGTAAATGGGACGAACTGTGTTGCATGGGACTCGTAGTTAGGTCTAATATATACCTCTTCAATCCTCATTCTGACCTCAACTTTAACCCTTTCCTTTTAGCCATTATACACAACACGCATGTAAGCACGCACGCCACTCAACAAACAATTTAGCCGGCGCGCTGCGAATGCCTCCCATGTACTCAGATCACCTGCTTCGTTGCCGACAAAACATCCTTCCTCGGGAGTTTGCATGCCATTTTTCCATACAAAAATACGTGCCAATTCTCAACCGACACCTCACTTCAATCCTTACCTCGCTCCACGAACCTCACCATCCTTACCCCAACCGCCTCCCACACACAGGAAAAACACTCTCGCGACAATTCGCACTTCTACCTTGCTACAATTCGCCATTTTACTTCGAGCGCCACATGGCACCGGCCATTACCCTGGGTGCCACATGGCACTCGACCATGCTACAGACACCACATGTCACCAGGAACGTCCTGGGTGAGCGTCATGCTCAATTAGTCATCAAACCATGGCAAGACTGCAAGGGACGAGGAGGACGTGGGAAGGGTGATCCAGGGACTTGATTCGGGTCCCGAATGTGCGTTGCGGCTCATGCAAGAGCTCATAGGTAGCGGAAGAAGTCTGCTATATTCTACATCCAAAGAAGGATCAGCGCATGTTCGGGGCTGGGGTGTGTGCTCAGGGAGTGCAGTCCCATGTTAAGTGAGGAGCTCCGAGCTGTGCAAAGGTCAGTGGGCTTCTGAGCTGGTTTCTGGTCCTGGAGCCTGGTGGGGCATGGCTAAGACCGTTGTGGCCCAATAGAGAAGTCGGATTTGGGCCACAGCGCGTCGCTATCGAGACCTCACCCCACCCTTCGCCCGGAGCTTATAAAAGGCTTACAAAAAGCAGTGTGTGTGTGTACGTGCGTGCGTGCATGCATGTGTCTGTGTGTGTCTGCACACGCGCGCGTGACTGCCCTTCTTCGCTCCTTTCGTTCGTCTTTGCCACAGCCTGTACGAGAGCATGCGAGTGGGTCTCAGTGCCTTGCCATCATCGTGCCGCCACTGGACCGCGGAGCCAGATGGGGTTGTCAACCGGCCGCATACGGCGGATCAGTGTGGGGCAGACGGTGACACGAGTACCTGCGATCCAGCAAGGAGAAGATAACACGCAGTATCATGAGGTGTGAACGCTCAGTCGGAGCGTCCCACGGAGGTACACATTTCACACATACAGATATTTACACAGTTAGGATAGGGACTTTCCTTCTCACACATCTATTCTACCATCTCTCTATACCCCCTTCTATTCCATCTACTGTGAACGCAATAGCCCGATTGTTCTTGGCGGGCTGGGACAAAAAGGAACGAAAATACTGATACGCAATCACTTTTCCTCTCGCACGACACCGCACTCCTCATGTTGCATACATCGCACCTCCCACTCCCACATTTTAGCACAAGTATCTTTCCCAACTGCCTCCCGCTAAGCGTCCTGGGCCGCGTTGGTCAACCGACCGCGCTAGGTATTTAGAGGGCGCTTACTCTCACCCTTTTTTCTCTTTCTTGACTATCTAATTGTTGTGTGTGTGTGTGTGTGTGTGTGTGTGTGTGTGTGTGTGTGTGTGTGTGTGGTGTTGTGTGTGTGAGTGAGTGATGGCACCTGTCTCAGCATAAGTAAGACTGTAGAAGGTAGGTGGAATAACCCTGCTCTGTGTCCATTTTGTAACATTGCTGTCTTTTGCCGCACCCACCAATTCGCCTTGCTATCCCCTGCTGTACATACAATATAACCCCATTCACTGTGCCACATACCTTTCCTCGCTTTTGTATTAAATAAATGTACTGTATAGAAAAGTTCCCAGCTCGTTTTCATGTTTTCTTTCATTGGTCCGGCATGGCCCGCACCCTAGTTTAGCCAGGATGTTATTCCCCAATGATCTGTTTCATCGCCGGTACGTGCTTGGCAGTTCTGCTCGGCTGCATCTGATCTGGTAGGTGATCTGGTTTAAGCAAGTACGTACCGAGGGCGTGTTCCCCAGTAATGAGACACGTGACCTTTAGGTAAACGGTCTTCGACGGAGGACCCTAAGTCATGCGGTCGAGTTATTGGCATTGGCGGTCGATCAGCGACCCACCTTGACACAAGGTTATTCGTGTGCAATGGCCTGCAATTCCGGTGAGTCTGGTGAGAACCCGAGGTAGTCCACCCATCGCGGTCTTCCCCCGACCCCAGGTCCAAAACAATTTTTGTCATATAAATGCAGCAATGCGAATCTACCACTACTACTACTACTACAACAACTACTACTACTACTACTACTACTACTACTACTATTACCTATTTAATATCCATAAATAATCCTCTGATGTTGTTCAGCCCAAGTCTATCACAAACCAGCTGGCCAGGCCTGAAGTTTGACTGAAGGTGGCAGAAATTTGGAATTTGTTCAGAGTGCCGGTGATAACTTATATACTTCATAACACCTACCCTCATGAAAAATGCCTGCTGTCCTAAAAACCTGCTCCTCTGCTGTTGCTCACTCTCTCTCTCTGTTCTATTCACCCTCTCATTTTCTCAAGGTCATCTGCCATCTGCTTGGAAATCAGCAAACATTACCGCCCTATATAAAAAGGTGCAAAAACAGATCCCTGCAACTACAGACCAATCAGCCTTCTCCCAATCATCACCAAGGTTATGGAATCCATCATCGCTTCAGACATTAAATCCTTCGTCTTCTCCAATGGCCTGATTTCCGATCATCAATTTAGTTTCAGACCAGGTCACTCTACCCTAGATATGCTGCTTCTGCTCTCCAACAATGGATGGAAGTCCTCAATGCCAGACATGAAATCAGAGCCGTATCCCTTGACATATTGCGTGCTTTTAACACCCTGCCCTGCTCACCAAACTCTCTTCCTATGGTATCCAAGGCCATCTTCACTCATGGCTCGCAGACTTCCTCTACTGTCGCAGTCAACGTGTGGCCCTTAATGGAGTTCTTTCATCCCCTCTTCCTGTCCAGGCTGGAGTTCCTCAAGGCAGCATTCTGAGCCCTGTTCTTTTTCTGGTTTTCATCAATGATCTCTCCGTCTCTCTGGAAAATCCTCTTTATATCTTTGCTGATGACAGACCCTCTGCCGTACCATCTGTCATCCCTCAGACCGGCAAGCAGCAGCTTCTTCGCTCACTGCAGATCTGGGTAAAATCACAAACTGGTCCAACACGTGAAACATGTCTTTCAATCCAGAACAAATCTCACACTCTCACCATGTCTCTCTGAAAGGACCGTTTGGAACCCCCCCCCCCCCATCCACTTTTCAACAATCCTCTGGAAGAAGTCCTTTCTTTCAAGCTTCTGGGTCTCACTATCTACCATGATCTTTCCTGGAAAGCCACATTTCCATCCTGGCCTTCAAAGCCAGTCGCCGACTGGGAATCCTCCATCGTTCAAAGTCCTTCCTCGGCCCACTTGAGCTGCTGACCACATACAAAGCTTTCGTCCGCAGCCTGATGGAGTACTGTCTCCCCTCTGGGCTGGTGCTCCTGCCTCCCACCTTTTTCGGTTCACGCTGTGGAAACCAAGGCATTTCGGATCATTGGTTCCTCCCGCGATGAGGCTGAGTCTTTGGGCCTCTCACGCTCTCTCACCGCAAGCAGGTCGGTGTCTTTCTGTCTTCTACCATCTCTTCTCTGGTCTTGCCCCCCCCCCCCGCCTTGTCTCTTTGTCTTGTCTCTTCCTTTTACCTTTTACCTGTGTCTACAATTTGTTCCCACCTTATTTTGCAGGGTGCTCAAGGTCCACCAACAACCTCCTTCTGGTAAAACTACCAAAATCACAAATCACAGCTCGCCTTCACGTCTTTCATTCCTATTTTTTCCCACTTTGGAATAAACTCCCTCACTCTGTTTCAATTCCCTTCCCTCCAGGCCTTCAAAACAGCTGTTCACCACCACCTCTTATCGTACCCCATCCAAATCCTCGATCAATTCTACCCCCGTGAATCCACCCCAAACCCACCTCCTTCAAATTCCCTGCTTTCCGTCTGAAGTTCACCTGTAATGTCCATCTGTTATACCCATGTCTCCCATGCCGCATCCTCTCCTTCACAGCTCTCTTGTCTCTGTCTCCCCACTGTTTGTCCTTCCCACTCCCCGCCTCTTGTCTCCTGCCCCCCTTGATGTGCGTTATGTGTTAGCTCTCATGCGAGCCTGACAAGTATACAAAAAAAAATGCAATGTTGATCTTTCACATCCACAAACTCATGTAGAGAAGGGACACCAAAATACCAGCTCCGAAGGAAAACGTTTGTATAAATGTCTCCATCGTTAAGTCTGAAAATCAGAACTACTCAGTCGATAAGGTCTTTGACCATAACATAATATAGTGGTATCTCTCTCCTATGGGCTGGGCCCAGCATTGCATGTTTCATGTCACATGACCACCCCCTCACCATCCTATGCACGATTTTTTACACCCCTTTAATACAAGCAACCTCACTCAATGCTCTTGCAGGTTATGATGTCTCCTTTTACCTCCCTGTCTCACCTCTTCTGCATAGCTATCCTCTATATAGGTCCGAAAGTTGTCCCGCTTCCATTTTTTACCCACCGTCACCTTGTTCTTCTATGAGCCTCGATCTTGCAGAAAAAACGTTTTATAATGAGCACGAAAAGAGAAAAGAGAGGAGTGAAGGAAACATAGTATGTAGATGCAAATAAGGCCATTGGATACGGTAGGGTTAATGGGGTTAGAAAAGATCATGGGTAGGAATGACAGATGAAATGGGATTGTGGTGCACTGCCGACTCAAAGCCAAAGATAGATGTGTGTCATTGAACAGCCTCTGGAAAGCATTTCCACAAATGGAAGAAAAGACGAATGTCATCCTGGATTTTTGGAGTTTAACAAGTAAGAGAGTTACAAGAAGAACAAATGAGCTGGGGAGGATCAGGAGCTGAGAAAGTCTCGTCGATTCGCTGATGGCAGTTAAACACCATAACCCATATATCTGACTATCTGATGTCCACAGGCAACGGGCTGAATGCCATACGCTAGGCGTTAGGATGACAGATTTATTAAGATGGTAGTGTAGCAAGACAGCGTGATGTCTGGGATGTCATTACGGCATTACGTCAAGGGCTAGGTTAGGCCTTTACGGTGGTGTGTTATTCATGACTCAATGAGAATTGCATTTTGCAACTTGAAAAAGAAAAGACATAACGTCTTGATCCCTGGGAACATAAAACAAATTAATAATAGTGTTACGGATTTCAGATGCCGGTCCTGATGAATGCATTCCACACATCCAGGTCCTCAGACAGTTATTTCCTTAAATGCATGTTCAGATTAGCCCCATCCATGTCTAATGGCATCTTAAATGTGATGCGTTGAGAAGGGTAAGAGGATAGATCCCTCTCTTATGGGAAGCTTTGTTTTTCTTTACGACAGACCACGTTTACACACATTTCTTTCACGAGCTCTGAAGCCCGCCCTCATTTTTCCTCAGCAACATTCTTTTGCGAGCTCCGACGCCCGCCTTTTTTGAGAGCGCACGGGTCGTCATGGTAACCATGCACCAGTGGGGCGGGGTGAGCTTGGGGCGGACTGACCGGCGGAGACGGCCCGAGATATAAAAACGAGCGAGAGGAACGTTCTGGGGAGAAAAGAGGAGAGAAAAAGTGTGAAGAGAAAAGGTGAGGAGAAATCGTGAGGAGAGAAAATCGTGAGGAAGAAATCGTGAGGAGAGAAAATCGTGAGGAGAAAAAGCGAGAGGAAAAGAAAAGCGAAGGAGAGAGGAAAAGAAAAGCGAAAGGAGAGAGGAAAAAGCAAAGGGCGAGAGAAGCAAGCAAGAAGCGGGTGTCTGACCAGCAACGACGAAACAATTCGTCTTTCCCAGTGCTTGGGCAAGCGAGCATGTGGTGCACGTGTGGGTATGAGCAGCGCCGCCAACAAATGAGGCACGGGTCGGTCAACAACAACACCAGGGTCGAAACCCGCGACGGACGATCTTGGTGCCCTCCAGACTTCGACTGGCATTCAAGACTGCCCCGCGAGAG
>CM068960.1:85439195-85461438 GCA_035128595.1 Eptatretus atami | reverse complement strand
AAGGAGGCCATCCCGCTGCTCGCACCGGGTCCCTACACGTTCCGCGAGCTCACCCCCATTATCCTCCACTACCCCTGTGTGTGTGTGTTCTGTTCCTTTAACCCCGTCTTGCACACCATTCAAGTCCGTAGGTGAGATATTTTTTAAGTACATGTATAGTTAGCCCCAAACCCATTGTTTAGAGGGATTAATGTGATTCATTCGGGCTGCGATCCTTTGAGTTAGCGTTTTTTCTGTTCTACCTTTGTTTTGAACCACCACGCTCAACCACGCCAACAACAACAAAACGCCAGCAGCCACAACCTACCTTCACCACTCGCTACCGCAAACCTCACATCACCGCATTCCAAACGGCATCATGGCCATCGGACACCGCGAAAACCTCCACCACCTTCTCCTACGCCATTCCCGCACCACCTGTGGCCCGAGCGTCGGGCTATCTTCAGCGATACACGCGAGCCGCGAGTGCAGATGGCGGTTTTTTCCGAGGAGAATTCGGATCAGGAATGCTACACGCCCACATCTGATCCATCCAATTAGGAAGCGCGGGGCGGCTTGGCCCCGCCTCCAGACGCATCTGAGGGAAATCGGGATTGCAAATTTGAGGTCAGGAAAGATTCCGCCCCTTTTTCTCCGTCCAATCGGCGAGCGTGCTCCGCCCTGAGGTCGTTTGGATCCGAGAATTTGCAATATGGTGGGTTCCTGGAGCCGATAAAGAGACGAGCGCAAGGCGAATCGGGCAGAGTGTGGCAGTGAGTCGAGTTGGCGAAGTGGAGCAGATGAGTTTGGAGGCGAACGGCTACGAGGGCGAACGGCTACGGAGGTGAACGGCTACGGGGGCGAACGGCTGTGGAGGGAGATCGGCTGAGGAAAACCGGGAGGCTCGGGTCCGGGGCGAGGAAGTCAGCGCGAGGTCGCGTTGAATCGCGCATCGCGGGATTCGAACAAGCAGCCATACTCCCTCCCAGAGCATCAACAATTCCCCTTTCCCCCGCGCTGAGAGAGTGCGACAAGGGGGTCCCGTTCCCCTTTACACCAGCAGGTGCCAACGAAACCGCCGTGCAGCGACATTTTGCGGCTCCCACGAGGCGCGGGTTGGACCTTCGGTCTCGTGGACCTGGCCGCTCCATCAGGTTCCACGCGCATTAGGCCCACGGGCCCAGTCTGACTCCCTTGCCTTTGAGGGGTCTTTCCTTTGCTTTGGTGTGAATGGTGTTGTGGCGCGTGTCTTTAGGTAGAAACTGTATAGTGTGGCCGTGTGTACGCGTATTCGGGTTAACTCTTTTTATGTGATATATGTGCATTTTGATAATTTGGCTATAATACATGCTTTATGTGTGCTATCTGTGTGTGTGTAAATAAAATGCTTTCTTGTTGGAATTGTTCCCCCGTTTCGCTGCGTCCTTTCCTTTGTGGGTCTCCATCTTGCTTCACGTAAAGGGTTTGAGTGGGCGCGGGACGCCCGATAATTAATCAGGAACCGTCGAGGCCGACGATAACACGCTCGGTTATCCCGATAGCACGGAACGGACCGCTTAAGCGGTCGTGTGTCCGAAGTCGACCTGCGGCGAGGTGCGATCGCCCGGTTACCATCCGCGTGGGTACTTAGGTAGATCGAGTTTGGCGAAAACACCCTTATCCACGCGGGTGGCCGATTGGCACGATCGTGGTGAGCCGAAGGCCCACCCGTGACTGGCTCCCGGCTTAGTCCGAAGGGTCACGACAGAATTGTCCGTCCGGTGGCGACGTGCCGCGATTCGAGGCACGTGGCCGATCGCACGCCGGCGGGTGCGAATTCGCAACACTGGTGTCAGAAGTGGGATAACGGACTCTCTTGTCTCCAAGCTAATTCATAGGGAATCGGTCCAGGGGTGAGAGGAGCGACCCGATTCCCTCTAAATTACGAGCGATTAAATTAACCCCTTACGTGGAATAAGATGGCGTCTCCAAGGCGAGCGGGAGCCGGGGTATTAAAATGTGTATGTGTTGATAGTAATGTAGGATCCATGGCCCAGGATGGAGACCCAAGCAGGACATTGGTTTGCAGGAACAAATTCCCCCCCCAACTGAACCCAGAGCTCGAAAGGGCGCAGCGGCAGCGGCCGCGGCTTTTGACACCCTCCCCTCCTCCGTCAAATTCCCTCCCCTGTCCCAGCAAACAGCACGCCATAATGGCGGATCGAGGCAGCTGACTTCGCTTGAAGTGAAACAACTAATGGAGGCGATACAGGGGTGATAAACAATATGCAACAAACAACGAAAGGAAAACGAATATGGAACAAATGCGCAACAAATGAATGCGAATATGAAAAACGAAATAAAAGGCATGAACGAAAAGAGGGATACAACACAAACAAAATGGAAGAAATGCGGGGTGAAACGCAGCAAATGGGCCGAAGCCTGCAGGCGGCATGAAGGCAACAACAGCGAAGTGCGTAATGGCGACGCCACGTGTGGGAACGACGGCTGGGAGGGTGCAACGGTTGTCAGGCCGCGGTGAAGGCGGGTGAGGAAAAATTAATTGGGTGACGAGACGTGCACGAAGGAAATAAAATAGTGGAGTGTGAGAAAAGACTTCAAGACATGACGAAGAGAGTTGATAACTGGGACTGGAGGTAAAAACGGAGACAGAGGAACTGGGAAGGCGGATAGACAACCACAAGGCAAGCCGGAAGAACAGTTAGAAGCCAAAGCAAGGTCGGAGTGTGCGGAGATGAGAAAGGAATTGGAAAAAAAGCTTCCGAGTTACAGAAACACCAAACAAGAGACGGAATTACAAACGAGCTGAGGACGTTGAGAGGGAAGGAAGAGAACGGAAAATGAAACGTTAAGAAACCACACTGTACAGATCAAACAGTTGGAAGCAAAGGCCAGGTTAAGAATGAGGAACAGAAAGAGTACTGAAAGAACAAGGAATGAGACAGGAGAAAGAAATCTGTCAGTTGAAAGAAATGACGAGATTACAGAATGAGGAACAAGAAGACTGTGGATAAAAACTGAAGAGTATGAATTTGAACTGAACGACAAAACGAAAAAATGGTTGGAATACGAGAGAGTTGAAGGAGCAACGAATGAAGCAGGAAGGAGAAATCAGGAGATTGAAGGACACAACGAGATTGGAGAGGGAAGAACGAGAGGAACATGGGATAGAAAACAAACAACATGAAGCCGAGGTTGACCAATTGAAAGAAAAGGCAAGGCTGGAGTGCGAGAGATAGATTAAAGAACAGCGAATGAAACACAAAAGGAAATTAACACATGAAGAAACCATGAAACTGCAGGAAGGAGGCAGGAGAAGAAACAAGGAGAGTAATGAGACAGCAGCAAATGAAACACAAGAAAGAGATTAACCAAATGAGAAACCATGAAACTGCAGAGGGAAGGACAGGAGAGGAAACAGGAAGGGTAATAGAGAACAGCGAATGAACACAGGAAGGAAATAAGCTAATTGAAAAAACGATGAGATGGAAATGAAGAGCGAGGAAACTGTGGGAGAGAAACAAAAACTATACGAGTTGAATTAATGAACTGAAGAGAGAGTAAAATTGAAGTCCAGAGAGATGGAAAACTCCAGAAAGAACAAGAACAATAAATGTATAGAGACGCGGGAGACAGAAAAGTAGAGAGGAAGACTGCACGATAAAGAGGCGGTTAAAGGAACAGAACACACACACACGGGGTAGTGGAGGATAATGGGTGAGCTCGCGAACGTGTGGACCCGTGCGAGCAGCGGGATGCCTCCTTCGGGAAACGGAGGAGACTCTATGCTCCTTGAGCTGTCACGACCAGGGGGTCGGTCGTGCTTCGCGAAGTTGAGGGACGAGTCTGTGGATAGGTGCACGTGCACTTGGGGGTATAGAGGCCCGGAACCCTTGTGGGACACTAATCCAGTGTGGTTGTCAGGGTGTGTTGCAAGTGTGCGGAGATGCGTGCTTCCGCACGCAGGTGTGAGTGAGACCCCTGTGCAGGTGAAAGGTTGGTGTTGAGTGAGAGGGCGCGTGAGGGAGACCGTGTGTGTGAGGTCGCTGTATGTGGAGGGCAGATGACGGTCGGCATGCCGGAGACGCACCCGCGTCTCTGGGTGAGTGTGTTGAGTGGAGTCTGTGCGTCGTACACGCAGGTGTGCGTGGAGGGAATGGAGACGACGACGGCGAATGTGAGGGACAAGGCCGGTACGCCGTAGCGATTTTGAGCACGCGGCCGGGTTCACCCAGCAGCGAGCGCGAGTCCGTGCTGTGCAAGCGCACGAGCGCCACGTGCTCGCTTGCGGATGAGAAGCCCGGTCCGAAACGCCAGCGGTGGATGTTGCCGATCCCGCGGACGGACAAGTGTAGGCAGGTAGACGAATTTTGGACCGGACGGTTCTCCACGCGAGCGTGTGTTAAGCTCCACGGGCAGACACATGTGTTCGCTTGGGACCCTCGGAGGCGAGTTTGCTTTTGGGTGCGCAGCGGTGTCATGGCTCCTGGTTGGATCCAGGAGGTGATCCTGCCGATGGTACGTCCAGAGAGAGAGACACGTGCAGGAACCTGCCGATGTCCGTCAGAACAAGACATCGGCAGCTGCATGTCACACAAGGTGCCGCGCAGCTGCGAGTTGCCGCGCTTTGCTGCGCAGAATTTGAAACAACAATGAGAAAAGCAAGCTCGCTTTCGGGATGAACAGGATTTCCGCGGTAAGGGGGAGACCCCTGCCAGGGCCACAGATGAAATCGCTAGGGAAGGTCTAGGTTAGTTAACCGCTCCATGGGCAGGGGTAATCCATGGGCCCGTGGAATGAGTAGTAGAGGGGATGTATGAGTTTGGGTGGGAAAAAATGCATAATTTTTATGATTGAGGACAGTGACAGACAGTGATGTTGTAGAGGGACGTAGCTTAGCTACGTAGTGTAATTGGACGTGCCTATTAGTGTAGATGAGTGGACACGATTAGTATGGGGAGATAGTAGAAGGATGGCAGATCAGCGATGTGTGTTGAAGAGTTGGTGAGTTGTGTGGAGATTTGTTAGTGAGTGGGCCACGGGTCTGTGTAATGGAGCGAATGGAATGCATTGTGCGATGAGTGATTGGGGGAGAGCGACTCACCGCCCAAGGACCCGGGGTAGTGTAGAGTGAGTTTTAGCTGGGTTAGTTTAATTGACAAAGAGAGACGT
The DNA here is from genome assembly GCA_035128595.1 of Eptatretus atami. NCBI lineage: Eukaryota > Metazoa > Chordata > Myxini > Myxiniformes > Myxinidae > Eptatretus > Eptatretus atami. Next base: position 85,456,287 of record CM068960.1, on the reverse strand, counting down.
GTTTTTGTTGTGGTTGGGAGTGTAGGCTCGAAACCGTGGAGGGGTGCAGGAGACCCTGTTGAGGCGGGCTGGCTGCGACGGTTGAGTAATCCTGAGTGGTACCGGCACGGGCTAGTCGCCGTGGTGGCCAAGGGCCCATGGGGGCCGGATAGCGTAGTGGGCACGGGTGCCCCGCTTGGTGCGGGGCCGGGGCGCCATGCCGCTGTGGGCGTGTTGTGGGCATGGGTGGACCCTTTGAAAGGGGCCCGGGAGCCAGCTGCCACGTGTGCGTTTCCGGGGAGTTGCCATGGAGGGACACTTCCCGGTGTTTAGGAAGCTGGTAGGCTTCGGAGGCCGTGTAGTGCCGGGGTGCCATTGTAGGGATCGGAGAAGGGATCGTGCCTGCCAAGGAGCACGCGTCCTATTCAATGAGACCGTGTGGTGCCGGGAAGACAATTGGAGGGCGAGGTCCGAAATTTGAGAGGCACCAACACAGAAGCGACGGGGAATCTGGGTTTTTTAGACCATTAGATAAGCGAGAGGCGCTTGTTGAAGACCCGCGGTAGTTTAATAGTTTAAATGAGATGGGTAGTTAGGAAGTGTTACCCCTCGCACCTCCATCCCTTCGCTCTCGTTGTGGGGCCGCTGGACCCACTTGGGTTAAGATCCGCTGAGTTCCTGGGAGGCCATCCTGAGGCTTCGTTGGCCTCGACACAGGGACGCTTAGCAAAAAAAATCTTTTTATAAGCATTAAAAACATAGAAAGAAATAAAAGTTCTTGGTATCCTCTCCTCTCTCTCAACTTCTTGAAAATGGATAAGACTGGTTAAGACGAAATTAGTGGATATGGGAGTCAGCTTTGATACTCCATCACTTGTTCTGACAAAGTTAATGTACAAACATACTTAGATCTTGCAGATTCAGAAAATAAATAGATCATATATCATTATTTTTAGGCGTGAAAAACTATGGGTGTGTTAATCACCGAAAGTTTTTTTTATTTTATTTTTAGATTGAAAAACAGGGGTGTGGTTAATACAAGCCGCAGTGTATACACCGTAAACATACGATATATTGGTTTTATTAATACATAACCGAAACAGGGATTTAGAATGAAAAAAGAAAAAAACAGTATAACAAAAAGTTCAAAATGTTTTGAGAACTGTCAACAGTAAGTGAATGAACGTCGTTAAGACTGCGCTATCACTGATTATGTGAAGGACGATCAGACATCATGAGCACGAGAGAGCTAACGGAGTGAATTAATTGTGGTGAGAGAGCAAAAAGCTCACAGAGCACCAAAAGACAATGCTTATGGGACCACATATTATTGAAAGCAGGAGACAGGAGGAAGAGCATAAAGAGGATGGGAATAGATACCTTTCGGTGTTGTTGTTGCGGATAGGGCTGGAAGTGGTTGCTGGGGTTCATGGGAGGATGAGGCTGCTTTTGGATTGGTTTTTGCTTGAAGGTTCAGCGGGTTCAGGCATCTTTCCCTTTGCCTGTGCTTCGCTGCTCTGTAAGATGAGATGGATCTGATGGATAACACAGGCTGTATCTCTACGCATCGGCTTCCATTTCCCAAGCATGGCCGTCTCTTGGGCAGACGTTGATGTGATAACAATTCCTACCAAAGCTCACAAATCAAACTTTACATGACTGACTGTATATTTAAACGACCTGTGGTTACACATGAAATGTTTACTCTCCAGATTTCAGGTATTAAACATAATGCTTACTACTGATCCAAAGCATCCCACATTCACAATATTACAACTTCATGCAATTGCTGCCACATTTACACTTCTGTGCAAGCATGCAACATTGCCCGGAGCTTGTCCTTTAAGCGAGCCGATATGTACACCTCCATTTTGGCTCTTCAATTTGAATGTTGCCAACGTAGAGTGGAGTTTGTAACAGCCCTAACTTTCATATGTCACGTGATGTTTACAAGGTAAATTTTGGGATGGACGGGATAAGATCACTCTTTGTTTCTCCTTCGGTTAATCATAACAAACCGACCATGTGATGGATGATGACTGAAGTTTTTTTTTTTACCGAAACATGCTGCCATAGATATGCATATAAACTGCATTTCAGGAGCAGCGAGACTCCCCCACTGCGTGTTTTTCGAAACCAACATGAAACCATGGCCAACAAGTCTAATGGACAAGCGAGTGCAGGTTTAAATTTTTCTAAAGAAGACATTAAACTACAAGGCACTGGTAGAAGCACATAACCTTCCGCCCATGCAATGCTGATCCATGAGAACTATCCCAAATTTTGAATACATTCTATATATCGTTTTTGCCCCATCTTCAATGTGAAGATCACTTCAAAATTATCGATCCAGATTCCGGATCCGGATTCGATTCTCACCCAATTGAATCAATCTTCCTTGTCACCACACTGTGTCCACAAAGTTTTGTCCACATCCACACAACTTTTTCAATATCATCTATATACGTTTTGGTCCCAATTCTCAATGGTGAAGAATCACGTTAAAATTCTGGTGTCGGATCCAGATCCGGCATCCTCCCCCAATCTAATCAGTTTTCCTTGTTCACACAACGAACTGTCACAACTTTTTGAGATATTCCTGCCACAGACACAAACAAACAATAAAGGGTGAAAATAACATCTTCACCTCTGGTGGCGGAGGTAACTCGAGCGTTCATAGAACACAATACCTTGTGCGGTATTGAACCAATGCTAACCCTCACGTGCAAGTTTGGTAATGACGCAGTGGCCTGTCGAATTTCCATTATCACCTGATACAATAATATCCTTTGATGTTGCATATGTGTTCGTATTACTATGTTTTTAAATAAGCTTGGTGTTGGCTTAGTGGTTAGGGTGGTGGCTTGGGATCCCAGGTCTGAGTTCAGCCCCGTGCCTGCTGAATTAACACCAGGGGGTTGGACTCAGCCTGTCATCCTTCGGAGGTGGCGAATGAGTTACCAGTGTACTGGTCCTGTGTATGCCCCGGTTAGAATAGGTGTACGATATCCCTGTGTGTCGTAAGAGGCGAACCAGCGTTGGCCGTCAGGAGAGCATCCGGCCATACAAACATTTGCCTCAGAAAAAAGCCAACCCCTGCACAGCGGGAAAATGGTGTAAACGGTCATTTAAAAAAAAAAAATTTATACTATGTTTTAAATGTTCAATGATAATTTTAATGCGTTGCACAAGCTATTCGTATAAAAAATATTCTTCTTCGACATCATTAACTCTGATCCACCTCAACTACTTAATTGCATCAGGGACTGTTCATGAAAGTAACTATTTTTATGTTGTGTTCACAATGAGAGATTAAGAAGAAAAAAATGCTACATTGTGGCAATTGCAATGAAGAACACTTTCAGCCCATGCTCAGATGCAACACTCGATTGGCAGTATTTCAACGATGCATGAGGCGTTTAACATTGCTGACTCATATCATCACTCACCCAGGACATGCGCCACATATTAATTACAAGCATTTTGCAGCTGCCACACCTGAGGCTTAAAAAAACAGCTTGCAGCATTAATACGTATCCATTGGACCATTACTCTAGTGCAGAAGCACTGGTGCTGCCCAGCAGTCTCCTTGGGCTATTGGGCACATCCTTGGACGGGTAGCCATCCGACGGACACCAGCAAGCTGGCACTCATTTTTGCTGACCTCAGGAAGGATTGACCAGCAGAGGTTCCACAGCACCTGGATTAATTCAACAGCGAGTTGGATTTGAACTCCAGATCTAGGTCTAAGCCCTACCCTCTTACATTTTTAAACAACACCAGGTATATAATAGGTATGTGTATAAACAGACTTTCATGTAGCTTAAATTGAAGTTACACAAATCAAAGGCTAACAATGTTAGATTACAAAGGCTGATTCACATTTGTATCTATTACGAGTCATTTATTGAGAATCTGAGAAAGGTGTCAGACATTCATGAAATTAGAAATCCATAGAAACATGGATTATCGTCTGAGAAAACGCACCTTTTTCCAACCGTCTGCACAGCTCCCCTGTCGTCTTCCAATTTTCTGGATGGCTAAAATCAGCTGAGCAGCTGCTGTTGCGATTGTTGATGCTGATGTCCGAGCGGGAACCTTTCGCCAAAGCTACCCCTTCAGATAGTCTTTGGTTTGCATTCTGTCGTCTCATTTTCACTGGTACATTCCTTGACCGCAACTGGAGAGAGGCGAAGGTGCCTTATCACTTTAACGCTGTTTGTGAGACTGAGGTTGATTGGATTTGCCTGTGGTGCAGCAATCACGTCAGCGGCACTGACCGATGACAGAACTCACTCCCGGTGTCCTTGTTCACCAAAAAGACGGGAGATGGGACCGGATACACTGACGAGATGCATCTGATAGATCTTTTTTCATGTTTTCCCTGGACAAACAAGGCAGCAAGGATATCACGTACAAGCGCCAAACTCGAGCAAAACTGGCATTGATCCATTTTCCGCATAACCTTAATTTTACATGTTTAGGAATAGGAAGAGAAAGAACTGTGAAAGAAAAAAAAAAAGACTTGGATTCAAAGGCAGTTCCCCTATGATGATGCGCAAAACACAACTAGATTGAGCGGTGAAGAGCATACCCTTCAGATCAACTATAATATTCGAAAGTTGATAAGTTGGACCCCACGCCTTTTTTGTTTTTTAATATTTCTTTGTCGAGAGTCAAGACTCGTAGAAGAGCTAGAATTGAGTGATCAGGCGCAACAGACAAAAGGAACAGGGGGGGAGAGACCAACGCGGGTTGAAGGGACAAAATAGAAGGAGATTGGATAAACGATGAGTTGTTAGGAGGATTGAGGGTAGGGGGGATGCATTGGGTTGGCAAGATGGATAACAGAACAAAATTCTTCAAGAAGGAAACTTGTAAATTTTTGAAAGAGGAGGGCTTTGGGATGGGGGGTACAAGGGTAGAAAAGATCATGCAATGGATTGGGGATTATTTGAGAAGGTGGTGACAGCTGGCCTTGAAGACTTGGAGGAAAAAATAAGTTTGAAGAAATGTATGGAAGTTGGTTCACAAGTGGGGAAAAAAAAACAGAGGAATGAAATGAATGAGGTGAGCAGTGATGCCTGGATTTCAGAGTTCACAGAAGGGGGTTGTGGTGGGACTGTGTGCCGCCTGCAGAAGCTGGGGAGTGGAGGGGGGTAAAGAATGGAAGAGCAGAGTGCCAAGACGAGAAAGGAGGAGTAGGGACAGAAACCACTGACTGGCTGCAATGTGAAGTGATAGCCCATTACTCAGCTTCATCGCAGGAGATTCCACAATGAGCTTGAGTCTATGGGCCTATCACTTCCAATCCCAGACGGCGGGTCATTCTTCTACTCCTCCTTTTCTGTGTATTGGATCAAAAAAAAAAAGCGACGTGCATCTGTAAGCCTTCATTCGTTATCTGTGTGCCAAGTTTGCAACTACATCGTAAAATGCCATGTCGAGAAATATTGAGGACGTGTTTTGACACTGCGAGTATTTTTTTTAACAACCACAATGGCTGTAGTCGGCCATCTTGGCTCTTGATGTCGAACAAAAAAAAAATGACGTGCTAGTAAAACATCATGTTGTTGTCTTTTTGCGCAAGTACAAATAAATCGTCCATTACATGTCCGAGATATGTTGTGAGTCACACCTGAACGCACGGACACAAAAACGAGACCAAATTCATAAGCCCCTGTATTCGGACTAATTCCAACGGCGGCTTGATAACACATTTTGCACTGGCATGCCAGGATAAAAGTTGCCGCAAGAAGTGAGTTGCTGAAAATGCACCAGCGAATGCGCAAGGCGATACGCATTCCTCGTCATTTTGAAGCGCCGTATTATTCTTATGCTGCATGTCAAAACTCAAAAGCGAAGATGGAGAGGTTGTCAGTTCAGTCTGACCAATTTGTTAAAATTTGAAGCACGAAAAGTACTGTCGAAAACCGTCCTTACCATTTGGGTTACGGCCTCAGCTGCGTACCCTCTAGGTCCACAAACAGCGTAGCGTTATACCTGCAGTGTAAAGCGTTCAAAAGCACTTGATACAACCAAACACCACTTTATCGCTGAAGATTCCATCAAAAGACATCACAGCTGAATTGCAAACAGATGAATGATGGCTCAGATGGGAGCAAAAAAAAACAAAGCGGTATTACCTCGAAATGAACTTCAAAGTGTCTTCATACGTGACATATGCAAGCGTTGAACAAACTATGTTAGGAGAATAGGCCGCTGAAATTTCTTCGAATCATAAACATTGTCTTCATGACACAATAAATAATAGGCCCATGCGCCCTGAAGCTCACCTTGAATTCAGCACAGCTACTCAAAACCCCTTTTCCCGCCCCCAACCCCAATGGCCCCCACACATCCTTTAGCCCTGATTTTTTAATGCTGTGACAAAACTTTGGTATATCTGGGTGATGAAGTTATGGTCAAAGTTTTATCGAAATAGTGTGCAGTTTCGGAGAAGAGAAGCAAATACCTTATTTTTCTGAGGGGCATCCCCCCCCCACCCGCACTCTGATGAAGCGCACGTCACATGGTTTGGCAGCCATTATTTGGATTTACTATAAACATATAAAAATCTTCTCCAGACGGCTGGACGATCAAGGGGCAACTTCAACCAATGTTCCCCAAGGCATGCGTGTACTAGGTTTTAGGAATAATTGATGTTTCATAGTTTGGTAGCCATATGGAATTTAAGAAGAATATTAATTAATATTTCTTTGATCGCTTAATTAATCTAGGGAAACTTTCACAGTTTTTTGGGTGATTTTCGAGTCGTGATTGGGAATACGTTTAAATTTCAACTTGATTGGACACATTGGCGGCCAGAATTATTTTATTTTTTGTATAGGTTAAAATTTATTATTTTTTTTTAAATAGGCTTACTTCGCGTGCTGGATGGGTTTGGGGTTTAGTGGAGTTAGAGCTGAAATGCCGAATTCCTATCAGGTCTCCTAATGACTATCTTTGCTTTTTTAGCTTGTTTGTGTCCTTCTGATTACTACAATTGCAGGGACTGCACCAATTTGGTCGTTCATTTGATTGAATTTAATTTATTTTTAATCCATTTCTGATATTCATGAATAAGGAACAACAGAAAAAGGAGCATTCGGAGATTTGCAGACCCTCGCCAGACTTTATGTTTTGTGTGTTGGTGTTTGTGTAGTTTCGTGTCGTGTATTTGTGTTCGTGTTTGTGTACTGGTGTGTTACATAATTTAATATCATGTTTAAAGCATGTTTAAAATCGGTTATAATGACAGTTTTGAATATTTGATGCCAGTTTTGCAGTCTATGGTTAGATGGAGGTGCTGTTGAATGGGAACAGCTCTACAAGGTAACTGTTATCGCTTTCTATATTATTAATATAAAGTTGGTGATATAATTAAAGTTATTCGATGTCAGTAATATTAAATATATAATTAAATAGGTTAATAAGGATTTTGCATTGCTGTATTGACTAACTGTCTGGACTCAATTTGAGCGTTGTGGGTCCATTAATGTTAAGTAATCTTATGATGTGGACCTGTGGCCAGGGTGGGATCTGCCGTTTGGAGAGGTTCTCCGGCTGAATGATTTTAACCCTGTGACCCAGTGTCAGTTGATGATCTGAGCAGTTGGGAATAGTTCAATTGCTTAGAGTGCAGGTTATAACTTTTAAATAAATAGCTTTTGAAAATATTACCATAGTAATATACTGATGGTGTTTGCGTGTTTCTATAATGTTGCTTTGTGTGCATATGTTATGTATGTGTGTGGCATATGTGGGGTGTGTGTATGTTGTGTGTTGTATTGTTATGTCTGGCTTCCTTTCTTGGGGACTATGGGTGCCAGTAATTGTCTTTATTTTGATACTAGACTGCACTTTATAACTGCTGGCAGTGAGACCGGGTACAAGACGTCCCACTTGTTGCGACCCCGCCTTTGACGGACACCTGACTGACCTATTGTGTTTTTGTTATTCATTTAATTTTAGAATGGTTAAAAAATTCCATTCAAATCAAATGGAAGACAAATAGGAACAGTCCTGCATTGGAGTAATTCAGAAGGAACCCGAAAGCAAAAAGACAGTGAGTGATCAGGGGAACCTGGAAAGCTTCACATTTCAGATGCTTACTCTCTACCTCAAACACATCCAGGCACAGCAAGTGAGCCTTATTACAAAAAAAGAAAAAGAACCCAGATCAAAAAAGTTAATAAATTGGCTGACAGACCATGACGTCCGTTCAATGTTGAAATTTAAAGATACATTCCCCTCGCACTAGATCATAACATTGTGAAGTTATCTGCAGATTGATTGAAGGTTGCAGAAAAAAAAAATTATTTAATATTTTTATTTCATCCAATATGGCTGCCAAACACATGACCTATAAATTATTCCTTAACAAACTTTAGTACATCCAAGGCTTTGGGGAACATTTGTGTGAAGTTTCCTCGATTCTGTCCAGCCGTTCTGGAGAAGATTTTTTATAGGTTTTAGGGTAAATCCATATTGGCTGCAACCATGTAAACTATGACATCTTGTGTGAACCTTCTGTTCCTCCTGAATAGGCGGTCATAAATTGTGAAGTTTCGCCTCAGATCTTGTTCAGGCACGAAAGTTTTTTTTAAAAACATATGGCTTGCTGAATCAGGTGATCGATGACATCATTCAATTTTTTTCTGTGGGACCATTTTATCCCGAGATGACCCTCAAAAATCTCCATACTATCCGATGTAGTGTTCTACATATGCAATATGATAATAACGAGGCACTTTGACGTCATTAAAAAAAATTCTACTTTTCCCCATGAGAGTACTTGCTATGTGCCAGTTTCATTTTTCCTTGTGCGGTTTCAGAGTTACAGAGGTCCAAATTTTTCGTTTTTTATTCAACATGGCTTTGCCCCCACATGACCTATGACGCATAATATATCACACAATTCCACCTGAGTAGTCACTCTATGGTGAAATTTCGGTCCAATCGCCAGTGGTTGCGGAGAAAACCAAAGTGTCTTGTAAGACAAACAAACAAACAAACACAAGCAACAGACCCAAATGCAATCCCTACTCCTTCGGCGAGGACAACTAGGGATGCAATTTAGATGGATATGGCAGAGATTCTTTCAAATATCCGAATAGGTTACAGATGTTTAGAAAGGTCAAGCGGGATAAGAACAGCATACCTACATGTTTAAAGGCTCACACCAAGGTTGTCACAGGTTCCCAATAAATAATGTGTCCTTGACTTTTGGTGCGTATACAATCGAGCACCTTCTTCATAGCACTTTTTCTTCAGTCTTTACAAAAGCAGCAGCCAAATAGTTAAGTATTAATAGAGATCAATGTGGTAGATTTCTTATTAATTATTCAGACATGCACTTCCTCTCCTACTTTCTCTCTTCGGCATTATATTACAACATAAAGGATATTCATGTTGTCTGATCTTTCGCTCCTTTTTCAGCTTCTGCTTGCACCGCAGCTGCGCTCCAAACTTCTCCTCTTGTCCCCAAGCTTTGAATTTCAGCCTGCAAGGCCGCGAGCGCTCTGACACCTCATGGCTTTTGAGCAGCACCCAAACCCCTGCTCAATGAATACACCATTCTAGTTAGAAACCTGGTGAGCATTGAAAGATATGTCAGGAAAATCATAATGGCATTTCAGTATAAGAAAGAAACAAGAGAATTAAATGCAAACATGTAAAATGAGGCTTTTGGTGATTTAATTGATTGAAATGTTATATTTATTGTCATATTTGATATTCCTTCATAAAAACCTAAACAAAGTATCAGTACAATTTTTTTTTTTAAGTAATCCATTTCAAATTCGCTGCGCACACAAAATGTGAAAAGCGCGGTGTGAATACTTTCTGAAGGCACTGTTATAACTAGGCCGATTTGCGGGGGGGTGGGTTGAGGGGGTAGTGCGGGGTGCGACCGGCCACTCCTTTTGTCTGTGATGTTCTGGTTTTTTTAAAAAAATATTGAAGCTTTACGTGTTGTATAGCGAGATAAGCCTTCCGTTTCCGATAGCCATACTAGAGAAATACTGAAGAATCCTGCTATTCGTGAACCCCACGTATGCGCAGTCATAAGTGTGATCTGCTTCTACTTCACTTCACGTATTCACAGTTTATTTGGTTTTGCTCTCCTTGGTCGAGAACAGACGAGCTATAGCGATATTCCCCGGGCGTGAGCGTGGCGTGAAAATGTTAAAGTTTTTGGTGCAAGTTATTAGAAGCTTGCCATTCATTTATATTGTGTACTAGGATCTGATATTTTGATGGGGTTCCTTTGGGGTATTACTATTCGTGTAGTGAGTTGAATTAAAATAATTTCAATGTTTGAAATTTTTGACTTTTGATTACTTTTTTGTGCACATCACGTAAAGTTTTTTGGTGAGTTATTTAGAGCTTGCATTCTTTAATATGTGTACTAGGATGCTTTGTTTCGGCATGGAGGTTCCTTTGGGGTATATATTTTGTGTAGTGAGTTGCATTAAATATTTTAATTTTTTTTTATTTTCACCTAAGATTGGTGGTCAAAGCCACCAATGCTCGCCTTGTTTATACTGACGCTGCCTTCATTAATTTGTTTATAGTTTACTGATAATATACAAATACATATATTGCTTTAATTATTGATCAGCTTCCTGCTGCTTTATAAAAAATATTCATTAGACTAGTCTTTTAACGATAAATGTATAACAGTCGCGCATTGGGATGGGCTTTGACACCACTCTCTGGTTTAAACTTAGGCTGTCTTCCTATATCCCTGATTAATAAAAAGCTCCTATATCCACAGCAAAACTGATCCCTGAACTGCAGCCCATTAGTTACTGTACCTCCTCATCAAACAGGTCTGGATCATCATCGCAGTTGACATAATCATTCCTCTTTCTCCATAACCTCACCGATCACCAATTGGCTTTCAGACCGGTCACTCCACCTTGGACATGCTGCTTCACTCTCTGAACCATGGTGGAGGGCTCTCAATCATATCAACATGAGATCAGGGCCATCTCTTCTAGACCTATCTCGAGATTTTGATATCTCCGGATTCACCGGGGCCTTGCTTCTCTAAACTGTCTGTCTGAATCAAGCAACTCACTTCTTGATTACTGACTTCCTCCACTCCCATGACGTGGTGGCTCTAACGAAACCCTTTATCTCCTTCCCTGTCAAGCTGAGTACCCACGCGGTTCTGGCCTATATTATTTATAATTCTTCATCATGATTTCCCTGAATCTCTGGGAAATCCTCTTTATTGTTTGTATGACCACTCTGTGCCGTGACTCTCTCAATCGTTTTGCTGACAAGAGCCGTAGCTCTCCTTCTCTCAGACCTTGAAACACAAACCCATTTTGCTATGTATCCCTATTGTTCCCTTTTGCTTTTCTACCTCTACCCTCTTCATTACCTGATCCCTTGTTGTCATCTATCTTCTTTTTCCCTCTGCCTACTGTTGCGTTTCCCCTTTCTCCTGCTGTTCTCTTGTTATGTCGTGTCCTGATTTGTCTTTGTGTCGCTGGTGTAACTCTCCCCGCACAAGTGAAGTATTCATGGATCACAGAGTAATACCTGCTGCAATATGTCAGTTCATTCAGAGGAAATGTTACAATATGCCGATGTTACTTATTGAAAGCGCTATGCACTTTTATGAATTCAGTGCTGTGAAATTTTTGTACCGTACCTTGTTTTTGTGTTACCCACGTGTATCAAATATTAAATAACAGCATCGTCTTGTGTTAATTGTGTTGATTTCCAAAACGTAAAATTACTGGGACTAATAATTAAAAACAAAAAAACAATTCACAACACCAATTAATTCACATTTAACATGGTGGTCATCAGAATAACATAAGAGCTTGGCAGGACGGAGTGGGGATTAGACATTTTTCTTAAGTATCAGGCCAGATCCGGATTTGGGATCTTCACCAAAACAAATACATACCTTCCTTGTCACACACCTAACTGCGAAATCCAACAATTTATTCTGAATCATCCATAATTTTGTTGAGATATCGTGCTATTCTGTATATCGATTTGGCCCAACTCTCAATAGTGAAGTCACTTAAAAAATTATTTTCACCAAAATCTAATCAATTCTATCTTGTCAACACCCACTGCCACCAAATTCGTCGGAATTTGTCATAAACTTGAGATATCCTGTTCACAGACCAGACGCAGCAGACAGGGTAAAATAACCTCCGTTCACCTTCCTGGTGGCAGAGTACTTATGTTCAACGTCAAGGAAAATTTATCAATACATATTAAATAGCAGCGATTGTGGATGAAGGGCATACTATAGATAACAAAGAACTTTTGATGATGTAGGTATGATCACAATTTGTAAATCTGTAACAATAGGAATGCGAGCATGAATTGATGTGGATTGATTGTTGTTTTTAGCTTGCGAGGAGAGTTGAAAAATTTTGCAAAGCCCGTGACATATTCCATCCATATAGTCTCTAGATGCAGGAATGATGTATTGAAGCCTATAATATAAAATTTTCCGGGGGGGGGGGGTACCCAGGGACCCCTTCCAGGGCCTACTGTATTGCTGGACAATAAAACAATGTTTCATTTCTGGATTTGCCCCCCCCCCCCCACCCAGGAAATCCTGTGATGGGTCTGCAATTTATTTTCTTGTCCGGGGCTCGCACGGGGGAGCACTCGAGTTTCCCGAAACACCGCGGTCCTTGAGGCGCCAACCCGATAATCCATGTCCAACGAGCTGTATTTCTTACATAGCGTAGCACTCTGACTTGACTCCGGCCAGCAGGGTTATGGTTTATGTTTCCGCATACCTTTTCTTATTGGCAGCAACCTAACTGGAGCCAGCGTCTCGGCGTCACGCTGGTGATTTTCTGCCAAGTGAAACAGATAGTGCAGCGCCGGCTAACAGGCAAACTCGTAGGGTCCAACTCTGTCTACTATACTTGTACAATTGTCGGATCAATTAAGCGAAAGACACAACGAGATATTGTAAATAACAAAAACATTAATTTACTCACACCAGTAATCATTCAAAGTTGAGTTCTTTACAAGGAGAAAGCACAAAGGCACATGAGGCCAGATTTCCCTAACACTTATTCTTTCTATTACAATCTTACTTGCACAAGAGACTTGGCATATTCATCAAGGCTAGAAGAGACATCAGAAGAACTTTGAGAGCAAAGAAAGAAAGTAGGGTCTATTCTTTTTCTCCATCGCTCACACAGCCCAACTGCGACGCGCCATTGTTCAATATACTAGAGAATGCAAGGGAAAGGATGGGGAAGATGGGCAGTGAATGCGGCGCATTAGGGAATCAGCATGTCCGAGGTGTCGACCCAGCAGGTCAGTCCTCTCTGGCGTGCAAGATATGCGACTCACCTCCTTCTGCCTCAGCTTCTTCCTCCTAAGAATGTTGCTTTCTCTAGTCTCTTTTCTCCTCACGGAAAGCTTTTTCAGGACAAGGACAAAGTACAAGGACAAGTTTACAGCTTTATGAGTCCTTCTGGCTCCTAGGAAATAGTTTTTTCCCACAAGGACAAGACCTTTCTCTCATCAGCAATCGTTTTCTCTCCTTCTCGTTCCCTTGTCTCACGTCTTCTTCTTCTTCCTTCTAAGTTTCTCTTTCCACAGGGCGGACCAGGTAATGAGTTCACTTTCTCCTCACAGGATCTCGCTTTGTCCCGTCTCTTCATGAGCTTCTGTCCTTCTTCTTCTCATATGATTTCCGTCTCGGCTTCGTGCAGCCTCCTCCCTTGATTGGTTTGATTCGATCAAGACCGAGGATTAATGACCCAGACAAACGAATGTGCCCAACAAAAACCGCGAATCGCGAGTGAAAATTTGGAAAAGAACGCCACCGAGACCAAGGGATACTGAATTGGCCATGGAGTTTGAGGTAAGCCGATGCGGGTGAAAGCAGGGTTTGGCGAGATGAGTTGGAAGGGGAATTGAGAAAGCAAGGTGGCAACCAACGGATTGGTGTAAGGAGGTATTGTGAAAGTAGCAAAGAGGGGGTGGGGATAAGGACTGATGAGGGTTAAAGGAGGGATAGTTGAAAGGGAGCGAGGGGAGAAACAGACCGATGGGGTTAAAAGTCAATGCCTTCGAAAGTATTCACCCCTTACTATTGTCCATTTTTGTTGTGTTAACAGCCTGAATTTAAAATGCGTAAATTTTTTTAATTGTCACTGATCTAACCAAAATACCCTGTATGACAAAATAATCTGAAATGTCTTGCGTAATAAATGTTCAACCCCTTGTTATGACATCTCCAAATTTGAGCTCAGGTGAATCCAATTTCCTTTGTCTCCCTCCAGGTGTCTCTAACAACTTGATCGGAGTTCCGACAGTGGGCAATTTCAATTCACTGGACATTGATTTTTAGAAAGAACACACCTTCTTTACTTACAATGTCCCAACAGTTGACAGTGCATGTCAGAGCAGAACTTCACCAGAAGTCTTGGAACTGTCCTATAAACTCCGAGATAGAATTGTTTGAGAAGTAATGGATCTTGGGAAGGTATAAAAACAATATCTAGAGTTGTTGAAGTTTCCCAAGGGCCAGTGGCTCATCATAGGGAAATGGAATGAATAGGACTTCCCAACTCTTCCTAGAGCCGTTGTTGGACTAACGAGCAACTGGGCAAGAAGTACCTTTGTCGGAGTGACAAGACCCATGATCACTCTGATCCAAAACTACAGCGTTCCTTGGCTAAATGGAGAGAACCTGCTGGAAGGACAACAATCTTTTTGCAAGCACTTCACAATGCGAGAGTGGCTTTATGGGCGTCTCCGGTGGGACGCCATTTCTTGAGAAAAAGGCACCTGCAGCACAGCTTTGAGTTGCAAAAGGCACTTCAGGCAAAAGTCTCTATGGTTCTGATGAGACGAAAATTTGAACTCTTGGCGTCGAATCAAAGCACGACGGTTCTTTGGCGAAACTGAGACGTTCATCACCCATCTAACACCATCCCTACAGGAAGCATCGGTGTGGCAGCTCATTGCTATGGCGGATGCTTTTCAGCAGCAGGTTACTGCGAGACTTGCAAGGCACAGGTGGGAACAATATGGAACCAACATATTAGGGAAATCCTTGAGAGAACCTACTTCGAGTGCAAAAGATCTGAGACTGCGGCAAAGATTTACGTTCCAACAGGACAACTGACCTAAGCAGACCAGCCAAAGCAACCCTGAATAGTTCAGAAAGAACGTGAAGTCCTTGAGTGCCCAACCAAAGCTCAGACTTGAATGCCATTTTGAGATCTCGTGGAAAGACTTGAAGATTTGTGTCACCGACGCTCCCATCCACTTGACAAGAGCTTGAGCAAATCTGTCAGGAAGAAATGGGAGAAAATCCCCAAATCCAGACTGTGCAATCCTGTAAGAATAGTACCCATGAAGACTCGAAGCTTGTAATCGCTGCAAAGGCGCTTCTACAAAGTATGGACTCAGGGGGTTGATTCTTATTTGATGCAAAACATTTTCAGCTTTTCATTTTTTAATTAATGTGTAAAATTCTAAAACATTTTTCACTTTGTCATTGTGGGGTATTTTGTGTAGAATTGTTGACAAAAAATTAAATTTATCCATTTTTTAATTCAACCTGTAACACAACAAAATGTAACAAAAGTAAGAGGTGGTGAAAATTATATATATATATTATATAATATATTATTTATATATATATTATTGTATATATATAATATATATAAGTTATTACATATCTTTTCAAAATGCAATGTTGTTTGTTATGAAGAAGGGTTGGCTCCTCTCGTGGATTTCTGTTCGTATAATTCTATTTTCACAGAAAATGCAGATTTCCTCAAATAATCAAAGAACGAGGTAATTAGATTATTGATGTTATAGCGGATGACCGTTCATGCTAATCAAATTTGTGCCAAAGTTTCTTCTCCTATCTTGAAATTGGAAACGAATGCCTGGTTCATTTTTTATGATTAATTAGGTGAATACAGTAATTTTTGGGGGTTACCATTGGAAACCATTATTGAAAAAAACATTAGCTCCCCACTTCAGCCAACTACACCATCACTTTTCTGTCTCCATATTAATAACCTTTAACAGACACCATTTGGTGTGTTTGTTTACCGGATTGGCGTAAGGGGAGAGGGTGTTTGACATCACATGCCATTGGCACTGCTCTAACTAGAAATCAGTTACTCTCTCCCAACTTCTTCAGTATATATCAGGCAAAAACCCACTATTCGTAACCTTTCTTTCTTTATAAACTGCTTATACAGATCACCACAACCACACGAAACAAGTACGACGAACCACCAATTCAGACGGACGAAGAGAAAACGTCTCGCCTTGCAAACGTTGCTGGGCGTGAGAAAGACTGCTCGGCGGAAACCCCGTTAAGAAGAAGCAGATTCACTCGGGGAGGAACTCCAACTTCAGATGATTGACAGCCAAAGGAGGCCGTTGCGCCGTTGCGACCAATTGGAAGGCGCTATGGTGTTGTCCAAAGGCGCCCACCTTTGTATCCTGGGACAAACCTCCTATGAACACTGATCCGTCTCTAACCGCATGTTGTTCCATAGTTCCAGACGTGTTCCATAGTTCAGACCGGTCATGTCTGTTGACGCACTGGGGACCATGAGCCAACCTGTTGTGCTAAGGTAGGATAAACCACCGATGGGTCTGCACTAAAGCCAGGATCAGTTGCACTGTAGGGCCAGGCGATCGACAGCGGCGCTGGGAGACGGGCAATGCTGATTCGAGCACAAGGCAGAGACCGAAGCGAACGGAACCCACATGGGGAGTAGAAGCTCATACTGACTCGACACTTATTTCCCTCGCAAGAGGAGAGGGTTTTGCATTTGGGTCCATTTGTCTGTCTGTCGACACGAACGTTCGTGTTTTTCTCTGAACCGCTTGTCGGATGAGACAATTTTCACCATTGGTGCGACTACCTCTGGGAATGTTTAGTAGTTGACGTCATAGGCAGTGGTGTGGCAGCCATATTGGGAAACGGATAAAACTTTGGACCTGACTCTTGAAACCGCACCTATTTGAAAAATTGAAATTGGCATGTAGCCAAGTACCTGCTCATGGGGAAGGAGTGATTTTTATGAGTCTTAGGTGGCCCCGTATGATGTCATATTTGATATGTAGACAC
>CM068960.1:85389290-85406669 GCA_035128595.1 Eptatretus atami | reverse complement strand
TCGTCACAATTATACAATGGTGACCACATATTACTAGCCGAGGACTGATAACATCGTCGCAATCTTCATGTCACATGAACACTCCAATTAGGTGTGCATCAATAATGTTGTATTCTGGGTTAGCCTTTACTGCCGACCAGCGATTACAAAACAGGGGCATGACCGATTTTATCGTCCCTTTTTATCTTGTTTTGTTTGAGTCAAGGGCATTGAACAGGACAGCAACTCACTGACAGGTACTGGGAGTAAAACGTTGAGCGTAAAAACAAAGTGTTAATGCACAGAAGAGAAATGGAAAGGTGTTTCTTGACAGTTTGGAGAGAGCAATAGGGTGGTTATAGAGATAGAATTCATGGGTGGGGATGGGAGAAAAGATGGGGGGGGGTTGAAGTGATGGTTACGGCAAGCTGACAGCTCTGGAGGAAGAATGTGTTTAACAGCTGGGAGGAGGTTCACAATAAAGAAGGAAGAAAAGAGGTGGGGTGAAAAATAACCTTGAATTTCAGATTTTCAAAGGAATGAGGTGACTGAGAACACGTCCGCTGGAAAGTTGGGAAGAATGGGAAAGAGGAAAATAAACCAAGGAGAAGCATAAAACGAGGCACAACTATTTGAGATGACAGAGAGAGCTTGTCCTGTGCTTCTCCTTTTGTGGTGTTGTTTCCTGCCTGACTATTAAATGTACTGATCATTTTGTCTTTAAAATTATTCAGGGATGTTGATTGTGGTAAGTAATATAGTCTAGCAGGGTTGCCAGCCTTCAGGGCGGGTGGAGATTGTGTATTACTTGCTGAAATGGTGGGACATGAATTCGGTATCTCGTAGCTGGGGACCTTGTGAAAGGGACACACTTTTACTTGGCTCATACACGCATATACATTTCCCATCCTATTATCTTTGTTCTCTGTCTTGGAGATGAGATTACAGACAGTTTATGGGACTGGTCACCTTGTGAAGAAATGTATAGAACGGATTCAGTGAGCGTATTAACTTGTCATTCTCCATGATCTCTGAAAAACAAAAACCTGGAAATCAATTTGGTTCTTATAAGTCGATAGTGCTGTTTAATGAGTTATAGCACTTAGTTGGTCATGATCATAACTTGGAAGTCAATCGACTTGAAATGGCTTTTTATCGCAATTTGAAGTTTTGACCCGACCCCTGACATTCGACCCCGACCGCTAGGGTGTTGGTGTGACACCCAATGAGACATAAGTTGGATGCAGTAATTGGAAGATACATTTTGGATTTTGGTTTGAAGTCGATACGCATTTTAGCGGACGTTTTCGAAAATAAGAATTTCGGTTTTCGTACCTTGACCTTTGACCTAGATTCACCAAAACGACACAGTGTCTGAAGTTGGACAATGGCCGACGTCTGTGTACCCAGTTTGCGTCATGATCGCTGAACGGTGTGGCTCTACAGGGTAAACAAACACAACAAGCAGCAGACAGGACAGACAGACAAGAATGCACACACAAACCGACCAACAAATGCCGAAATCGAAGATGATTCTGGCAATTCACAAAGACGTCCGAGCACGATACTATACAGAATCATTGAAACAATTTGCGGAAAATAATTGTGGTTGAATTCAGTGACCATATGCAGCTTCCTTTCAAATTTCAAGTCATGGCGTTTAAATTTAGGGGTTTTAGAATACCATTAGTTGTTGATTGGCAAGTTGAACCTTTTGCTCGACTGTTGACTCAAACAATTGGTGGGTTTATTCAGTTGACCTGAAATATAAATCCTTACAATTTCAAGTCATCGATGAAAATGAGGGATTTCAGAGTATACTTAGTTGTTGAATATGGTCGATGTTGCCTCAATATAACTCACTTCTTCTTGTGACAACTCTACCTGTGGTGACAGTTTCGTGAGATCGGTTGATTGTCACTTGGAGGCGACAACCAGGACAGACACAGAATCGTGATCTCGATGTTGCAAGACACGACAGAGGAGAGGGAGAGAGGAGAGCGAGACCGGTGACAACCAACCTCCTTCTTAGAGTGGTAGCAGAGGAATCATGTAGTTCATTGCAGCACAACTTTGACGCTGGAGGAAGAGAACATGAAGGACCCCGTGAAGACTGCAAACGTGTTTTCATATATAGTTGCTTGACTCACTCATTCTTGATTTATGCTGAGACTCCAAAAGGAAACAGCACGAACTTCGGAACGACTTGTGTGCACAACGGCTGTCTCCCAGAATCAATGGAGGGTCCAAAAAAGTGCAAGTCCTGGACGTATTCGAACCTGTGCGGAACCCCTTGGTTTCGAGATTCAACGCCTTAACCACATCTGGCCACCCATCATGTGCAATGACGTTTTACATTTTGATGAAACACCTGGACACGAGTCATATTTGATGTCTCCGAAGTGTATTGCGCATAAAATCTGCGCGCATCGGGGGTGAATGGGCGGGGGAGGGGGTTAACCTCCAAATGTTGGTTGTATTTTCCGAACTACAACCATGCGATGAACTGAACAACTTCCTCACCGTGTGGACATAAGTTTGTTCACGGCATTAGAAATCGTGCGAGAGCTCTGATGGGGTACTGAAAGCCCCAATAAGTAGTTGTCTCTTCTCAAAATACATCACAATTTCAATAAACTGACACCTTCATTACATGATGGACTAAATTTGTTCGCAGCATTAAAAGTTCGGGTCTGAGGACCGCTGGTGGGCTGTTGTGCTGGGAGGTGTGCTGTGTGTTTGGTGTGTGTGTGTGTTGGGGGGGGGGTTGTTGATATGCTCTGTCCGAAGTGAGCTTCAGACAGCGTTAGTTCTTTATATCGAGCTTTTACAGTTTCAAACCTGCGTTGCCATCCCTGGAGAATCCGACAATACCCCCGAAGCATCAGTGCATTCCTGCGTGAAATGTCACAAGTTAACATTGGCCATGGCAATGTAATCTTATTTCGCCGTTGATTCGTCGAAATGCGGGACTTATGGGTTGGGTCTCGTCCTCGTTGTGCATCTGTGTGTCTGTCCACAGTCGGATCTAGAACGTATGACCTATTTCTGTCAACTTTCAACGAAGTAATGATGGCTATACATTGTTCATCATTTGTTTGTGATTTCATCAAAGATGGCACTTGCGCCATTTTTACTTGTGGAAACTGATTGTTAACACGTCCTCACCATTTTTCGGACATGCTTTACGATCTGCTCACCTGGCACCGCCCCCCCCAACCCCCCACCGGTGAGGCTGATCACCCTTGACGTTTTAGCCAGCGCTATGGCAGTGGTATCAAAATGTATGTAAACATGGTACGTGAATATTGATGTTTTTTAAGTTTGGGGCCTTAATAACGTGTGACGTAATGCATAAATATTAGTAACGTACAGAAACGTTTCATCACATAAATATTATATTTATATAACTTTAACGTAATGCTGAGCATGTTGTCGGCGTTCACACCTCATGCCCCGATAGTGTAACTTATGCATAGCGCGCGGAGAAGTATCACGACGATACGTGGGTATGCTTTGTGCTGCGGTCGCATCAATCTGATACGCACATCGAATCGAAGTGTGAAAGCGCTGTGCCACCTTGACGTTTTCTGCCAGCTTTGCCGACGTATGAAAATTGCGAACCAGGAGGCACACATCGATCGTTTGGGTAAGTTGATACTTGAAGGCCGTGGGCATAGTCAATTCCGTTATGGGTAAGTTTTGTATCGTAGAGCCGTGCAACGTCGAATCTTGGGTAGTTTTGTATACGTGGCCGCTGCTACGTCAGAGTACGCGAGTACGTCGACAATTTTCAGCATTGTTGAACTTTATGACGTATCGGCGAATGAATACGTTCCGCTCGCTGGCCATAGTTGTAGGCCTTACCGATTCGTTGAACACGTCGACACACGTTACTTGTACGTTACCAAAAGTCGACAGGGTCGAAGTATGTTTAGCGTCGTGTTCGAGACTCCTGGTTTTTTTTGTTTGTTTTTTTTGTTTTTTTTTCTTCGGTAACGGTGCGGTTGCCTTCCATTTCTCATGCGGTGATGTTAAATCGTTGAGCGGCAGCCCTGATTAATTTATTATATTTATAACGCACTAGAAATCGAAGTTGTTAACTCACCGTCATACCGACGAGAAAACCAGGAGTCTGGAAATGACGCTAAGCTGACTCGGGTGTTTCGATTGTGAGTAAACTTACAAGTAAAGTGTGTCGCCGTGTGTCAACGATGGTACGTTGTGCTTCAATTATGGCAGCGTTATGCGGAACGTGTGGTCATCCTGGCTACGTCGAAAATTTCAAAGGCATGAATTGTCTAAGTCGGGTACTCGAGTATGGCAGCGTATAGAGTTTGCAGCGTACTACGACGTTTGTAGCCGCGCCGTACTACGACGTAGCAGCGTGTCTTACGTATAAACTTACCAAAATAGTATTCGACGCTTGCCAGCTTTTAGACAACTTTTTCGTCGGCATACGCTGGCTAAATTGTCCACGTGTGACAGGGCACTTAACGATGGGTTCACAGCACGTCTTTATTTTGTGAATCAGTCAAGATGGCCGCTGGGGATACCAGGCCGATTTAGAATGTTGGTGGCACTGGGAGCTTCCTCGTGGAGGCACCCTACCTAGATACTAAAGGTGACAAGAATATTTCATATCATTCCACAAGTATATTTTTCGAAGACAAAGAATCTGATTCTATTAATAGAGAATGGGATAAGTGATATTGTTATCTGTTATAGATGATATCTTTTTCTGTTCATTCTTCACTACATTCGGCACTAATAATTTTTCTTCATTTTTTTTTCATGAAATATATGGAGGCCTGGTTGTGGAGGCCCTGGGGCACTGCAGTTTGCCATGCCTAATCCGGCTGAGGATTTTTTTTCACGGGTCCCCAACATTTCTCGGTCATGCATGGTCCGATTTATTCAACTTGTGCACAACCGTGCGTGGCACAGTGCCCTCACTTTATTTTGCGATTTGATCAAAGATGGCTTGAGTGTGGGGTGCGGCCGTCTTTGTTGTAAAACAACCCGGTATGCATGCCTCAATTTTCTAGAGATGCATTTTCATCTTGTTCATTTTTTTCATCCCTTCCATGAGCATCTATCTGAAATTTAAACATAATTGATTATCTTTTCAATTTCCACCCAACCATTGTTCGTACAGTTGTCAAAATACATCAGAGATGGGATCCGCCAATTGAAATTATTAAACCAAAAGCGGTTTCCTTTTTTACAAACGTTTTTTTAAGAAGATGGCCGCCCAGATCGGCTCTTGGTCTGGCCACGCAATCATGGTTCATTCTTTTCAGGTGGTACATTTGGACACAATTTCAATCGATTAGCGAGGTTCTGAGTATACGCATCAAGCTTAAATGTTGACGCAAATGTTGCGCCCAGCGAGCCAGCCCCCCCCCCCACGCCCGGCCGGAACGACCGCCCCAGTCGCGCCATCTTGGATCCGGGCCGCAATAATAGGCTTCTTCTTAGGTGGTACATGTTGTGACCAATACAGTCGATATGGCGAAAACTTTTTTTTCAAGATGGCCCCCAGTCGGCCATCTGATGGATCTGGCCGCCAAAATTCCATAGGGTTATTCCTTTCAGGTGGTACATTTGTGGCCAATTTCAATCGATATGGCGAACAGTTTATGAGTTTCGCATCAGGCTATAAATGTTGACGCCATACTGTTGATTGCCGCAAGCCCGGACGACCGCCCCAGCGGCCTTTGGATCGCCAGGCCCAATCAGAGAGTTCTTCCTGTTCGGTGGTTCTGGTGACCCAAATTTTCAATCGATATGGCGACAGTTTATGAGTTCGCATCACAAGCTTAATGTTGCGCCAGCAGCGGCGCGGACAGACGCAGCGGAGGACGCCGAGATGATAATTCCTTCCGCCCGCGGCGGGGGATAAACTGATCAGACAGATTTCAGTACATGTAATCTTTATTGTCTGCGTTAAATGTTATTTTATATGTATAATATTAATTAAATGTTATACTTTTGTGTATTCCCTAATCTCCCAATCTGTGAACATGATCTTTTGGGTGAATTGTAGTCAATCGAACATAGTCATGTCAAGTGCACGATGATCTTACCATATAAACGAGGTGCCCACTCATCATATCAATGACATGAATACATCGTCCGCATCTTCCATGTCACATGACACTCAATTCAGTTGTGCATCACATAAATTTGTATTATTTTCTTTTTTTTCTTCGGTTGACGGTGATGTGATTCGTTTTGTGACGGTTAATGAGTTAATCGCTTGAGCGGAGCCTATTAATTAATATGATATTATACCGCCTCGAATCGAAGTGTTAATACGTATACCGAGAAAAAAAAACCAGGGGTCTGGACACTGCATAACATTACGCTTGACGTGTTTTGATTGTGAGAAATTAACAATTAGTGTGTCGAATGTGTCACGATGACCGTAACGTGCTAACTTATGGAGCGTTGCGGAAGTGTGAGTATACCTGGATCGACGAAATTTCAAGATGGAAATTCTGCTCGAACGCTCGGCATATACGAGCTTGCGGTTACTACGACGTATGCCAGGCGTATACGAGCGTTTTAGCCAGCGTACTGCTGTATGCAGTGCTATAGTATACAAACTTACCCTACGTTTCGAGTGTGCCGCGTTTTCGACAACTTTTTTCACTTCGGCATGAGTGGTAATCGTTCAAGTGACAGGGCGATTACGAATGATGGCTTACCTGCACGTCATTTATTTTTGAATGTTCAAGGATGGCCGATAGGGATGACATCCGTGCGGCTTTGAATGTGGGTGGACTGGGCAGCCTCAGTCGTGGGGCCACTACTTTGATAGTAAAGGTGACAAGACTGATTTTACTCATGCCAAAAGCTTTTTCAGAACAAGAATCTGAACGTCTTATTGTTTGGCTGTGGATTCGCAAACACTTAGTCCGTATGTGAAAATCTTAAGTACATGTTAGTTAGCCCAAACCGTGTCTGCGGCGTTTATATGATCATTCGGGCTGCGAGCTTTGAGATAGCAGGTTTTCTGTTCTATCTTTATTTTGAAACAACCACGTTCAACCTACCACGCATCCCCCCTCACACAGGCCCGACCGCGTGCAGCCGCGCGCCTCCGCAGTTGCGCTACTGCATTTCCCTACCGCTTTCTTTCGCGTTGGTGTGGGGGAAGAGAGAACGGAGGGCGCAGTGGCGCCCGATTGGGGCGCGCGGTGTGCGCGGCCAGGGAGGAAGCCCTCTTCGAGCCTTTCTGAGGCGAAGGGGGGTGGCGGGAAGGGGCGGGAACAGGGCGGGCGTGGGCCGTATAAGCGCGACGGGTGACAGGAGGGCTCGAGGGGTGGTGGAGATCAGGTGGATGTTCTTGTCGGGGTTTGATTCTGGCTCTAGTCTTCGGTCGCATTTAGAGGCGCTAGGCTGGTTTTGGGGGGCGTCGAGACCCCGCGTGGCGGGAAGCGAGCGTCCGCCTACCGCCCCCCCTCTATCGGCGGGATAGCGCGAATCGGTCGGGCGTCGAGTGCTCCCGGGAGGGCGAGGCACGCAGGAGAGGACTGCCTCCAGCCGGGCACGGAGTCACGGGCGCGGGACCAGCGTCGGGCGACTTCGGAGTGGGTCGCGGCCACGGGAAAGTACCTTTTCTTTTCTTTGGCTTTTGGAATCTGTGGGGAGGGCGCCGGTCTTGTGAGTGATGTATAGTGTTGCTCGTGTGAGCGTTTTCCGTGTATTTGTCATGTGTTTCTTTTGTTTCTTGCTATATGTGCATATGTATGGCTGTATATGTTGCTATCCGTGTTGTGTGATAATGTGCTTTGTGTTGATTGTTCCCCGTTTGCTGGTCTTTTTCCTTCTGTTGCGTCTATCTTGTTCCGTAGGGTTCGGAGTAAGGCTTAATAGCCGATAATTAATTGAACGCAAGGGTCGCGTAACTCGGCTGGTTTCCTGTACCACGAACGAGCGCTGAAGGGTTCTGTGTCCGGCAGTCGCCTGGCGAGTGCGATGCCGGTTTACTGCGTGGTACTTGGTAGGTCGGTTGGCGAACAACCTATCCCAGCGGCGGGGTGGGGGGGGTTGGCACGTCGTGGTGGCCGAAGCCACCGTGGCTAGCTCCCGCGTGTAGTCCGAGGGGTCACGACAGATTGTCGTCGGTGGGGCGAACGTGCGCGATTCGAGTACGTGGCGTTCGCGGCGGCGCGCGAATTGAACAATATAAATAGAGTGAGATAAGTGATATTTATATCCTGTTCCCATTAACTACCACATCCTTCAGGCACTCACAAATACATTTTCTTTTCATTTTTTTCATGAATATGTGGAGGCCCGGGTTGTGGAGGACCTGGGCAACTGCGTTGCATGCTAATCCGCCTGAGGGCTTTTGTTCTTCACGTGTCCCCACTTTTCGGTCATGTGGTCCTTTTACTCATTGGCACAAAGAGTACACGATGGCTACACGTGACCCTACTTTATTTTGCATTTGATAGATGGATGGTGTGGGGTGGCGGCATTTTTGTGAAAAACACCCAGGTATTGAACGTCGCACATTTTCAGAGATGATTTATCGATCTTGTTCAATTTTTTTCATCCTTCATGAGCTTTCATGAATTAAACAAACTGATTATTTTCATTCACACATCTGCAGTACGTTTACAAATGTCAGAGCATTTTCATGATGTAATTTTCTATGTCTGCAGTTAAATAGATTACTTTCTATTGTAAATAAATATATTAAATGTTATTAGCTGTTTGTGTAATTCAGTAATCTCCCAATAACAGTGACATGGATCTTTTGGGTGAAATTTGCATTCCATCGAAACATTACGTGTAAGTGACGAATTTCTTAACAAATTATTGGTGCCCTCTTAATTCGCTGATACAATCGTCGCATTTCCATGTCACATGACCATCAGTTCGTTGTGAGCACTAGTGTTTGTCATTGGGTTGCTTTCTCGACGCAAATTTACTAAACACGGGGCCGATGAATTTTTGTCTATGCTCCTTGTATGTTATTTGAAGTCAAGGCGATTGACAAGGAACAATGCAATCCTGACAGGCAATGGGAGAACGTTGACGTAAAAAGGCTGTTCAATGCAAAGATAGAAATGGAAGGTGTTATCATGCAGTATTTGTGGAGAGAGAAGGGGTTGGTTAGAGATAGGCAATATCATGTTGGGTGAGGGAGGAGTGATTGAGGTGTTGGTACGGCCAACTGAGCTTGGAGGAACAAGGTGATTTAACAGACTGAAGGAAGGAGGTTCACTGAGAAGAAGAAGGTGGGGATAACCTTGATTTCAGTATTTACAGGAATGGGGTTTCTGAACGAACAGTCCGACCTGGAAGGTTGGAGATGGAGATAGAGGGGAAAATATTAGCAAGGAGAGCAATAAAAGAGGGACCAAATTCTGAGATGACAGAGCTGAGCATGCTGTCGCTTCTATTTTTGGTGTGTTGTTATCTTGTCTTGCTAGTAGATGTCGTATCATTTGGTCTTTAAAATATACGGATGATTGATGTTGGTTAAGTAAATTATATAGCGGGTTGCCACCTTCAGGGCGGTGGAGATTGTGTTTATTGTGAAAATGGGCCTGGCGATGAATATCAGGTTATCTCGAGTTGTGGGGACTTGATGAAAGGGAGAAATTCTAGCCTTGGTTACCATGCATCATATAACTTTCATCCTATCTTTTTGTTCTCTGTCTTGGAGTGTTACGGACAAGTTATAGGACTGGTCCCACTGTGAGAAATTAGCCGTTTGAGCAAGCGAATTGCCCGTAACTTTGTCATATCTCCATGATTATGAAAACAAAAACCTGGAATCAATTTGGTTCTTTGTCGATAGTGTACCGTTTAATGAGTTATGCACTTAGTTTGGTCTGATCATACTTGGAAATCAATCGGACTTGAAATGGCGTTTTTATCGCATTTGAAATTTTTGACCGACCCCCTGACTTCGACCCCCGAGCGAGAAAAGGGTGTTGGTGTGACACCCCAATGGAATACAGTTGGATGCAGTTGGAAGATCACATTTTGGATTTGGTTTGAAGTCGATAGACATTTTAGCGGACGTATTGAGAAATAGAATTTCGGTTTTTTTCATAACCTTGACCTGATTGACTAGATTCACCAAAAACGACAAGTGTTCTAGTTGGACGATGGCCGAGTCTGTATTTTAGGTTGGTCATGTATCGCTGAACCGGTCTGCCCCCGTGTGGGCTGCAACGTGCGTTAAACAAAACACAACAGACAGCCAGAAGGGACAACGAATGACACACACCTGCAATGACACGAACATAAGTGCCATCCGGGATTCGGCATTACAGAAGAGTCAGGCGAGCCGATACGTGCAATCCTGAAACAAATTTGACCGAATAATTTGTGGTTTAATCCAGTGCAATATGCAGTTGCTCTTCAATTTCAGTCAATGGGTTTAATTAGCGGGTTTAGCAATACCACCTCAGTTGTTGACTTGGCAGTGGTTCATCCTCTTTGTCGATGTTGACCTCACAACAATTGGTGGTTTATTCAGTGACTGAATATAATCCTCTTCAATTTCGTCATCGATGAAACTGGGTTTCGAAGTTCTTGTTGTTGACTTTGTAGTGGATGTGTTTACTCAAATAACTCTTCTTTCTGTGTGAGCTTGACCATGTGCGTGAGTTCGTGAAGTCGGTTTTATTGTCACTGGAGGCGAAAAAACGGGACAGACACATCGCTATCTCCGATTTGCAAGAACAGCAAGAGAGCGGGTGAGAGTGAAGAAGGAGGAGAGGAAGATGAGAGAGGAGAGGATGGAGAGAGGAGAGAGGAGAGAGAGAGAATGAGAGAGGAAGGGATGAGGAGAGAAGAGGCGAGAGAGAGAAGAGAGGTGAACAAATCTTCACTTCGGTGGGTGGCGGAATTACTGATAAGTTCCATCCAAGAACTTTGCGCTGTAGAGGAAGAGGAAACAAATGGACCCGTGAGATGACTCTGCCAAACTTGTTTTAATCTATAGTCGCATTGAACTCACTCTTTTGTTTTATGGATGAGCTTTAAGAGGAAACAGCCGAATTCGGTTCGCTCTGCTGTGCAAAACGGCGTGCTCCTCCGATCAGTGGAGGCTCAAAAAAGGTGACGTTCGATGGACAGGTTCGAACCTGGGGGGAAACCCATGTAGTTCAGTCCAACACTTACAATCGGGCCATGACACCTATCATGACTGCTTTTACGTTTTGATGAAACTCGGCCATGAGCTATATATTTGATGTGTACGCCTACGAGGTGTATGACCGCATCAATCTGCGCTCTCAGGGGTGACGTGGGGCGGGGACGGGGGGGGTTACTCAATGTGGTGATTTGCTGTCGTTCGATACTATCACAGTATCGTGACTGACACAACTTCCTCACCGTGGATGGACCCCAGTTGCTTTCACGGGCATTAGAAATCAGGGCGAGAGGTTGATGGGGTCTGACCCCCAAGGTATTTGGCTCTTCTCATCAACTACAAACCATTTCAATGAAATTGCCGACAACCGCTTATCCATGATGACTAAATTTTTATCGCAGATTAAAAATGTTCGGGGTGAGGACTCTGGGCTTGGCGGTTGTCTGTGGGGATGTGTGTGTGCACCCTGTGGTGTGTGTGTTGTGTTGGGGTGTTCGGGGGGCGGGTGCATGACTCCTTGCTCCTGTCCCACTGAGTCAGGACGCGCGTCATTTTCTATCGGAGCTTCTGACAGTCCTTTTCATCAAACCCTGCCAGCTTCGCCCATCCGCGGTGGCACGAATCCGCGAACTCAGCCAGAGCAATCAGGTGATTTCTGGTGAAATGTACAGTCTCCATATGGCTCTCCATGCATGTACTCTTTCTTCGCCCGTTACCTTCGTCGCCCAATGAGGACTTACTACGGGACTTGCGCGGTCTCGGTCCGTCTGCTGGACTCTGTATGTCTGTCCACCGTCCGCTATCTAGGACGCGCACGAGCTACCACCTGGCAACCCTACCATCTGTTGCTTAGCCCACACACCTTTGGCCAGATGACGAAAGTACACCTCCGCCTCATGGCCCTCTACCACATCTGACCGTTCATCATTTACTCGTCCTATCGTCCGATTACGCAAATCAAAATCCAACTGCCCGATTTGCAGGCCATCCATTCCATTGTGAAAACACTGACTGATATTAACCACTAGTCCTCACCATTTCTCCGACATGCCATTACCGATCTTGCTCAACTGGACACTAGCGAAAAGGCCTTTCCACACGCTTGACGCTTTTAGCCAGGGACTCCCTCGGCTCCACAACGCCCCTACACGAACGGAATCATCACACAACATGGTATGATATACAACGCTGGCGTACGCTAGAAAACTAATGAGTGTACCTCCTTCTATTAAACCGTTCCGATTGCACGGGCGCTACCACAACTGATCAACATTGCTTGGATGTATTGCTAAGCGTTTAATAAGTTACACCAGACTTTCGGTCATATAGACGTCCCATCAATACTCCTATACAACACGAACTAATGCTCGGACGCAGTGTATGTCGCACAGTCTCAATAACCTACTGCCCACACTCTGATAGCACGCACACTGCTCAACTCTCTATGCACTATCGCGCACCCCCACAACGCAGCACGCTATCGCGTACGAACTCGTGGCGCACTCGCTCCTGGTTTAATAGGGTGCAGGCCTCGCTAACGATACTCAAACTCAAGTTAACGCGATCGACATCGAGTAGTTCGAAGCGAGCTGATCCACTATGACGTTCTTCCTAACCAGCGCACCACCCACCATATGCGATGTATGCTGCAACCCTTTGGGCCCCCCCCCCACCACAAGTCGCGCAAGTCGAATACGTTGATGCGGTACGCTTTCGTTCGATTAGGCCACCCTCCACGCAGAGTAACGGCAGATCCACGCCGAGTACGTCACCGACACAACTTTTCACCATAGTTCGCGCAAAATTTACACTCGACGCGTGCATCCGGCCCGAAATGACATACGTTCCGCAACCGCTGCATATTGTAGGCATGAACGACGATCGTTGACCACGTCGACAACGTTACTTGTACGTTACTAAGTGAAACAGTCGAAGTAATGTTTGCGTCAGTGTTCCCAAGACTCCCTGGTTTGTTTTTTGTTTGATTAGCTTTTTTGTTTTTGTTTTTCTTCTGGTATAACGGTGATGTTGCACTTCGATTTCAGTGTGGTTAGATTTCATCGTTGAGCGGCAGCTTAATCTACCTTTATATTATACCGCACTGAAATCAGACCACACCAGTGTAACACTCACCGTCATACCCGAAGAAAAGAAGCAAAACAGGGGAGTCTAGGAACACTGACGGCCATAACGATTACCTCGAGTCTTTCGATTGTGACGTACTTACACAGTAAGTGTGTCGACGATGTGTCACACGATCGCGGCAAGTGCCTACAACGTTATCAGGCCAGCGTTATGCCGGAGCGTCGTGAGTCATACGTGGCATAGTCGAACAAATATTCAGCATGGAACGTTTGTCTCAGCTGGCGTACTATGACGCTATGCCAGCGTACTACGATGTATGCAGCACGTCTACGACGTTTTAGCCAGCGACTCGACGTTAAGCCAGCAGCTATATACATATACAAAACGTTACCGTACGTTTCGAGTTGCCAGCGTTTAGACAAACTTTGCATCGTGCGGCCATCGTGGCTCATGTATGATTTTGACAGAGGCTAATAACGATGATGGCTTAACATGCCCGTATTTATTTTGATCGTCAAGAATGGCGACTGGGCCCGGGCCGCGATTTAGACATAGTGGTGGCCCCTGGAGGCAGCCTTCAGGTCGGTGGAGGCCCACCCTACCTAGGATACTCAAAAACACGTGACAAGACATATTTCATAGTCATCCACAAAGCGTATAATTTCAAGAAACAGATCTGAATTCTATTAAATAGAGATGAGTTAGGCAGAAGCTATCTCTATATTGTTTAGATAAATATGTTACATATCTGTTCCATTAACTACACTACCCATTAGGCACTCAAAATACATTTTTCCTTACAAATTTTTATTTTTCATGACATCTGTGAGGCCCTGGTTGATGGAGGACCTGGCATGAACCGCTTGCCTTGCCAATCGCGCCGCCCCTAGGAGGCAATTGTCTACCGTTCGCAACGTCTCTCCACCAACCATTCTCCATCGGAGTCCCTTGCATGGTCCAGATTTTATTACACCAACACTCGGCACACAGACCAGATACACGAGGCTACAAGTGCCCCCACTTTCATACTGCATTTGAAAGCACCTGGCCGCCGCTGAGTGCTGGCCCGTCATCACCGCGCCACGTGGCGGCCGTTATTAGTTGTCAACATCCAACCCCCACTATGACACGTCCTCACATTCTCAGGCATCACCTCTATCGTCAACTACCCCGCATACGCTGGCCTTCCCCACTTTATTCACTCCGCCCTCCCCTGACCAATGACGCACTCCTCATTCCAATTGAAATTAACACAACGATCAACATCTTTTCACACTTTCCCCCACACTCTCTTCAGTACGTTGTAAAATACCACCACTTCCTTCACAATACAGAGATGGGGAGACTCCCGCCATTGAAAATAATATGCCAACACACCTAAGCGGGTCTCCCTTTTCAGATTTATTACAAACATTCTTTCATTCAACGATGACGCCGCCCAGTCCGGCCATGTGCAATGGATGCGGCCCGGCCCAAAATCATAGGCGTTCTCCTACTCTCAGGTGGTTATGTGTGCCCAATTTACAACTCGCATTGCGCGAACGAGTTTATGACAGTACTATCTCCTCCAGCCGCTAATGTGACGCCAGCCAGCCGGAGGACGGACGAGCGCACACGGCAGCCAGGAGGACGACCGCCAAGAGTGATAACAATATCCATTCCCGCCCAGCGCCACGGCAGGCGGAGATAAACCAACCTGAACATCGCAGCATTTTAAAAGTAAATACGACTAGTAATTCTATTAGTCTGAAGTTAATGAATCATATTCATTTAAATATGCTAAATAAAATATTATTACACATCGGTTATACCTGTTCTGTAGTAAATTCCGTCACATCTCCAGCTCCACCAACTCCCACTCAACCGCACTCAAACCTTGACCATTGAATCCCTTTTGGGTGAACATTTGACATCTCCATACGCAAAACATCCTACATGTCACAGTGAGAACTATATCTTGACACAATATAACCGACCGGTTACCACACATTCACTGTAATCTCATGACTCGAAAAACTACAATCGTCCGAAATCTATCCCCGTCCATGACCCACCTCAAAGTTCGCCCCAGATCTGTGCATCCCCATAGTGTTGCCTAAAATATGGGTTAGCCAACTCAACTCCCCTTCACGCACACCAGACAGATATTCACTAAAAAACCGGGGCCCGATGACTTGTATGTCCCTTTTTCCTTCCTCGTTTTTTGACTGAAGTCAAGGACGAATTTGAACAGGAACCCATGAACTCCGACTGACAGGCCACCAATGGAGAGACAAGTTGACGTACCATACCCAAAAGGTTTAAATGCCACACAAAGAGAGAAATGACAGTGTTTCTTGCCAGTTTGTGGAGACGAGAGATACGCGAGCTCATGAGTATATGGAACTAGGAAATGATCATGGTGGGATGGAGATGACCCCTTGCGGATGTTGTCTTAACCGGAAAATGAGTTGGAGGAAAGATGTCGATTTAACCAGTCGCAGGCAGAACGGCTTCCAACCACCCATAGAAGAAAGGAAGAAACGGGTGCGGGTGAAAATACCCTTGAGTTCAGTTCTTCCCAAGGAATGGGAGTTTATTGAGAATCCGTGAACCTGGAGCGTTGGGAAGATGGCAGATCGAGCGAAGTCTTACCGGAAAGGAGACGGAATAAAACAGAGAGGAAAAACACTATCTGAGGTGACCAGAGCCTGGGATGTGTGTCTCTAACCATTTGTTGTTGTTGTAGCTATCCTCCTTGTTCCCCTTGACAAAGTAACATCTTTCACTACTATTGTCCGTTAATATCAATCCACGGTGGACCTGATTAGATGTGGATCTATACGTGGTGTGTGTGTCCTGCCACCCCAGCGCGCGAATTATCTCTTGTTCCGTTCCCACCCAATCTTGCCCGTCCGCACTTCCTCACATCCCCTCTGCACTGCCACACACATCGACCGCGCCGACTTCACATTGCAAGGCCAGATGGAGATTGACTCGTATTACTTCGTGAAACCATGAGCAACATGGCGTGACATGCATCAGTCCATCTCGTATGTGCCGTGGGACCTACTGATGAATGAGACAACTTCTACCTCTGGTCAGTCATTACGTGGCATATACTAACTTTATCCTACCTTACTCTTCTACGTCTCTCGTCTCTCGGGAAGGAGTTACCCAACAAAAGTTATGGCATGGTCCACCACTGTGAGAATTGAAGCATTCGTACTAGCGCATATCTATGCAGGAACTACAACGTTCTAGCGTTTTCGTATCCACTGAGGACCGGATCTGGATACCGGACCTCGAAACAGAATCTATCGATTGTTATCTTGTCACCACTACCCACCTCATCCACCAGACTAATATACTAAACTCAGGCCGCCAACTTTTTGACCATATCGTTCATCAGCATATACCTGTTTTTGACCCGATCTCGTAATGGTGACGAATCCATTTAAAAATTCTCGTATCCCGATTCTGTATCTGGAATCTTCACCAAAATATAATCAGCTTATCTTGTCACACACCGACCTGATCCACCAATTTGGCCCACTCTCTTCTCTTCAAGTTTTTGAATATTTGTTCCAGCAAACGACTGAATGCTTGTTGAGCAAAGAATTAGCCGGAGCCAATATAAACTTTGTCATCTCGATCCAATGTCTCTGAAAAAGAAAACTGGAATCAATGATATCTTACAAGTCGATCAGTGCTCCTGTTTCATGAGTTATACAATTGCTCTTGATAATGACTCGGAACTTAGAAGTCCAATCGGAGCTTGAAGATAGACGTTTTTATCGCCCATTTGAATGTTTGAACCCACTCTCCCTGACTTCGACCCGAACCGCTAGAGGTGCTTGGATGTCTGACATCCCAATAGACCCTGTGTTGATGCAGAATTGGAGATGCAACATTTTGACGAGGATTTTTTCGGAGATCATGGAGATATGACAAAGTTATTCCGGCAATTCCTTGCTCAACGAGCAATTTCATTTTATTCTTATTATGTCCATACTCTTCATTTTCTTAAACATCTCAATCATATCTCCTCGTAACCGCCTTCTTTCTAGTGTATAAAGACCCTGTCTCTTTAAGCCGCTCCTCATAGCTGAGTCTAGTGAGGCCCGGAATCAATCTGGTAGCCATGCGCTGAACCCTCTCTATGGTAGCTCTGTCCTTCCTGAGTTGTGGTGACCAAAACTGCACAC
>CM068960.1:85323325-85345913 GCA_035128595.1 Eptatretus atami | reverse complement strand
GAAGAAATGGCTGACCTCAGAAGAATCAACAGCTGAACTGTTTCTGACAAGTAGTTGAGGCTTGTAATGTAATGAAAGAAACATGGAGAACTGAGTTTAGTAAGAGTAATGTCTTCTGATACAGTAGAATGATCGATATTATTTTGCAAGCAAGTTTTTATTTATTTATTATTTAACATGATCTGTCTGAAAGCAACTGTGTATTTTATTGATTTTTAAAAGTACAAGGGTGGAACCTGTTTCCTGAGATTTTTAAAATATGAACCAAGGAAATTAAATGTTTACTGATGTTTATAATTACCTCTATTGTTACAGGTTGAGGCTCCATCACCATGGGAGACTGTTTCTTCAGTCCTGTGATGCAACTAAAGCTGGAAAACCTCTGGTAACAGTTGGTCCAGACAGATGTGTGAAGTTATCATCCGGTCAAGCAAAGCAAGACAAGATGGTATAACATGAAGAGCTTGAACAGAGATTACAGGCAGACTAATCTATCGAGCTCAAATGCCATAGAGACTGTGTGTCAACGTACACATCACGCTCAAGGCCCTGTCCACCCTTGACGATTGAGCCAGCGTATGCCGACCGTATGAAAAATTTTGTCTAAAACGCTGGCACACGTCGAATACATATGGGTAGTTTTGTATACGTTAAGAGCACGCTGGCATACGTCGTAGTACGCCGAGCTGTTAGACAAATTTTCCATGCTTGAAATTTTTCGACGTATGCCAGCGTATGACTCACACACGTTCCGCATAACGCTGGCCATAAGTTGTAGGCACGTTACGCGATCGTTGACACTCGTCGACACACGTTACTTGTAAGTTACTCATAAGTCGAAACACGTCGAGGTAATGTTTAGCATACCCGAAACTTATTTCTAACCTATGAGTAACGTGTTGTAGGCACGTTACGTGATTGTTGACACACGTCAACACACGTTACTTGTAAGTTACTCGTAAGTCGAAACGCGTCGAGGTAATGGTTAGCGTCAGTGTTTCAGGCTCCCTGGTTTTTTTTTTCTTTCTTCGGTATGACGGTGATGTTGACACTTCGATTTCTAGTGCGGTTATAATATAATATAATTAATAGGCTGCCGCTCAGGATTTAAATCATAACCCACATAGAAATCGAAGTGTCAACATCAACCGTCATACCGAAGAAAAAAAAACCAAAAAAAAAAACCAGGGAGTCTGGAACACTGACGCTAACCATTACCTCGACGTGTTTCGACTTATGAGTAACTTACAAGTATGCGTGTGTCGACGTGTGTCAACGATCGCGTAACGTGCCTACAACTTATGGCCAGCGTATGCGGAACATGTGTCATACGTCGAGTACGTCGAAAAATTTTCAACATGCTGAAAATTTGTCGACGTACTCGGCGTACTACGACGTATGCCAGCATGCTTCAGCGTGCTCTTAACGTATACAAAACTTACCCGTAACGTATTCGACGTGTGCCAGCGTATTCGGCAAATTTTTCATACGTCGGCATACGCTGGCTAAAACGTCAAGGTGTGACAGCGGCTTGACACTTCGATGTCTAGTGCGGTTATGATTTGAATCGTCGAGCCACAGCCTATTAATAGCCTACGCCACGTGTATCGTCGGCGATACGCTGCCGCGCTATGCATAAGTTAGACTATCGTTGGGCATAGGTTGTGAAGCCGACAACACGCTCAGCATTCGTTGATATAAGTTATCTATATGTTATCGAAACGTTCTGTGTGCATTACTAATACGTTATGCATACGTCCAACTCGTTATGAATACGTCCAAAACTGGAAAAAAAACATCAATAGTTCAGCGTACGCCAGCGTTTTACATACATTTTGATACCTTGCCATAGCTGGCTAAAACGTCAAGGTGTGACAGAGCCCTCACACATAGAAAGACACTTGAAATGAATGAGTAATGTCTGTTTGGAAGATGCTTCAACAGCAAAAGAAGCCGCTGTTCAAAGACGACAGTATTTGACTTTAAAGAACATTGCATTTTTTGCGGAGAAAGTGCATCATGGACTTTGATAAGAAGAATCCTAATCTTTGGCGCGAGTTCTCCTTTGTAGGACTGCAGATCGTGTTGATCGGACAACTTTCAAACAAACTATTCTAGATGTTATTGATTCCCGCCAGGATGAAGAAGGATGCCAGGTCAAGAGACGATTAATGGGCGCAATCATCGATCTTCATGCTGCTGATGCGAGATATCACGATGACTGCAGAAAGTCCTTCATGGCACCCCGTTCTGTTGCAGCAGCAGCACACAGTGGCAGAGAAACTCAGGACATGAGCCAGCTGTCAGTTATACCATCCTATCAATGAAACGACATGTTGCGCTACTGGAATTCAGTAGAAGTCTACAATATGTACAAGGATCATGGAGGAAAGCTATACTCTCGCCGAACCCTGTTATCCAAATTGTTGGATATACTTGGCTCTGAGCTTCTGGTTCTGTCTGGTGAAGGTTGTCGCTAGTTTAATCTTGTTTTGCAGCAGAGCGTCTACTGCGATCAACTTAGTAGCATCAGATGAAGATGACGCCATTGATGTTTCCATAGAACGAATTGCCAAGAAGGTTGCACAGGAATCTAAGCAGTTGTCGTCCGACCCAGTTCCTATCAGACTAGAATTAATATAGATATTGCTAATGAGCAGTGAGTTCTACCCTTCAATTGCTACTCTCTAAAATATCAGCTAAACTGGACTGCACACTTCCAGGAGCTCTGATAGGAAACATCATAACGAATATGATCACCAATCGACCAACTACACTCCAAATAGCACTGGGAGTTAGTCGTAAAAGCCTCATCGAGCAGTTGTACAACTATCGTGTGACCTGTTCCTATGACGAGTTTCACAGCGTTTCAAGGGATCAGCAGCAAAGGCTGCAACTGTTCACTCCGGGATTAGGGAGCGCCAATGCTGAATGTGGCCCTGTTCAGGTTGTTGCTGACACTTCGACACAAATATGTCATCCAGAATGGACTCGTTTCAACACATTATCTTGCAGTCCTACTTACCATTAAAAATCAGGAGATATCTTCCACATCTGAAGATGAAGCCATCTTCAGATGATTGACCCGTGATAAATGAAGAAACCTGTTACAGAAAACATTTCGGTTCAAAGTAAGGGACCTGAGAAACCAGCGATGCCAGTTGAAAGAAGCCACACATGTGGTGTTACCTCTCCGCGTATTGGCTCATCAAGCTATACAACTTGGGAGAGTTCAAAATATGGATTTCTCTTTTCTGAAGCAAATCGCTTCTGATCAGAACACACCAGAGTTGGTGGCTTTAATACGAAGCTCTGCAGAGAGCAAGACAATCCATCCAACCTGCAACGATGGCCATTTATACCACACTCATAGATATGGATCCAGCTGATCGGACACGATGTTTACAGCAATGGAGGAGGGAAAACGCTTGACCGCAGAGTGTGGACAAACTGTAACCATCTTCACAAACGACCAACAGCTGTATCGAGTGTCCGTTAATGTTAAATGGGTTTATCCTGAGCGATTTACCATAGCATTCATACCAAGGCTTAGTGGCATGCACACCCTTATGAGTTTCATCGGTTGTGTGGGGAACTTGATGGCTGAAAGTGGGCTGGAAGACATGATGAAATCTGCCTTTGGAGGTGTTGCTCATATGCTTGGTGGAAAAAAGTTTCCCCAAAACTTCAGGGCCCTGCGATTGGTGACTGAGGAGGTCCTTCGTTCCAACGTGGCTCAGGCAGAAAGTCATGAGACTTAATGGACATCTTGAAACCAAAGCAACAAGGAGCATGACCACACAACTATGGGTACAGAACCTTGTGAAACCTGTATTCATGATGATGCCATTTGTTCATGCTGAGCGTGATGGAGACTGGCCATTGCATCTTTGGGCTATGAAGGAGATGCTCCCTACTTCTTCGCGGCTGGACATCACACTATGCTAGATATGGGCTCTACTGCCTTCGATCGATGGAAAACTTCGTGGAGACATTCTGGAAATGTTCTTAAAAGGAGATATGTGACGTGGCACAAGAAGGGCCTGTGGAACGGCAATGGTCGGATATGTACATCGAGTCCACTTTCATGCGCTACGGTCATGGCATACATGGAATCGTTGGCATTACACTGAAGCTTCTTCACTGAAGAAGTGGGCCTATAGTATGCACACGTTTAGTCAGATAGTCCACGATCTCACAGATATGTCTGAGGGGCACATAGTCACAGAGGTGACTATTCACAAGGAAGAGAAGCCATCACGCATACGATCTGATGCAGAGGACCGAGATAAGATAAGGAGAAAACTCCAGTCCTGTATCGACCCACTTGACCAAACGAACATGCAGACAGAGTTGTCAACATTGTAACTTGGCATAATTGGACCGGAGAAGGTGAACGCGCCAAGGGCAGTTGACATTGGCCAAGCACAGATGCATTCGTATGAAAAAGCTGGCCAGCAGGATTCAACGCTCCTTATCTAAACAAGTCATACCTATGGCAGTGACACGGAAAGTCATGCATGTGGATCTACTGAGGTTTGTATCTAAATCTCATTACTCCATGGTCATGGGACTCCAACAAAGTAGAAATATCAAACTATGTGACGTCTTAGAGTACGAGCTTGCACCTGTGCCAACTCAATGTTCGATGAAAAGGGGTAATGAGAATAGCAAAGACCAAGTTGACATTGAAGAAGAATCTCCAAGTGGAAATCTCAACAAGACTGGGTCCACAACCTGAAGTCACCATCTTAGATGGTTATGCAATCCTCTGGGTTATTCATTGGCCTAAAGGGGCTGTCACACCTTGACGATTTAGCGAACGTATGCCGTTTTTTTTTAACAAATTTGCCGAATACGCTGGCACACGTCGAATACGTTATTGGTAAGTTTTGTATACGTTAGGAATACCCTGAAAACACTGCCATAAGTCGTTGTACGCTGGCTTTAATCGTTGACTTTTGTGCTTGTTCTCTCTTTTCCGAATGCTTAAATTTTTACGACGTACTCGGCGTTTGGCTCACACGTTCCGCTACGCCGGCCATAAGGTTTAGGCGTTATGCGATCGTTGACACACGTTAATTGTATGTTACTCAATAAGTCGAAACACGTAGAGGTAACATTCGCGTACCCGAAACTTATTTCTAACCTATGAGTAACGTTTTGTAAGCACGCTACACGAACGTTGTTCACACTTCGCAACACGCTACTTGAAAGTTCCTCATACGTCGAAACACATCAAAGTAATGTTAGGGTACCCGTGACTTATTTATAACCTATGAATAACGTGCTTGGGAATTATTACGCTATGCATACGCTGGACTATCGTTGGGCATAGGTTGTGGACGCCTAAACACGATAAACAATCGTTGGTATAACTTATGTATAAGTTCTCGAAGCGTTCTGTGTTCATTACTAGTACTTATGCATTTGTCAAAGTCGTTTTTAATACTTTAAAAATAAAACAAAGAAATATTTCATCGTGGAAATGAGGAAAAAAAATTAGCTGAAAAGACCATCGAACAATGGTGCAAAGTAGTCTCCTATTCGTGGACGATAAGAGGATCCATCACCCACACCCCACACCCTCCCCATCACGCTCACATACTACTACTGACATGGACTACTACTACTACCAAACCACTACTACACTTACTACTACTCCACACTACCATACAACTACTACTTACTACTACTACTGACATGGACCTACTACTACTACCAATACTACTACTACTACAACTACTACACTACTACTGACATAGACATACTACTACTGACTATGGACCTACTCTACTACAATACTACTACTACAACTACTACTACTACTACTACTGACATA
The DNA here is from genome assembly GCA_035128595.1 of Eptatretus atami. Classification (NCBI taxonomy): domain Eukaryota; kingdom Metazoa; phylum Chordata; class Myxini; order Myxiniformes; family Myxinidae; genus Eptatretus; species Eptatretus atami. Next base: position 85,340,071 of record CM068960.1, on the reverse strand, counting down.
GACATACTACTACTACTACTACTACTACACTACTACTACTGACATAGACATACTACTACTACTACTGACAATAGACATACCACTATACTACTACTGATGTAGACATTCTACTACTACCAATGCTACTACTACAACTACTACTACTATTACTACTGTCACGCACACCAACTACTGCTAATAGTATTACTACTACTGATACTACTGCATTGACAATCTACTCAACATGGAGTCCTGGAACAATGATGGGTTCCTCTTGTGAAGCCATTTGTATGTACCAATTCCCCTAAACGCTGCCAATACGTCAGTACACGGTAGATGTAAGTTAGAAACACTTTCAGTAAGTTCTGTGGTTGTCCGGAGCCGTCAATTTAATTTGTCTACAATACGACAATGTGCGTTATACATACGTTTACAAATAGGTTCATAGCATGTTATTCAATGTTAGATGCACGTTTACTTAGGTTAAAAACATGCTACACATAGGTTAAACGCACGTTATCCTTACGTTCATAGCACGGTAGCCATTGTTCAAGGCCAGTTATACATAGTTTCAATGCACGTTACTCATACTTTCCAAGCACGTTAAACATAGGCTAAGCTGACGTTACTGCATTTGTTCAAAGCAGGTTACTCAACGGTTATAAATTGGGTTTTTCAAGTATGGTTGCCATTAACTTGACGTGCTTCGACTTATGAGTAACCTACAAGTAACGTGTGTTCGCCTGTTTAACGATCGCAGAACGTGCAAGAACAGATGCCAACGCATGGAAACGTGTGAGCCTTACGTCGAGTACGTCTTAAATTTTTCAGCATGCTTGAAATTTCACGACGTATCGAACGGACTAGGTATTGCCAGCGTACTTCAATGATTTCGAGCATAATCTGATCCACTTTTCACGTATATCAACTTTCCTATAGCGTTTGACGTGTGCCTAGCGTTGTAAACCCATTTTTCATAGAATGGCATACGCTGGAAAATCGTCAAGGTGTGACTGCAATGTTGACAATTCAAAATCTCGGGCCAGTTTTTGATTTCAATCGGCGTCCGGCAAGTTCTTAACAGGCTACGCCACGAGTTCGCCGGCGATACGTATAGCGCGCAAAGGGTAAGTTGAACTATCGCTTGTCTTAGGTTTTTGAACGCCGATCACAAGGTAAGCATTCGTTTGTAAAAGTTATGTATAACACAACGAAACGTTCTGTGCCCGTTACTAATATGTTATGCAAACGACCAACACATTTTGAATACGCCAAAAACTCAAAAAAACAATCAAAATTTCAGCGTACGTCAACGTTTAGATCAATTTTTATACGTTGCCATTGCTGCTTAACGTCAAGGTGTGACGTGCCCTAACAGGGAATTGTGCAAGACTTTGTTGACAACTTCACGAGCAACATCATGGGCAAAGGTGGACAAATCAGATGTATATCTGGTATTTGACAGATATCATGATTTCAGCATCAAGAGTGGAACAAGATGAGCAAGAGCTGGGTAGCAAGCTAGCAGGTGCCACAGGTTGAACCGCCAGACTCCACTGCCTCCACAGCTGGTGGTTCTGTCAGTAACTGAGAACAAAGTTCAGCTGATAGACTGATTTGCCAGAATTTTTTGATTGACGTTAGTCAACAGAGAAAGCAGAGCCAACCACAGGCTCGTCATTACGGGACAGGGAGTCTACACCAGTGGAATTACCCACGGACAAAAGGTGCCCAAAGGTGTGTCTTTCCTCCGCACTGATTTTGAAGACGACGCATGAGGAGGCCGATGTCATCATGATTCAGCAAGTCGCTAAAGTTGGCCGAAGATGGTGCAAAATGCATCACAGTCATCTGTGATGATACTATGTGTTCATTGCTTGCTTGTCAATACTTCGCAGAACTTCATCATGCAATGCTGCGTAACAATGAAGCAAACATGTTCTGGCGATCGTTGATCGACATTGGGGGCCAATGCCAGAAGTATGCCGGATGGGCAAGACCTACTAGCCTTTAACACACACTGACAGGTTGTGACACCTGTGCCCAGGATGTGAATGGTAGAGGTAAACTGAACTGGCAAGAGACACCTCGGTTAGCAGGCCATTCACTTCAAAAACTTGGAATGTGGATGCATCTATGATGATGTGCATCGCCGAAGCCACTGTGTTCATGCTGTTTTCTAATGGTAGCAAGGAGAGAAGCAACTGTCTGATGTTCGCAAAGAGGTGTTGTCTTTGAAGATGGATGAAACCCAAATGCCATCAAAGCACCAGACTAAAGGCTCTGCCCCACCAACTACAGAGTCCGTTTGAACAAAAACGTGCGACGCCCTCTATCCCGGAGAAGCAATATGGAAGTCAGCTGCCGAGCTGGCAGCACCACCTCTGATCCCACTCAGCTACAGATGGAAACGTGATGAGGCATCAAGATCATACTTTCAATTATGCTGCCGCCACGTTGCTCTTGCACCACCAGATCTTGGAGCTAAATACGATGTGGATGTTCCTCGACAAGCATGCTACACAGCTCAATGCCGCTGCACAACAAGCCAGTTAACCATGCACAGTTTCTGTACATGGCATAGAAAGTATACTTGGCTGCAGAATGAGCGCACCAAAACAGCTGTCATGTTGGCCCTGACGATTGACTCTGACACTGAATGAGACCACCAAGCATGAAGTAGCCTTCATAAGGTTTACAAACCCTGTTTCATATATATATATATAGTATATATATATATATATATACATATTATTATATATGTACATTGATTTACAAAGGAATGTCTTCTTTGGTTCATGTTGTTACGTGCTTTCATTGATACTGTCGATTGTTGAATCTGTAATGATAATAAAGTGATATATATTCACAAAAGACTGAAGTGTTTTTTTTTTTTTCTATCTATATGTCTATTTATCTACATTTTCAATAATGGCGAACTGCTAATTTGCATATTTAATGAGCTAATTTCAATGTTATCAAATTGGTAAGTGGTTTAATTCATGACCAGTGACCCTAAAAACATATGGTTTATCATGACCAGTGACCTAAAAACATGGGTTTCGGACACCTCAACCAGGCTAATTTGGATGCTTAATTTTGGAGATATTAAAAAATAGTAATTCGATAATGGCCACGCTAATGTTTGCATATTAAATGGTTTCTACAAAAATTGCTCTAAGGTGCAGAGTGGCATCAATCGGATATTCATTCAGATGTCTGGTGATCACAAAAATGCAGAAAACATTATGCGGTCCTAATTAATGCAAGGTCATTTGAAAAATGGTGTTTGACATCGCGGACTAAATCGCACATGTTAGGTTTTCTTATTATCAACAGGGATTTGTGGTCATGTAAAGCTATTGAAGACTACATTACAAATCAGATTCGTACACACCATTATTTGTGTTGAAGAATCACATTAGTATTATATGATGTATGCATCTTCAACTCATGCCTGTTGTGGGACTTACATTTGCCTTGATTTGGGTCTGTTCCATAATATAGTTACTTCTAATATAGGTCAATAACACTGAAAAGGCATATTTACAAATAAACCAAAGTTATAAAATCCAAATCATATTGATCATTTAGTTTCTAAATGCCCAATTTTACACTAGGAAAAATGCATTGTATCATGGACATCTAACACACACATATATATATATATATTATATAATTATATATTATATATATAATAATATATATATTATGTTGCGAAATTCGTTGGCCCGCCGGGCGTCGCGAACGCACGTGACTCGAATCGCGGCACGTCCTCGTCCACCGGACGGACAATTCAGTCGTGACCCTCTGAACTATCGCCAGGAGCTAGTCACGGGTGGGGGGTTTTAACCTCACCACAACCCAGTCCGATTCTACCGCGTGAATGGGTGGAATCGTCCGAAAGTCGATATACCTAAGTACTCGCGCACGGTAACCTACCGAGGGGTTGTAACCACGCCACAGGTCGCTCGGACACGAACCGCTTAGCGGCTCGTTCCGTGCTAACAGGGATAACCGGCGGATTATCGTTCGACCTTACGCGTTCAGGATTAATAATCGGTTGGCGTATCAGGCCCACTACGAACCTTTTAATGCGAAGCGAGATGGAGATTCAACAAAGGAAAGGACGCAGCGGAAACGGGGGAACAAGTTCCACAGCACGTTAATTCACAAACACGTAAAGCACACATACAGGGCCATACAAGTAATCACAAAATGCACATATAGCAGTTAAAAACAAATAGACAATCAATGCAGATTTACTACCGACTAAGACCGACACCCGGCAACACTTAATAAGCTAGTTCTTACTTCACAAGACAGGCGCCTCCCACAGTCATTTGCCCAAAAACCCCAAAGAAAAGAAGTGGCGACTTCCCTGGTCTGGCTGGTGAGTCCTCTCCGCGACCGTCAGCGTGGCCGCGCCTAGGTCCCGACCTCTCTCGTCCGTCAGCGAACGCCTCTCCGGCACTCCTCGTCCGACGCGCAGGTCCACCTTGCAACCGTGGTTGCGCCGCGTTTCCCGTCGTGCCGTCCGTTCACCAGGAAGCTCGAAGACCACTTAACTTGCTCACCAGCCCGAAGACCAATAACAACAACTACCCTGGAGACCACCGAAGACGAGACGCGACGCTTCAAGGTCCGTCCTGTCGCCTTTTGTAGCGCGGCGCTCCGCCCTTCACTCCGCCCCTCTTTTTTGGCCCCGCCTCTTCGAGCTTCTTGAGAAGCTTCTCGAAGGGGGCGTGCCTTGGCGCTTTCCCTCCACCCCGGCACGCGCGGGGGCCAGGGAGTCAGTTTTTTGGCTCCGGGCCAGAGATTATTCCGCAAAAGAGGCCCCTCCACCGCTTTCTCACCTTTGAACCCCGGCTCGGATCGCACTTCCCCACAACCGAGCGGCGGATAATTTACACGGGAGAAACAGGCGGGAAAATCCTGCGCATGCCCCGTTGGCCTTTATGTCCCTCCGCGGAGATCGTACCGCACGGAGGCGCTTTGCATGGCGAGTGTCGAAGATGCAGTAGCGTAGATGGTGGAGGTGGTCGTGGTTGCAGTGTGGTTGGGCGGCTGTGGTGGGGCATTGGCTGGTTGTGGTTGAGACGTGGTTGGTTTCAAAAAACTAAAGAAGAACAGAAAAACGACTGACTCAAAGTGTCACAGCCCGAATGAATCACATTAATATAGCTCTACGGTTTGGGCTAACCGCAACACGCATGTACTCTCAGACTAACACATCCCTACGCGGCTGATGGTGTTGAGATATATGACAAGCGCGTAAACTAGCCCCCTCCCCTTTTTAGCAGATGCGTCCGATGTCAAATTAATCGTGTGCCATCATGGTGTAGTCGGTTCTCACCATTAGTCTATACGTTATTACCTCGTCATCCAGTGACGCTGCAGGGCGCAGCATTCATGTATTCGTACCCAAATAATATAACCTAGGGCTGAGTAACTAACTAAACAAACCACTAACGGACGACTTAAATAAAATTGGCCGGCGCTAGACATACATGCCGGGGGTGCATTTCTTATGTACAGTAACAACTTAACTTATAAATTTCACTAACCATGGCCCAGGAATCAATGGACTCTGCAGGAGCAAAACAAAGTCAAAAGACACCGGCGCAACCGGGCCGCCACTGCAGGCCCGTGTTGTAGCTGCCAACAGGACAGTTTCTTGCAGCTTGCAAACTGTTTTTGCCTTGACGATGTCCCGGCGCACATGGCAATGAACAAGGGGGGGGGGCAATCAAAACAGAACCGGGGGGGGCAAAATGAACGTGGGCAGCAAGGCATGGATCATGGCAAAGGCAGGCAAGGCAAAGGCCTGACAAGGGCCGCTGTAGTAAATACCAGCGGCAGTACGAAGTGACCGGCACAGGCCTTGAAGCAAAACAGCCGTCGGACATCGACCGGCACAGGCTTGCAAGCAAACAGCGCACGATGAAGTTGGCCGCCTCTTGCCGTGGCAGTTGCAGGTGGTGGAGGGAGTGCGTGGTGCTGGCCACACAGAAGGTTGGGCTCGGACGCTACCTACCTGTCTCCCATCCACCTATCGCCTTGCCTGTCACTGTCCATACCCACTCCCTTACTTTATAAAACCCAATTACCCCCCAACTTATTTTTTTGTTGTTCTTTATTTCATTTCCCCACTATAATCGTCCCATAACCCCTTTATCGTGCCTTGTTCGGCTAACCTATCTCGTCGTCACCTTGCCTCCTCCAACGCCCTGCGTTCCCTTCCTGGGGTGAATAAGGGAGAGCTTAGCGTCCTGTGTCCAGGCCCAACTCAGCCCCAGGAAGGCTCCCCGACTTCAGCGATCTAACCAAAGTTGGGTCCAGCAGCCCACAACGTGAGCGAGGGATGGATGGTGCGGAGGGGTCACTTCCTAATCTACCTAACCATTAACCTTTAAAGCTACCGCCGGGGCTTTCAACAAAGCGCTCTCGGCTTACACTATTTGGTTCTAACAACCCAGATTCGCGTCGCCTGCCGTTGGTGTCCTCACATTTCCGGGCCTCGCCCCCCATTTCTTTCGTGCCTTGCACGGTCTCATGGCTGGGACGCGTGGCTCCCCATTGGCAGGCACGACGCCTCTGGCGATTCTCCACCTATGGCACTCCCGGGCACTACACTGCCTCCGAGCCTACCAGCTCCTAAACACCAGGGGAGTGCCCGCCCCATGGCAATCCCATGAACGCACCCGTGGCAGCTGGCTTCCCGGGCCTTTCCGAGGGTCACCGTGCCACAACACTGCCCACGCGGCTTAATGGCGCCCCGGCCCCCGCACCATGCCGGGCGCACCCGTGCCCTATCGCTATCCCGGCCCCCCATGGGCCCTTGGCCTACCACGGCCGACTAGCCCGGTGGCCCGGGGTACCATTCGCGTACTCACTTTCCGCAGCACGCTCCGCCCGTTCAACAGGGCTTCCTGGCAGCCCGCTCCAAAACAGGTTTTCGGAGCCTACACTCCCACCAACAAAAAAACAACCTCCATTTTTTGTCAATTTAACTAACCGCACAACTCACTTCTACACTTGACCCGGGGTCCTTGGGCGGGAGTCCACTCCTCCCCCATCACTGCATCGCACCATGCATTCCACATTCGTCTCCATTTCACACAGACCCGCTGGCCTCACTCACCAAGCACATGTTCCATTCATTTCTTTTCATACTCACACCGCTGAATCCTGCCATCTCTTCTAACTACCTCCCTACCTAACTCGTGCTCCCACGTCGTCCTGTACACTATACGCACGTTCCATTTAACACAATACGTAGTAAGCCTACGTCCCCTGACACATTCACAATCTGCTACGTCTCCCAAAATAATTCCCATCTCCCTCCTAAATCTCGTAAAAAACTACAATCCCTCTAACTATATCCTTCCACGGGCCCCATGAGGACTTAAACCCCGCCCATGAAAGCAGTCTAGCTAAGCTAACCTTCCCTAAACTAGTTCCTCGCTGTGCCCGGGCAAGGGGTTCCACCCTTGCCCAGGGAATCCTGTTTCACCCGAAAGCGAGGTTGCTTTAGTTAATTTTTTTTTAAATATCAAATTTAGCACAAGCACCAGTGCGGCAACTCGCAGGGCTGCGCTCTTTGCACCTTGCCCGTGACTCATGGCAGCTGCACGTGTTCCTCGTCCTCTTGGCGACGGTAAACATCCTGGCAGGGGATTCACCCTCCTGCCGGATTCCAACCGACGTGCAGCGCATGAGTCACCTGCGCCACCCCAAAAGCAAACGCTCGCACTCCGAGGGGTTCCCCACGCGAACACATGTGCCTGCCCGTTGAGCCTAACAGAAGCTCGCGTGGGAGAACCCGTCCGGTCCAAATCCGAAATCCTGCGTAAATTTGTCCGTCCGCAGGATCGGCAAAATCCACGCTGGCGTTTCCGCGGGGGGGGGGGCGGGCTTCACTGCCCGGCAAGCGAGCACGTGGCGGCCGTCGTGCGTACCAGCACGGACGGCTCTGCGCTCCGCTGCTGGGTGAACCGGGCGGTCCCCCATTCCTAACTACGGCCGCTACCGGCTTTGTCCTTTTGTCGACGTCTCCGTCGCATTCCACCCACGCACACCTGCGTGTTACGAGCTCACGACACCACGAAGTTCTCCTTTGTAGGACTGCAGATCGTGTTGATCGGACAACTTTCAAACAAACTATTCTAGATGTTATTGATTCCCGCCAGGATGAAGAAGGATGCCAGGTCAAGAGACGATTAATGGGCGCAATCATCGATCTTCATGCTGCTGATGCGAGATATCACGATGACTGCAGAAAGTCCTTCATGGCACCCCGTTCTGTTCCTCCTCTCTTGAAAGGAGGCAGCTATGCTCACCCTGAATTTTTTTTTTTACAAAGTCCTGTGTGACTTCCTGAGCTTAGATGCTGACATTACCAGATACTATACCCACCCTCGCAACATTCCCGATTCCCGGATTCCAAGAAATCAAAAAAAGTACAAAAAAAAAAAAAAAAAGTTATTGCCCTTCAAATTACTTTGTACACAGAAAATAAACCCAATCCTTGAACCCACCTGAATGGACAGCAGCCATAACCAGTCCTACATCTACGACGTGAACTGGACATCCATCAAACCAATTCCCAATATAAATAGTTTGACTGAATAAAGAGCAACCGGGAAACAAGTCTCAACCTCCCATAGCAAATGATTAAAAACAACTCAAGAGCAAACCTCTCCCTCTTAATGATGACGTCATAAAAAACGAAATACTATTAGCTTGCAGCAAAAGATTTTAGGGTTATACTGAAGTATATATATAACAATGTTTTCTATTGATTTGGTCACTGAGACCATAAATATAACAATCCCTTGATTTGACACCCTTCACCGTGAGCATTTTTTCTAATTTGCATAAAAAACACAGATGCCGCCTCAAACCTCTCGGGAGACCGTTTATGTCACCCATTCTATACATGATAATTAAAATGTTTTAGTTTTGAAAAAATAGAGAAGTCCAAAATACATCTATATTACAATTTAAATATACTAGTACGCCCAAAAAAAAAATAATAAAATAAATAAAATAAATAATAAAAAACCACCACAGACCGTTTCTCGCTTCTCGCTGCCCTACCGTGCCGTGTCCCGGAGTCGATATATTCGCAGTTACATTATTCCATTAGTTTAAACCCAATATCAATTAGCCAAACATTGACCTTTTCCAAGTTGCAAGAAAACAAAAAAGAGAAAAAGAGAGAAAAAAAATTACTCCTGTTCGGAGCATACCAGCACTCTGATGTCCCGAAATTTATACAACCGTCGAATATGGATGAAAACGATCAAACGGCCATTGTTTTATCTATAAATGCGCATAGGAAATCGATAAATTATTAATACACGAAGTCATCACTCTCCGGAACCCGACTTGTAACCTAATGATGGTGAACGCTGCTCCTCCCCATCGCCCACGCCCACCAACAACGTTATCTGTCATGCTTTGGTTAAATAAATGTCCATAAACTTGGAAGCACTTGTCCAATTAATATCAACCTTTGAAAAGCACATCCCTCACTCCACAAAACCTGCAGTTTTCCAATTAGATCGGACCAGGTGTGAAAAAAACAGGCGGTCACACACCATCACGACACACACAGGAACACACACAACACACCACAGAACACACACAACATGCCTTGAATATAGATATTAGGCTTCCCAATGCATATTCCAATGCCCTCATCGTTTAACATTTTTGTGACTTGAATGCATTTGATTATCTAAATGTGACAATACATTGACACCGCAATATAATTGAGGTGTCATTACGTATTTGTAAATATAACGACAGACACAGGTCATAATAACTAATTCAGAGATTCAATACGAGAATAAGTGACTAAAAAGGCATATTTCTATAGTGATTTGTCGAGCAAGCCACCGGCGAGTCATAAAGAAGAAAATCCTTAGACCGATTCCTCCAACTGGGATCTATAAAACCCAACCCTGAAGTTAATTCAGGCCGCTTCAAACATTCTTTCTCCTTTGATTAATAGTCTCATGAACTAGCGAATATTAGAAGGTCTTTATAGTTGCCGACAATGACATGCGTACACAACATTTACACACCACCCAATGCGAGATGTATTTTGAATTGAAGTACGGACTGAAAAATCAACATACTGAGATGGTTCCTTGTCAGGTTTCTGTCTGGTTGGAACGGTTATGACTATTGACATAATAACCTTTTAGTTGTGTCCTAGAGATTGTCACAGTCGGTATCAAAGCGCATTCGCTATTGTGCATTAAATATCTATTAAAGTGAGATAATTACAGAACAGAATTTAGTTGCGGGTTATTCAATAGTCGTCAGATTACCTCAATAATATCTGGTCTCCCAGTTTCCACTGAGGATGGTGTTTAGTTTATACTTCAACATCCAGGAAACCAGCTACAAGCGTCGCTGCTTGAGCCAAAACCCCAACCGTTCCTTTATCATCAATTGTTGAATGTGAGTTAAGCTTGCATGAGTGCTTTAATAATCACTAACAGGCACTCTCATACAAAAAAATTGATAACTGAACCTACACCTCTGCAACACTGGAATCCACTATCTGCATATCATGCATGTAAGGCGATTTGTGTGAAGTCGTGTTCAAATTATTCATTGAAGTTATCAGTGATATGGCTCACAATAAAGTTAGAGGGAAGAGGTTGCCGGAGAAAAAAAAATGACCACCCATTCAAATTGCTCCGTCGCATGCTACATGATAAGTGCTTAAGCCTCACTGGACCCAGAACAGAAGGTCGATGATCAGAATATCATTTTCAGAGCCATCACCTTTATCTCTGCGAATTATCGGCCCTGAACTTACAAGATTTAAAAAGACGCAAGAACTACATCGCGAAAGCTACCAATAGAGATTGCTAAATCGCCAGGATTATTTACTTCTCTTCCCCCTCTAAATAAATTAACATAGAGCACAAACTGTAGCTTACGTACTCTATAACTACAGATACGTGTCTTCCCATGTGTGTTTCAACGCAAGGAAGTTAACTTTGACTCTGGCTAGTGCACGCAACGCCCAAATTAAAAATATATTGTTGCATTCTGCGAAGCCGCACTCCTCAGAGGCAATAGCACCCACATATAGTTTAAAGCAATCAGTGAATAGAAGTCGTATTTCGATTAGTAGTTTCATTTAGTATCCCTTCCATACGTCCGGGCAGATGGTATCGACAAGATGGTGGATGTTGCGTTGCGCCTTTTAGTTTTTGCGTTCTTTCAATCCCCATTCTTCACTTGTTGAATTCTACTTTACTTTATTTTACACACAATCCCCAACCATGCACGCACGCAGAACTCGAGAGTTAGGTACTCGCGGAGCATGCATGAGGTGCAAGAACCCATCTCCATTTGGCACACGTGCGCCATTTCCCTGTTCGAAAATGGCACGCCAACCCAAATAATACAGACGAAGCCTGGTTTCAGACGCGTCCTAACCCACACAGCCGGATGCGCACACCATAATTGCTGACAACCGCTTACCCATCGACCATGTGCTGCTACAACGCTTCTAAAAATCACCAGCCTAGCAACTTACTGCTCGGAGTATCCTACAGTCCTACAATTCACCTCATACTTCAAACCATCCAAAAAATAGACAATACTCAAACGATGGTCAGAGCACATGTTCACGCGAGTAGCTGGGCTGCCGCAACAACCCTCGGCATGAATTATAAAGCTGTGTCGCATGGCCCGGTTGAAAAGTCAACTACAGTCCAATTTTTTCTCTTGGAGTCTGGCGAGGCATGGCTTATAGCTCGGGTGACTCTATGTGCGCAGTGGGGAACTGCGGAAATGCCTACAGTTACTTGTTGATCCACTTTTTACCTCCTCCTTCACTTACGCGGCTCATAAGAGAACAAACCAGAACCGTTGATGGAGTCTCTTCGTCCAGTCTCCTTCATCCAGAGCCTTTGCCAAGACCGAGCCGACTCAAGTCCGAGCTGAACTGTTGCAGCGTAAGAGGGTGCGGCCCCGCAGCGAGGCGAGCAGGGTGTAGCGAGCCTTGTTGCCAACCCGGTGTGTCATTGTGGTCTCGATGTCCCTGGCTTCTCTGCCTGCTCCGGCTGACGGCGTTCCATAGTCGCCTCAGACAGTACGGCGACAGTCCGTGGGGCCAGAGATTTTTCATAAACCAAACATTACAGGTGTGTTCAGTTATTTCTACTGCGCCCCATTAGCGTATCTCTCACGCATCTTTTTCTCCATCTGTGTCTCATCCATGTGGACGCACAACCCGGAATGGCATACTGATTCGCACTCTCACACTTTCTCTTCTCGCATGTCATACTGCATCAATAGGTTGTGCAACTCTACCACTCATGCACCGTAAACACCCCAGGTTTCTTCCTCCCCCCTCCTAACCTTGGGTGCATGCTTGTCGTCACCATGCCAGGTACAACAAGGTCGCCTACACCTCAACTGCTCCTCTTTCTGAACTTCTGTGAGCTTTCTGTGTGTGTTTGTGATGTCTGTGGTTGTGTGTGCTGATGGTGCCTTTATGTGTTGACATAAGTAATGATCTGTAGAATTATGCTGGTTAACTCTGCACTGTGCTCTCTTTTTATAGAACCAGACGTGCATGTCTTATTTGCACACCCACAATTCCTTGCTTTCCCCTGTCTGATACTTAGTTTTGATGAAATGCGACACCCCACTTTTATTTATAAAATGTGCCACATAACTTTCCTCACCTGCTAGTACACTTAAATAACTAGACAAAAAAAAAAAAGAAAAGGACTCCAAAAAAAAAAAAAAAAAAAAATTAAAAAAAAAAAAAAAAAAAAAAAAAAAAAAAAAAAAAAAAAAAAAAAAAAAAAAAAAAAAAAAAAGGACCCAAGGAACAAAAACACAAAAAACCATAAAAAAAAAAATAGAACAAAAAAAAAAAAAGCAACAGTAATACACAAACAAAAAACCCAAAAATAAAGAAAAGAAAAAAAAAAAAAAAAGAAAAGAAAAAAAAACACATTAAAAATAATATAAAAGAAAAACAAGAAAAAAAAGAAAATAATAATAAAGACATAACAAAATCAAAAAAATAAAATAAAATAAAATAAACAAGAATAACAGCTATTAGAAAAAAAAATTAAAACAAGAAAAAAAGACTTTGAAATATGCACTCAAGTCCATTTTGTCTTCCTTCATTGGTTTGCAAGTATTATGTGCCATCCACATTTAGTTTATCGGGAAATTAAAACACCCACCGAATTTGCGTTCGTTAGCACGTATACTCACTGTGCTCGCAGTAAACCCAAGTGGCACTGAGGGCACGAAGACTCCGGTTAATTTGTCACCTCCTCAGTATACGATGTCTAGACAGAATCTGTGATGGGTCGATTAGGTTAATGAAGTCATCGCGTTGCTTAGCAACCCATCTCAAACCATCGTAGATTATCTGCAGCTGTGCCTCATGACCTGAGTTAGACTAACGTGAGGCTTTCCTCGTGGCGAAGTTCACGCCTAGGCATATAACTGGACATCCGCCAGCTTATTGCAACAAGTGCACGCACATCCCATACTTCCCATCAATAAACTAATGAGTGTATAGTCATTTGTTTTTTGGCATGTGGTTTGCGGCATTAATAGTGCAGTTCTTGGAGGTCTTCGGTAGTTGGCGACTAAATGCGAGCCCCCCTGGAGGTCAGAGCAGGAATTTAATTGTTCAAGGTGCAGAGATGAAAGCTCATCTACTCTTTGGAAGACAGCATGGGCATCTTGACATCACCAACTATGCTGGTAGACGAAGAGAATCGCCAGTCTTAACGTTTCCCTTTGGCTTCCCCTCATCTCTCTCAAAGGTACACAAGGGAGAGCGTTGACATGTGCCAACGCACCCATTTGAGCATTCCTCTCCGTGCATTTCCTAGGTCCTCGCCAGCAAACACACTGAGGTGATGCTTAGACGCTCGGGCGGGAATTTTTAAATCCCATGTGGACAGCTCAGGGGTGAGTACCACTAGGAGTAAGCCTATCCTTGCACCCCAACATTATTGACACTGAACTAATATAGACTGACCGCATGATATGTCAGTTCCTATCACGGTGGGGCTGTCGTGCCATAACTCCAAAATACCAATGCAACTATCCAAGCCCCACTCCAACTCTTCGCGATCAACTGCTTTATTAAATAATTGCATCCTAGCCGGAGGAGTGGTTATGATAATTGAAAGAATTGCTTGTAGTTGGGTTGTATTATGTACTCAAAGAGCATCCCTTTTGTAAGATAATTAACATTGACTTTGGTCTTAAAGTAACAGCACATGCAGACCGAGCGCTGCTTCATGTACCCAGAGACGGGAGATACGGACTCTCTATTCAATCAGATCTCTCGTTGATGGAAGCTGTGCAGTCCGGAACACCTGATAGACTCCAGGGTGTATCGGTCTGGTGCGCACTCTCGTTCCCACAACTATGGTTTAAATGGCATTCGGGACAGAGTCAGCCAGTCCCTTCGCACGCCACCTATATACTTCCCATCTGTGAGTAGTTGTAAGATGAACGCAGTACGCCACGGAGCCGGTGAGAGTCACTCATCGAGAAATAAAGATTTTATCTTCCATGGTCGGAGGAGAACAGAAAAGCTATGTCATGCCCGTAAATTCGACTTCAACTTTGGCAGTGCCCGGGGTGTGTGCTGGTGAAATCTGTGACTTTGGATGTTTAAGATCAGAATGAGGCCCACAGGTTCTCCCCCGGATTGTCCATGCTGACTGCCGATGGCCATTACTGGCGGTGACAGACGCCCTCGATAGATCGCTTGGCCGATTCGTTCAGGGATGGGTGGAAGCAACACAAACACCTCTGCAGACATGGTGGCTATTAGATTAGGGTGGAATAGTATAGAGTCCAGATTATAGATTTAGCCGGACATGAGGCGTGCTACTCCTTGTGACTGTGTCGTCTTCATTTTGAAGGCGCCACTAGATAGCTTCTTGCGCTGATGCGGAGCCAATTGCGTGGAGCTGTATCTGGATATTAGATAGATTAGTGCAGGTGACACTTGAGCAGGGAACATAGCTCGTTAGTGACGCAGCAGTTAAATTGAATGCGTTTAGTTTAGGGACGATGGAGTGAGCACAAACTAGTTAAGAGGGATATTAGTTTGAGAGGGCATGACGTCAGCCATAATCGATCTCAAATATGGTTAAAGTTGGAAATGAATGGGAGAACGTAGGAACGTGGCCTGCGGAATGAATGATGGATGGTGGTGTGAAGGAATGTTTGCGAGGGAATTAGTACCGCCCAACAACAACGCCGGTAGACTCGACTTTGTATATAAAGTGAGATCTAGAAGCTTTGAAATGTGGTCTGATTTTGTGAAGATTGTTTTGGTTTGTCCAACAACTCTCGGTCAGCGTTTTCCTTCCATTCTGTAAACATTGTGTCCGATCAGCCTGGATCCATATCTATGCAGGGTGTTATAAACATTGCTCCTCGTTTTGCAAGATTGGATGGAATTCTCGCATCATACTCAAAAGTTCAGATTCAAGACAGCCAAGAACGTACTGCGCTGCTGTTCTGATCATAAGTCGATATAGCTTCAGCCAAGAGCGTAAGAGAGCTGCCTATCTAGCACATCTCTGCGCTAAGCTGGATGCTTGAAGAGCCAATACGCGAGAGGTAAACACCTAGCAAGTGTGGCTCGTCAATGCATCTGGAGTTTCTCAGGTCCCTTGTACTTGAACCGAAATGTCTTCTGTCACAGGTTGTCTTCATTCAGTCACGGACAACGTTACTGAAGTGATGGGCTTGCTATCTTCAGTGTGGAAGACATCTCCTCCGATCTTTTAGTGCTAGAGTGAGGTTTGACTTGCAGAGAATGTGTTGAAAACAGTCCATTCTGGGATAGATATTTCATCTGTGTACAATTGTCAGCAACAACCTGAACGACCGCACAACATTCAGACATATAGCGGTTACCCCTGAAATCCCAAAGAAGGAGTGAACAGTTGCAGCTTTGCTGCTGATCCTTGAAACGCTGAATCATGTCAATCAGGAAACAGGTCACATGCCTGGTGAACAACTTGCGCTCATTACGCGCATTTACGAGACTAGACGAGAACTCCAGTTGCTATGTGGAGTGTTGAGGACTGGGAGCATTTTATGCAAGGGAGGATTCATTGGTGATCATATGTGCTTATAATGATATCTCCTTATCAGAGACTCATGGTAAAGTGTGCAGTGCCATTGTATAGCTGGACCATATATTGTTTGCGAGAGTAGCAATTGAAGGGATGAACTCACCCTAGACTCATCTGAGCAAAGTCATCTATTTCAATCCTACTTTAGTCGAAGAGGAACTAGTGGGTTAATCGATACTAGATATGTCTTATGTATACTGTATGCAAAACTCTCCTGCTCTCGGACAACCTCGTTGAGCTATGAATATATCCAATGGCTGAATTTATCATCTTCATATTGATGCTACAAGTTGATAGATGCAAGTAAGACGCTCTGCTGCTTAAACAAGAGTTAAACACTAGCAACATGCCTTCCACCAGACAGGAACAGAAGCTCAGAGGCCAAGTATATGCAACAATTTTGGATACACTAGGGTTCGCGAGGTTAGCTTTCCTGCCTATTTATTATGCTCTAAGTATTATTATTGTGAGCATTCTACTAGGAATTACCAGAATAGACGACAGAACATGTCGTTCTCATCGATAGGATGGTAGAACCTGACAGACTGTCCTCAATGTTTCCTGAGTTTCGCTGCCCTTTGTGCTCGGCTGC
>CM068960.1:85278625-85292090 GCA_035128595.1 Eptatretus atami | reverse complement strand
CCGTTCATTCAAACCACCCTCACCAGCTCACCACATCGAGGGACATGGACCGGACAGGGCGTGCTTGCCCCCGCTACTCATCCCACCCTGCCCATTCCCCCTGCCTCCCACCCCCGCTTCAATTGCTTACCCCGCCCAAAAATTTAACTACCCCGGCCCCGCCCCCCTGTCCACCCCCTCACACTCAACCCCACCTAATTCACCCCAGCCCCCGCCACTCATCCCCGCCCCATTTCCCCCCGTCTCCCGCTTTCAATTTGCTTACCCCGCCCGCAAAAATTTGCTTACCTTGCCCCCGCCTCTTCACTCCCTGCCCCGTCTCTTCATCCCCGCCCCCGCCTCTTCACTCCTCGCCCCCTTCTCAACAAAAAGTGTTTATTCTGCTTCAGAGTTGAAAGTTGACTATTGCCACTATGTGCGATGCACTCTTACAGTACGAAGTTTCTCAGTCCAGGTCACAGTACCGAGAAAAAACATGACCGACCGCTAGGAGGAGCACAAAATTGGTCCTTCAGTATTAATATATAGAAGATACAATGTTTCTTGTTACATTTTCTGTGTTCAAAATTCACATTCTGAGGTAGTCAGCATGTGCAGAAGAGGTTTTACATTGCAGACGCTATTTTCGAGGAGTGGAATTACACCTCTCAGCGGTAACGGTCTGTCGACGACAGACATAATGATGTCAGTGAATGACCGATGATGTCATGACGTCCTGACGCCTCTCAGCGGTGACGTCACACGTCGCCATGAAAACGAATGTAAACGAAAAGTGTTTATTCTGCTTCAGAGTTGAAAGTTGACTATTGCCACTAGCGCATGCACTCTTACAGGTACGAAGTTTCTTTTCTGTCCAGGTCATAGTACCGAGAAAAACGTGACGCGACCGCTAGGAGGAGCACAAAATTGGTCCTTCAGTATTAATATATAGATTATTCATCAGTTTTACTTTACTGCAAGAGATCCTTATGGAGGTAGTTGCTTTAAGTGCAAAAGTTACATTTTTGCTCACCAGATGGTGGCCATCTTGGATTTCTGGGTCAAAATGATGTCGTAACGTCAACTAATGTCAGATTTGGAATCCTCGTGGTTGACCTACCCGAAAAAGTGTCTTTGTACATGATTCTAGTTGCTCTGGTTCAAAACTTAATTTTTCAAGATGGCGCCGCCAGCCATCTCGATTTGGGCCTCTGGCAAAAAATGCCAGATTTTTGGGAGCGACATGGGGGCTAAATTTTTTATAAAAGGTCAATAGAAGTCAAATCAATCATCAAACCTTACTAGCCAGAGAATAGTCAGGAATTGAGGTTCTTGACCTAAGTAAGTGTTATAGAAAAGGACACAAGGGGGAAAAAATTTTTTGATGCATTTTTGAAGATTGGGTAAGATTAGGGAATGGAGGGTTGTAGGAAGAAAATCATGAAGGTAATGGTGAGAGTGGGTCAGCTCAAATAGAAGGAAGATGGTGTTACGGCAGGAGAGGAAGAAGAAGAAGATCGGTACTCGTGGTATGGAGGAGAAAAGGTTTTTTGTGTTTTTTGTATATTTTTTAAATTTTAAGACAAGAAAGAGAGGGTGTAGTTGGGAGGAGAGATGATAACTAGAAGAGATGAATAAAGATGAATAACTAGAACAGCACTCTGACATCACGCCGTTGACAGAAATGCCTCTGCCCATATTATCACATCATGATACACACTTGCACCAAGTTTGATTTAAAATCCCTCAAGTGGTTCTCAAGCATCACATTTTTACCTGACATGACCTCTTGATGTCAAAATCTAATCAGTTCATCTTTGCATCATAATGTATACTTTTACCAAGTTTAGTCAAAATCCATCACTGGTTCAGAAGTTAGCGTGGTAACAGATTTTTTTTTACCTACCGGGACCTCTTGACCCCATAATATAATCCATTTATCTTTAGAACATTACACATACTGTACCAAGTTGACTAAGATCTATTCAGCTGTTCTTATTGCACCAACGAAAACTATCATGATGGACAGACGGACAACTCAAAAGCATAATGCCTCCGCGACTTCGGAGGAGGCATAAAATTCAGCATTTTGAGTAACTTATTTACAAGATTATCATTTATCATTGTGTAGCACACTAAGAAGAAGAAAAAAAAATTGTGGTCATCTCTTTCAGTTTAAAGTTTAGACTCGTTACCGGTGTCTTCCAAGATCAGGGTGGCCATAATAGTACTGTTGTTGTTATAGTTGTATTCATAAATGTATACAATCATCACAGCCCTTTTCTGGTATCCCACAGGATACGGTTTGTCTGACAATATAATGGTTTTTATTGGTAACTTTGTGAGAAAATATGGCTTTTAAAGTTACATTACGCATTCCGAATATATGCTGAAATGCCTGTTATATGAGAGCAATATCAAAAATAGCTCATATTCCAGTTATTTCTTGCAAACTATTCCACATAACTTGAAACATATATCTAGCATAATCTAACAGCATGACTTCCCTTCTCTTTACAGAAAACCAGATGCGATTGATGAATGGCGTTCTTATTTTACAGCATTTATATATAATTAATAGAATGTATAAAATGTACAATTTCAATAATATAATTCTTATCCTCTGTAATGGATAAATGTACAAGTACAACTGATATATTTTGTCCAGTTCTTCATATAATACATACAACAAAAATTAACTGATTTTAGTTCAAAAGCAATACCTTGAATGAAACGAGACAGCCTGATCAAAAACATTTCAGTCTGTCCGAAAAATTGTGTAGTGTCTGTATACCAGTATAGATGGCTGAATATTTTTGGCTATGATATCTAGAAAGTTTCCTATTGTTGCTCCTATTTAACCACTGATGGAGTGGTCCATAATGGGTATTTCATAATAATTTATCAATGCATCGATAACTGTCTCGTGCCACATATATATATCTATATATAATATATATATATATATATAATATATATATATATAATATAATATATATATATATTGTTACGCTGTGGAAATTCGCAACCACCATTCAGGTCCCGTAGTGAGTATTTCTGAAGTACATGTGTAGGTTAGCCCCAACCCGTTGTTTAGAGGGAATTAATGTGATTCATTCGGGCTGTGACGCTTTGATTCAGTCGTTTTTCTGTCTTTCTTTATTTTTTGAACCAAACCACGTCTCAACCACAACCACGCCATCCCCACCACAGCGCCAACCACACTGCAACCACGCCACCTCACCATCTACGCTTACTGCAATCTTGCCACTCGCCATTCAACAGGCTCCGTGCGGTTACGATCTCCGGGGGAAACATAAAGGCAACGGGGATGCGCAGGTTTCCCGCCTGTTCTCTCCGTGTAAATTCCACGCTCGGTGTGGGGGAAGTGCGATCCGAGCCGGGGTTCCAAAGGTGAGAAAGGGTGGGGCCTCTGTTGGGGAATAATTCTCTGGCCCGGAGCCAAAAACGGACTCCCCGGCCCCCGCACGGTGCGGGTGAGGGAAAGCGCAAGGCACCCCCCTTCGAGAAGCTTCTCCAAGAAGCTCGAAGGGAGCGGGCCAAAAAGGGGGGCGGAGTGAAGGGCGAGCGCCGCGCTACAAAAGGCAGACAGGACGGACCTTGAAGCGTCGCGTCTCGTCTTCGTTGGTCTCCAGGGTGATTGTTATTGGTCTTCGCTGGTTGAGCAAGTAAGTGGTCTTCGAGGCTCCGTGAACGGAGGCATGACGGGGACGCGCGGCGCCGGTTGCAAGGTGGACCTACGCGTCCGGACGAGTGCCGGAGAGGGTTCGCCGGCCGAGAGAGAAGGTCGGGACAGGCCGGCCACGCTGACGGTCGCGGAAGAGGACTCACCAGCCAGACCAGGGAAGTCGCCACTCTTTTCTTTGGGGTTTTTGGGCAAATGACTGTGGGGCGCCTGTCTTGTGAAGTAGAACTGTTTAAGTGTGCCGTGTGTCGGTCTTAGTCGGTAGTAAATCTGCATTGTTCTATTGTTTTAACTGCTATATGTGCATTTGTGATTACTGTATGGCTGATGTGTGCTTTACGTGTTTTGTGATTAAACTGCTTGCATGAACTTGTCCCCGTTTCGCTGCGTCCTTCCTTGTTGAATCTCCATCTTGCTCGCGTAAAAGGGTTCGTAGTGGCCTGATACGCCCGATAATTAATTAATCTGAACCGTCTAAGGTCGACGATACTATCCGCTCGTTATCCCTTGTAGCACGGAACGAGCCGCTTAAGCGGTTTCGTGTCCGGAGTCGACTGTGGCGTGACAACCCATTCGGATTAGGTTACCCAGTGCGGATACTTAGGTTATACGACTATTGCGCGATTCACCCTTTCGCTTACTTGCGCGGGCAGAATGCGGACTGGGTTGTGTGAGGTTAAAACCCCCACCGTGAGACTTAGCTCTCTTGGCGATAGTTCAAGAGGGTCACGACTGATTTGTCCGTCGGTGGGCGAGACGTCCCGATTCGAGTCACGTGCCGTTCGCACACGCCGGGGCGCGAATTCGCAAACACTGGTGTCAGAGAGCGGGAAACGAACTCTCGTCTCCAAGCTATAATTCACGGGAATCGCGTCCAGGTGAGAGAGCGACCCCGATTCCTCAAATTACAAGCGATTAAAATAACCCCGTTACGAGAAGTAAGATGCGTCTCAAGACGAGCGATGTGCCGGGGAGATATGTGTAGTAAATGTAGAATCCATGGCCCGGATGTATACTTCTTGTAATTTTAAATGCACGATGGGAGCTCACCCTCATACTCTGAACGGACTTTCCGGCGGGCTGAGTCGCATTAAGGCGGCGCTATCGCAACCTCAGCGCAGCACGAGCGAGTGGCCATATATGCACGGCGAGGGCACGAACACTGAGCGATCAGCGCTCCCATACAGCATCTTCAAACCACCTGGGCATGGCAGGCGGACACTCTGCAGGGCTTTCGGAAGAATAAGGAAGAATGGCGGATCCGAGTCTCAAAAAAGAACAGCGAAACACGAGCTGAAGTTAAAACAATTAAGGAAGAATTAAGAGAAAAAATAGGCGAAATAACTTTTATTATCCATAAGTGGGACAAGCGGAAAGCAACTAGACAAAGTTAGAAGAGCAAAAACGGAAAAACAATTTGGAGCTAAAAGGCAGCCTGAAGAGGAGTAAAAGAACAGGAATGTCTGAACAATGAAGGAAAGAGCAAGAATAGGCAATCAGGAAAGAGAACAGCCTAGAATGGAAGATAAAAAGATGGAGAACGACGCTGGAGGATAAGGACGAAGAATTGCTGGAAAAGTCTGAAACAGTTCAAAAAACTGCAGGAGAAATGAGGGAGGAAGGAGAAAGAAAACAAAGTATGAAAAGGAAAAACGCAAACAAGATGCGGGAATTGGCAACAACTAAGAAGATCGTAAGATCAGGCAAAAACAAAGAGAAACGCGGAAAGGGAGATAGAATAATGGGAAAGAAATTCAGGTAAGAAAACAAAGAAAGCAGGATTGAAGAGAGGAAGGAAAAATGGCGGAAAAATTTCTGAGTGACAGAAACACAAAAACAAAGAAAGAGGATTACAAGACAACTGAAGATGTTAAAGATGGAATAGAGAAGAAAGAGAATGACGTTAAGTAACCACACTGTACCAGATCGAACACTGAAGCGAAGGCAGATTAAAGAATGAGATGCAAGAAAGATAATGATGGAAGATAATGAGACAGAAGAAGAAATCGTATCAAATGGAAGAAACCACGAGATTGACAGGAATGAGGAACAAGAAGACAGGAATGGAAATACAAAGAACAAGGAATGAGACAGGGAGAAAGAAATCCGTTCATATAAGTAAAAATAATAGATTGCAAGAACGAGGAACAGAGAGAACAGTGGAATAAAAACTTGAAAAAGAGTATGAAGTTGAAACTGAACGACAAAACAAAAAAAATAGCGTTGGAATACGAGGAGAAGTTGAGAAGAGCAAAATGAAGCAGAAGAGAAATCAGGAGATTGTAAGACCACAACGAGATTGGAGAGGAAGTAACGAGAGAACAATGGATAGATAAACAAAAGGACACTGAAGCCGAGGTTGAACCAATTGGAAAGAAAAGCAAGGCATGGAGTGCGAAGAGATAGACAAAGTGAACAGCGATGAAACACAAAGGGAATATTAAACCACATGAAGAACCGAAAACTGCATGGCAGGCAGGAGAGAAGAAACAAGGAAGGAGTAATAGACAGCAGCAAATGAAAACACCAAGAAGGAGATTAACCAAATCGAAACAAACCATTGAAACTGATGAAGGAAGGACAGGAGAGGAAACAAGGAAGGTAATGAGAGAGACAGCGAATGAAACACAAAAGGGAAAATGAAGCCAATTTGAAAAACGATGAATTGGTAAAATGAAGAGCAGGAGAAAATCTTTGGGTCAGAAACAAGAGCAATGTAGGTGTTGAAAATAAACAACTAAAACGTGGGAGCGGATTGGCGTCCCACGATTGAAAAAAACTCGCGGAGCTGGAGAATGAAGAACTCAGAAAGTTCGATGAGAGAACAGCTCAAAAGGAGCCAAAGAAATGGAACAGCACAATAGTCGGATGTTGTGGACAGCACCACGGGGAATAATCGTTCGTAGTGCAGACTTGATAACATCACACGTCGATGAAACAACAATTAGGGCAAACCCTGAAATGGAGACAGTGGAAATAATAAACGGGAGCCCGGAACGTACTGAAATGTGTAAGACGAGACGCCGATCTGGGTGACGACGTCCGAAAAAGTCAAAACGGACAAAATCCAGGGGAAGAATACTAAATAGACACGAAGAGACAATAGAAATAAAAATGTATAAGGACTCGGAGATAAGAGAAAAATAGAGGAGAGACCTCACGATACAGGACTGGTGAAGACCACACACACACACAAGGTATGTAGGAGGAAATGGCTGTGAGCTTCGCAGACGTGTGTTGGACCCGGTGCGACGCAGTGATAGCCTCCTCCAGGACTGAGGGGAGTCGAGTATGCCTCCTTGAGGCAGATCACGACCAGGTGGCTCTCGGTCTGTGCATTGCATTCGAAGGTACGGGGGATGAGTGCGTGTTGAAGGTGCACGTGCACAGCTTGGGCGCTTGTATCAGAGGCCCCGGAACCCTTGGGGTGCACAAATCCGTCCCGCTTAATTGTTGTCCCCGGTGTGTGTGTGTAATCGGTAGTGAAGTCGTCCCCGGGTTGGAACGCGACCCCTGTGTGAGTCGGTGGGGGTGGCAAGTGTGTCCGAAGTGCAGGCTTCCCAGCACGCGGTGTGGATGACGGCCACGCGCGGGTGGCCCCCCGTTGTGTGATCGTATGGTTTGTGTAAGGGAAATATGGCACTGAGTGACCTGATTACCAGAATGGTGAACGGGGCCGAAGTGCCGAGGGCAAGACCGTGTGGTGTAGGTCGCCGGTATTTGAGGAAGATGAGACGCGCATGGTCAACATGCGAGCCTGCGTCTCCGGTTGTGAGATGTAATGTCGTGGTGTGTGAGCGTCAGTAACACGATGTGTGTGCAGTGTGGAATGGCGACGGAGACGCGACAAAGGACAAAGCAGCGGTAGCCCGTAGTTGAAGGAGGACCGCGCCGAGGTTCACCCCAGGCAGAGCGCCGATCCGTTAGCTGTGGTACGCACGAGGCCCGCCACGTCGCTGCGCTATGGGAGTGAAGCCGGTCCTTCGGAACGCCACGGTGTGATTTTGAACCGATCTGCGGAACGGACAAAGTTTTACGCAGGATTTGCGATTGAGACGCAGACGGGATCTCCACGCGAGCTTTCTGTTAGTCCAACGGGCAGGGCACATGTCGTTACGCGTGAAGGGAACCACCTCGGAGTGCGACGGTTTGCTTTGTGGGTGCGCAGAGGGTGACGTCAATGCTGCCGTCGGGTTGGAATCCCGCAGGAGGGTAATCCCTGCGGGAATTGGTACCGTCCAAGAGGGACGAGAACACGCTGCAGCTGCTATGCGTCCACGGCAAGGTTGCCAAAAGCGCAGGCTAGCGAGTTGCCCGCTCTGGAGCTGTTTAGCCATTTATTATTAAAAAAAAATTAACTATAAGCGCCTCGCCTTTCGGTACGTGAACAGGATTTCCCGTGGCAAGGCGGTGGAAGACCCCCGTGCCCGGCACAGGATGGAACTAGTTAGGAAGGTTACCTTAGCTAGACTGGCTTCATGGGGCAGGATAAGTCCTCATGGTGCCCGAATGGATAGTTAGAGGATTGTAGTTGAATTTTAGGCATGGGGAGTGGGAATTATTCTTGAGACGGTGAGAAGATTGTGAGTGTGAGTGGGACTAGCTAGCTACGTAGTGTTAAATGGAACGTGCTATATGTAAGGGAACGGACGTAGGAGCACGAGTTAGGTAGGGAGTAGTTAGGAAGCGATGACAGGATTCAGCGTGTGAAGTTGAAAAGAAAATGAATGGAAACACTGTTGCTTGTGATTCTGAGGCTCAGCGGGCTGTCGGAATGGAGCGAATTGTGATGATGTGCGATGAGTGATTGGTGGGAGGATGACTCCGCCCAAGGGACCCCCGGGTCAGTGTTAGAGTGAGTTAGTGGTTAGTTAACATTGACAAAAAATGAGTCCGTTTTGTTGTTGGTGGGAGTGTAGGTCTCGAAACCTGTTTTGGAGGGTGCGGAGCCCCTAGTTGACGGGCTGGAGCGTGTCTGCTGAGAAGAGTGAGTTATCGCTGAATGGGTTACCCCCGGGCACCGTGGCTAGTCGGCCGTGGTTAGGCCAAGGAAATAGCCATGAGGCAGCCGGGTAGCGATACGTGGCACGGTCAGTGCGCCGCATTGGGTGCGGGGCCCGTGGCGCCATTTACCGCTAGTGAGGCACGTGTTGAGGTCTACGGCGTGACCTCGGAAAGGGCCGCAGAAAGCCAGCCTCCACGTGTGCGTTTCATGGGAGTTGCCATGGGCACTCCCCGTGTGTTTAGGAGCTGGCTAGGCACGGAAGGCAGTGTAGTGCCTCGGGGTAGTGCCATAGACTGGAGAATCCCCAGAGGTCGTGCCTGCCAAGGGAGCCCACGCGTCCCAGCATGAGACCGTGCAAGTGCACGAAAGGAAAAATTGGGCAGAGGCCCGAAATTGTGAGGGACACCAACGCAGTGCGACGGAATCTGGGTTTGTTAGAACCAATTAGTGTAAGCCGAGAGGCGCTGTGAAAGCTCCCGGGTAGTTAATAGGTTATATGTATAGGTTAGATTAGGTAGTGTACCCCTCCGCACCATCCATCCTCTCGCTCACTTGTGGGCCTGCTGACCACTTTGGGTTATGACAGCTGAAGTCTGGGGAGCCTCTTCCTGGGCTTGAGTTGGCGCTCGACACAGGACGCTAGCTCTCCCTTATCCCCTCCAGAAGGTACACGCCAGGGTGGGAGTAGCAAAACGGTGACAGATAGGGTTAGGAAAACAAGGACGTATAAGGGGTTACGGGACGATTTATAGTGGGAATGAAAATAGAAAACAAACAAAAAAAATAAGTTGGGGGTAAATTGGTTATAAAGAAACGGGACTGTGGTTGTATGACAGACAGGCAAAGGCGATAGCGTGGGAGGGAGACAGGTAGGTTAGTCCGAGCCCAACCTTCTGTGTGCCAGCACCACCGCACTCCCATCCACCCAACCTGCACTGCACGCAAGAGGACCGGCCAACTATCATCGGCTGCTGTTTGCTGCAGGCCTGTGCGTATCGGACCGTCCACGCGCTGTTTTGCTTCAAGCCTTGTGCCGGTCACTTCGTCTGCCGAGCTGATATTACACAGGCCTTGTCATGCCTGCCTGCCTGCCTTTGCCATGATCCATGCCTGCTGCCCACGTTTCATTTTGCCCCCCCTGGTTCTGTTCTTATTTGCCCCCCCCTTTTCATGCCATGTGCGCCGGGTATCATCGTCAGGCAACAGTTTGCAAGCTGACAAGAACTGTTCCTAGTGGCAGCATACAACACGGGCCTGCGAGTGGCGGCCTCGTGCGCCGCTGTCTTGATTTTGTCTTTGCTCCCTGCATTGGTCCATTGATCCTGGGCCTATGGTTATGTGTAAAAATTTATAATTAAGTTGTACTGTACTAAGAGTCACCCCGGCATGTATTGTCTACGCCGGCAATATTTATTTAAGTCGTTCCCGTAGAGTGGGTTTTGTTCAGTTAGTTACTCAGCCCTAGGTTATTTATTTTGGGATACGATACCATGAATGCCGCACTCAGGGATCCGAAGGAAAACGCTAGTGGGAGAACTACACATTGATGCACACGATAATTTGACGACTCGGACAGCTGTAAAAAAGGGAGAGGGGTAGTTGTTACGCTGTGAAATTCGCAACCACCATTCAGAGGTTCCCTAGGTGAGCTATTCTGAATACATGTTTTAGTTAGCCCCCAACCCGTTGCTTTAGAGGAATTAATGTGATTCATTCGGCTGTGACACTTTGAGTCAGTCGTTTTTCTGTTCTTTCTTTATTTTTTTACCAACCACGTCTCAAACCACAACCACGCCCATCCCCACCACAGCGCCAACCACACTGCAACCACGCCACCTCCACCATCTACGCGTACTGCATCTTCGACACCGCCATTCAACAGGCTCCTTCGGTTACATCTCCGCGGAGGAACATAAAGGCCAACCGGGGATGCGCAGATTCCCGCCTGTTTGCTCCCGTGTTAAATTATCCGCGCTCAGGTGTGGGGGAAGTTCGATCCGAGCCGGGTTTTCAAAGGTGAGAAAGGTGGGGCCTCTTTTTGGGGAATAATTCCTCTGGCCCGGAGCCAAAAACTGACTCCCTGGCCCCCGCGCGGATGCGGAGGCAGTGAGGAATAAGCCTGCAAGGGCACGCCCCCTTAGAGAAGCTTCTCCAAGAAGCTCGAAGGGAGGCGCGGGCCAAAAGGGGGAGGCGGAGTTGAAGGGCGGAGCGCTCCGCCGCTACAAAAGGCGGACAGGACGGACCTTGAAGCGTCGCGTCTCGCTCTCTCGGTGGTCTCCAGGGTAGTTGTTGTTAGTTGGTCTTCGGCTGGTGAGGCAAGTTAAGTGGTCTTCGAGGCTTCCTTGGTGAACGGAGGCACGGACGGGGAAACGCGGCGGGCACCGGTTTGCAAGGTGGACCTGCGCGTGCCAGCATTCCGGAGAGGTCGCCGGCGAGAGAGAGGTCCGGGACCAGGCGGCGGCCACGCTGACGTCGGCCAGGAGAGGGACTCCACCAGCCAGAAACCAGGAAGTCGCCACTTCTTTTCTTTGGTTTTTGGGCAATGACTGTGAGCGCCTGTCTTGTGGAAGTAGAACTTTAAGTGTTATGCGGTGTTTCTCGTCTTAGTCGGTGTAAATCTGCTATTTCTGATGTTAGATCTTGCGATGATGTGTGCATTTGTGATTACTGTATGGCTGTATGGTGTGCTTTACGTGTTTTGTGAATTTAAACGTTGCTTGTGTGAACTTTGTTCCCGTTTCGCTGCGTCCTTCCTTTGTTGAATCTCCATTCTTGCTCGGCATTAAAAGGTCGTTAAGTGGGCCTGATACGCCGATAATTAAGTCTGAACCGTCGAAGGTCGTATCGATGATGAGCTCTCGTCGGTCGGTATCCCTGTAGCAGCGGAACGAGGCCGCCTTAAGCGGTTCGTGTCGGGAGTCGACCTGTGCGTGTACAACCCCTCGAGGTTACCCGGTGCGAGTACGAGGTATATTCCTTTCGGCGATTCACCCGGTTGGTGTGTTATTTTCACGCGGTAGATATGCGGACTGGGTTGTTGGTGGAGGTTAAACCCCCACCCGTGACTAGCTCCTTTGCGCGATAGTTCCAAGAGCGTCACGAACTTAATTTCCGTTCGGTGGACAGACTTGCCGCGATCATCACGTGGCCGTTCGCACGGCCGGGGCTTTACATATCGCAGACAAGATGTTATATATTATATATATATATATATATATATTATATATATAAATATATATAAATATTGTGTGTTAGTGTCGCGAATACGCATGCATGTCCCTGGTAATCCTAATAATCTTAATATGATCCAATAGATTTGGATTTTATACTTTGGTTTATTGTAAATATGCCTTTCATGTTATTGACCTATATTAGAAGTAAACTATTTATGAACAGATCCCAAAATCAACGGCAAATGTAAGTCCCACACAGCATGTAGTTGAAATCATAACATCATATAATAATAATGGTGATTCATTCAACAGCAAATAATGGTGTGTACGAATCTGATTTAGTAAGTAGTTCAAATAGCTTTACATTGACCACAAATCCTGTTGATATAAAGAAACCTAAACATGCCGGATTTTAGTCCGGATGTCAACACCATTTTTTCAAGATGACTTGCATTAATTAGGATCTCAAAGTCTCATTTTGTGATCACGCAGACCATCTGAATGAATATTCGATTTGATGCCACTCTGTCGAGCGCGTGATGCGATGTTTTAGAAGTCGCGTGAAAGTATGGCGAGAGATAGCGGTGGCCATTATCGAAAATTACTTTTTTCTTAATATTCCAAAATAAGCACTCAAATAGCCTGGTTGAGGTGTCCAAAACCCATGTTTTAGGGGGTCAGCTGTCATTGATTAAACCTTATGTTTCTTAGGGTCACTGGTCATGATAAACCCACTTCAAATTTGATAACATTGAAATTTAGCTCATTAATATGCAAATTAGCAGTCGCAGTTATTGAAAAGTGTAGATAATAGATCATATAGATAGAAAAAAAAAAACACTTCAGTCTTTGTGAATATATATCACTTTATTATTCATACAGATTCAAACCAATTCGACAGTATTGCAATGAAAGCAGCTAACAACATGAACAAAGAAGCATTCCTTGTAAATTCAAATGTAACTATTATAATATATAGTATATATATATATATATATATATATATATATATATGTAAAACAGTTTGTAAAACCTTATGAAGGCTACTTCAGTGCTTGGGTCCGTCATTCGTGTCAGAGTCATCGTTCAAGCTGCAAATTGCAGCAGCTGTTTGGTGCGCTCATTCCTGCAGCCAGTATCTCATATGCATGTACAGAAAATGTGCATGGTAACTTGGCTGTTGCTGCAGCGCACTTGAGCTGTTGTAGCATTGCTTGTCGAGGAACATCCAACATCGTATGAGCTCCCAACGATCTCGTGGTGTGCAATGGAGCAACGTTGGGCGGCAGCATAATTGGGAATAGTAATGATCTTGATGCCTCATCACGTTTCATCTGTACTGAGTGGGATCCAGAAAGGTTGGTGCTGCAAGCTCAGCAGACTGGACCTTCTATTGCTTCTGGATATGATGGTGTGATGGCGTCCGCACGAATCCGTCTGTGACGGGGTTTCGGCTAGTATATATAATTGATGAATGCAGGACAAGTAAACTCATTACACCTCAAAATAAGTTATTTTAATAGCTGTAACTTGAACAGTTTGCAAATTAAACTATTTAAAAATGTCAATACAAAATCATTTTACCCTGAAAATGGTACTTTT
>CM068960.1:85261803-85272470 GCA_035128595.1 Eptatretus atami | reverse complement strand
TGGATGGAGGTCCTCAATGCCAAACATGAAATCAGAGCCACCATATTCCCTGGACATATCATGTGCTTTTTGACATACTCTGGCACCCTGCTCTGCTCACCAAATCTCTCTCCTATGGTCCACGGCCTCTCCATCATGGCTCGCAGACTTCCTCTCCTGTCGCAGTCAACTTGTGTCCCTACATGGAGTCTTTCATCCCCTCTTCCTGTCCAGGCTGGAGTTCCTCAAGGCAGGATTCTGGACCCTGTTCTTTTTCTGGTTTTCATCAATGATCTCTCCGACTCTTGGAAATCCTCTTTATCTTTTGCTGATGACTCCACCTCTGCCGTACCATCTGTTATCCCTCAGACCAGCAAGCAGCAGTTCTTCGCTCTCTGCAGATCTGGATAAAATCACAAACTGGTCCAACACGTGGAACATGTCTTTTAATCCTGACAAATCTCACACTCACTATGTCTCTCAGGCCGTTTGGACCCCCTCCCCCCACCCCCTTTCTCAACAATCCTCTGAGAAGTCCATTCATTCAACTTCTGGGTCTCACTATCTCCCATGATCTTTCCTGGGAAAGCCACATTTCCAACCTGGCTTCCAAAGCCAGTCGCCGACTGGAATCCTCCGTCGTTCAAAGTTCTTCCGGCCCACCTGAGCTCCTGACCACATACAAAGCTTTCGTCCGCAGCCTGATGGAGTACTTCTTCTCCCCTCTGGGCTGGTGCTCCTGCCTCTCACCTTTCTCTGCTTCACGTTGTGGAAACCAAGGCATTTAGGATCATTGGTATCTCCAGCGGTGAGGCTGAGTCTTTGGGCCTCTCACTCTCTCACCGCAGGCAGGTCAGTGTCTTTCTGTCTTCTACAGTCTCCTCCCGGCCTAGCCCCCCCCCGCTCTGTCTGCTATCTGTTCCCCCTCCCCCATATTTCGAGGGCGCTCAAGGTCGCCAGCAACCCCCTATGGTAAAAACCAAAATCATAAATCACTGCTCACCTTCACTCTTCATTCCTCTTTTTTCCCAACTTTGGTATAAATTCCCACACTGTCTTCAATCCCATTCTTCCCTCTAGGTTTCAAAACAGCTGTTCACCACACCTTTATCTTCCCCATCCAAACCACGATCTTTTCTCCCGTTAATCCCCCCCAACCCACTCCTTCAAATTCCCTGCCTTCCTTCCGAAAGTTCTCCTGTCGTTAAGGTCCTGAAAGTCCCTGTGGTGTCCATCTTGTATACCCCGTGTTTCCCGCTCCATCCCTCTCCCTTCCACAGATCTCCTAATTTCTCTCTTCCCACTGTTTTGTCCTTCCCTCTCCCGCCCCTCTTGTTTCCTGCCCCCCCCCCCCCTTGTGTGTTGTGTGTTAGCTCCTCATACGAGCCTCGACAAGGTATTAAAAAAATAAACAAACAAAAAACATATGTTTGTTGCATTTAATTCCTTCCACATTACTTCTATGTCCACCTAACCATCCTCCCTTTCTTTTCTTTTTTCCTGAAATTTCATTGCAACTTGTACCTGCCCCCTTTTCTGATTTGTCTATAAATATGTTGATTCTCTTGCAGTAACCTTGAGGTGCATGCCAGTTGATGAAGCCATTGTTTTGTAAGAAAAAAAACAAAACAGAGGAAGACAGAGTAGTCCATATTTGTGCTTGTTTTTGTAGTTGAAGTGAAGATGACCTGACTTACTGGAAAGCCTAACACTTGTGCAAAGAGCACTTGCATATGGTAGTGTTGTCCTTTTGCTGTTGACTGCCATTTGCAGCAATTGGTTCGATTATAATCAGTCCTTTTATTATGTTTTTACTTTTTCCTCTTTCCAAGGTTTCATGGCTACAGTTATTAATGCTAATAACTTATTATGGAATTCCTTTATTCAAATTTCCTCTCCCCTTGTGTCCCTCTCCCCCATCTATGTTTGCTCGTGTGTGCATGTGTTTTCCGGTGCGCACATGTACAATCCAGTATCGACGGAGTGCTCTATCATGGCGGTGATCATTCGAATGGAAGGACTACCCGATGCAGCAGGCCCAGTGGATATCCGCCGTTTCTTTACTGGTCTTGCTGTTCCCTCTGGAGGAGTGCAAATAATTGGAGGGCGGCTTGGAGAGGTGTACGTCACTTTTGAGAGCGATGATGAAGCTCGCCTTGCCATGATGCGCAACAGAGGCATGATAATGGCATCAAGGATCCGGCTGCTGCTTAGCAGCAAGTCTGAAATGCTGAGTGCCATTAAGTGGGGTCATTCAAGTTCTGAGGAAGGGTCGTCAAAGACAAGGACAACCCGGAGTGTTGAGGAAGATGGCCCAAGGATGCTTCCAGCAATTTCTTGTAATGTCTCTTTTTCTGGTGCGCATCATTTGCCAATTGGACAATTGGGAGAATCAGGTAACTCTGAACCAATGTTTTTGCCAAGAAATGACATCCCTTCTCCACCTTCATTGTCTAGACCTCCACTGGTAACTCAAGAACAGGTGCCCAACCCACAGAGAATACTGCAACAGGGGCCCCAGCTGCAGGGGAATTTCCCAATGGGAACAGCACAGCATGGGAATCGAACACCAATTGACTCCAAAGATCTGGACTCGAATACAAGTTCTAGCAGACTTGCTCATCTTGGAGTGGATGGTGTTGGTTCTACTTCACCTGAATTGACATCTGCATGGTCAAAAAACAGTGAAAGATTGCACTCACCTGGGTATAGAGGGATTTTGAACAATCTCAGAGAAAATGATGTGAAAGCTTCTGCTTCTAATGTTGTCGTTGACCAGGAAAATCTTGTAACAGGGAGACAAAATGTAATTCCTGTTGAAAAATGGTATTCCACAATTAATTGCCCAGATCAAAAGTTTAAAGAAAGTACTAAATGGGATATAAAATCTAGCAGTATGTCCAACCAACAGGCTCTTCTCAAGCCTGCAAATTTAAACTTGCAACTTTCCCTCGAGTCTAGTATTCGAAAAGATTTGAAAGATGATGTACTAAAAAGGAAAGAATGTAAGAGGAAGGAAGAAAACACAAATTCTAAGGATGTGAATCTGGATTATGGTAGAAGTGGGTTGAGCTATAATAAGGAGCACAGTCAAAGTTTAATAAGTGACGGTGGATATTCAAATAAATTAAAGGACTGGGAATTGTTGGATCACAAAGAAACTAAATTAACTTTGAAAAGCTCCTGTTTATCCCTTAACGTTGCAGGTGATTTGTATATCCAGGTCTGTGCACTCCCATCAGATGTTGATGAAGATGATATTTATTTTTTATTTGATAAGTTGAAAGTGGATTGCGTGATTTTAAACAAGGATCAAAAAGAGCAGTGTGTTGGAACAGCTTATGTATGTTTTGCAACACCAAGTGATGCAATTGCTGGATTGCAGCAACACGGCAAGTACATTTACAAACGTGGAAGGAGGTGGTGCAAAGTAGAAGTGTATCCAGCAACTGAGAATGATTGGAGCATTGCACTTCAGAATGCATCAGCTCAACTGCAGTCTCGCTCATCGTGTCGTTCTCGCTCTTGCTCTTGCTCATTGGACCATTCCCCACTTTGCGACCATTCCCCACTTCGCGACCGTTCTCCACTTCGCGACCGTTCTCCACTTCACGACCGTTCTCCACTTCGCGGCCGTTCTCCACTTCGCGGCCGTTCTCCACTTCGCGACCGTTCTCCACTCAGCGGACCGTTCTCCACCTCGCGACCGTTTCTCCATCTCCGACCGTTCTCCACCTCGCCGACCGTTCTTCCACCTCGCGGACCGTTCTCCACTTAGCGACCGTTCTCCACATCGCGACCGCTCTCGACATCGCGACCTCTCTCGACATCGCGACCGTTCTCCACTTCACGACCGTTCTCCACTTCG
Source organism: Eptatretus atami (assembly GCA_035128595.1). NCBI lineage: Eukaryota > Metazoa > Chordata > Myxini > Myxiniformes > Myxinidae > Eptatretus > Eptatretus atami. Next base: position 85,268,623 of record CM068960.1, on the reverse strand, counting down.
CGACCATTCTCGACATCGCGACCGCTCTCCACTTCACGACCGCTTTCGACACCACGACCGCTCTCAACTTTGTGACCGCTCCGCACTTCGAGACCGCACTCCACTTCGCGACCATTCTCCCCATCACTCTCATTTGAGCTCTTATTCAAATTCACAACATCTTCACTCAAAGGATTTGCATTTAACAGGACCGAATGTCAAATCCACTTCTAAAGAATCGCTGTCATCTCTTGACCTCTGTGTTCATGTCACGGGTTTGCCCAGCTTCACTGATAAAGATATGTTATTGTGGTTCTTCAACAAACTGTCTGTAGTTGAGCCAGTAGTTCTAAGCAATTCAGGAGCATTTATTGAAGCATTAGTTGAGTTTTCCACATGTGCAGATCTTTTACTCGGTCTCAGTCGCACCGGGCAGCACTTTGGCAATCAACAGATTTTTGTTCAGTCCATTTCAAACAATATGAAGAGACAGAAGATGCTAGAGTTTCAGATCAACAAAGAAAATGAGCTGGAGAAGTTCAGGAAAAAGTGTCTGCTTGTGCAAAATCTCCCCAAAAATGTCAGCAAGAAGGAAGTGCAGATTTTTTTTGAAGGGTTTGGAGTTTCAGAGGACAATGTTCTAATGTATAAATATGACTGTGAAGCCTTGGTTGCATTCACCTCTGAAGAACTGGTTTCATATGCTCAACAACTCCAAGGCAGGAAACTGGCTGGTCGGTTCGTTAGCCTGATTCCAATGGTACACAATATATATAATAGGTACAGGTGCTATATGTGTGACAAGTCTCAAGTAGTATGCACTGATTTGGATTGCTTAACAAAAAGAATACATGCCCCTACTCTTATTACTGGAAATCCTCAGTTACAATCAAGTTCTATTTGTTTGCAACGACGTTTTATTTTGCCTTCTCCTCCATTGCAACAGCCTTTGGTAGTTCCACAACCTCCTTTTGCTGGAAATCCTCAGTTTATACCAAGTCCTGTTTTCTTGCAACCACAATTTAGGTTTCCTCCTCCTACTCCCCCTCCCCCTTTTCCTCTTCCTCCATGTCCTCTACCTCCTCCTACTCCCCCTCCCCCTTTTCCTCTTCCTCCATGTCCTCTACCTCCTCCTCCTCCATTGCAACAGCCTTTGGTAGTTCCACATCCTCCTTTTGCTGGAAATCCTGAGTTGAAACAAAGTCCTGCTTTCTTGCAACCACGTTTCAGTTGGCCAGCTCCTCCATCACAACAGCCTTTAGTAATATCACAACTTTTTGTATCACAGTTGTCTCAACAAATTAATCATACACAGATGACTGCAGGCCAGACTCTTCAATTTCCACACGTATCTGGCTCACGGCCACCTATGTTTCCACCAGGAACTCTAAAAAGAAACAACAGCGGTGCAACCACAAATGCAGACTCCAGTGCAATGCTGAAGTTACTTGGAAAATTGGACAACAATAAAATGTTGACACCTCACCAGGAAAACATACGTGAAGTAAAAGGTAATGCTCCTGGCAACTTTGTGGCGGTGCCCCATCGCCAAGTTTGCTTACAAGGAAAGGAGAAACGACAAGGAAGAGAGAAAGTAGAAGGGAGGGAGAGACGAGATGGAAGGCAGAAAGAAGGAAAGGAGAAAGTAGAAGGAAGGGATAAACGAGAAGGAGGGGATAAACGAGAAGGAAGGGATAAACGAGAAGGAAGGGATAAACGAGAAGGAAGGGATAAACGAGAAGGAGGGATAAACGAGAAGAAGGGATAAACGAGAAGGAAGGATAAACGAGGAAGGAAAAGGGAAGAACGAAGGAAGGAAGGAGGAGAAACGAGAAGGAAGGGAGAAACGAGAAGGAAGGGAGAAACGAGAAGGAAGGGAAGAACGAGAAGGAAGGGAGAAACGAGAAGGAAGGGAAAACGGGAGGGAAGGAAGGGAGAGAAACCACAAGGAAGGGAGAAACCAACAAGGAAGGAGAAGGAGAAACCAGAAGAAGGGAGAAACAGAAGGAAGGGAGAAACCAGAAGGAAGGGAGAAACCAGAAGGAAGGGAGAAACCAGAAGGAAGGGAGAAACTAGAAAGAAGGGAGAAACCACAGGGAAGGGAGAAACCACAGGGACAGGAGAAACCACAGGGAAGGGAGAAACTAGAAGGAAGGGAGAAACTAGATGGAAGGGAGAAACTAGATGGAAAGGAGAAACTACAGGGAAGGGAGAAACTACAGGGAAGGGAGAAACTAGAAGGAAGGGAGAAACTAGATGGAAGGGAGAAACTACAGGGAAGGGAGAAACTAGAAGGAAGGGAGAAGCTAGATGGAAGGGAGAAACTACAGGGAAGGGAGAAACTAGAAGGAAGGGAGAAACTCGATGGAAGGGAGAAACTACAGGGAAGGGAGAAACTAGAAGGAAGGGAGAAACTAGAAGGAAGGGAGAAACTAGATGGAAAGGAGAAACTAGATGGAAGGGAGAAACTAGAGGGAAGGGAGAAACCACAGGGAAGGGAGAAACCACAGGGAAGGGAGAAACTAGAAGGAAGGGAGAACCTAGAAGGAAGGGAGAAACAGGAAGGAAGGGAGAAATGGGAAGGAAGGGAGAAACTGGAAGGAAGGGAGAAACTAGAAGGAAAGGAGAAGCTCGAGGGAAAGGAGAAGCTCGAGGGAAAGGAGAAGCTGATGCCCAGGCAAGTTTTTCAGGGAGGTAAAGCTGCAGGTGATTCTCCAATCGTTAAAAATCAGGTTCCTGGTAATCATGCTGAGTGTCACAATAATTTGCTATCTGGACCAATAACAGTTCAAATGGGAAATTTGCCTTTGAAGGTGAGTATTCAGCAAATTATGGATTTCTTTAAAGACTATCACATTTTTTCAGATTCTATCCATCTACAACGACCTGATCCCTGGCATCCCACACAATCATGTCGTGCACTTGTTAATTTTGAAAGTCCAGAACAAGCGGCCCTGGTTGTTAGAGTTCACGACAGAAGCACATTTGGTTGTCAGAAAGTCTTCCTCAGGCTCCTTCCTCATCTAGTTTTTTCTTCTGTTTTAAAGTAGCATAATGCCTCTTCTTGCTTTTCGTCTGATAATACCTTTGTGAATACGAGGGATTGATTGTACGCTGCTTTCCCCCAATTTACCACATGCCTAACGGAGCAAGTTCAAAAATGGCGAACTCATTTCACAAGGAAAGTTGTCACTTACTCGGTTTTGTCGCGTTTAGTTGGGGTAAATTGAAGATTGTTTGATTGTTCGAGTTTGATGAAGATTGAAGTTCAAATAAACTTAATGAAAAACAAGACTGAAAAAAATGACACATTTTCCATTGGCATAACTCCATGACTTAAACGTTTTTGTTCTTTTTAAATTATACTTGCAATCGGTATTTAGTTTTGACACAACATTATTTTTCCTCAACTAAGCGCTGTGAGAATTGTGCTGAACAGAAATGTGTTGTTTTGTTTTTGTTGGGTTTTTATTCTCAAGCAGAAGTGTTCCTGTGTCTTATTCACTCTACCAAATCCATTCTTTGTTGTAGAATTTTGTTTGTTTTGAATGAACCATTTGTGAGATTTTTTTGTTTTCATGCTAATTTTCTGTGCCTATTATTTGGTTTAATGATAAGGTTAGTAAGATGGTTTATGGAAAATGGACTTGTGATGCATTATGTTTAATTCTTCTACATCTTTTGAATACACAACATTGTAAACGGTAATACTTATTTACCTTTTACGTTGTCTTTTTTTTTAACACCCTTTTTCCATATGTTGATAAACTACTGTTATATGGAAATAAAAAATGTACACTTCGAATTAAGGAAAGCTATACTGGAATATAAAGTGAGCTGTTTGTGATATTATTTACTTCATTGGCCACACATTGGCATTGTAATATTGATTAAATTTGTTAATTATAACCTGTTTAAAACGAAACTTTTGATGTTAATATTTTGATATTGAAATAAGTTTATCTTGCGTTAGTACAGGCCAAAGTTATTGTTCTTTTTCTTTATATGCTTTGCCTTTATATAAGATGTTTGCTTTTGCAGTCTTAAAAAAGGAAATGTGGACTGTCTGATTGTTGTTTCTGAGTTATATGTTTTTTTTCAAAATACAAATAAAAACGACAGGGTTGAGTCAATGTTTTTCCTCAAAGAATATATTTTGTTTTTTAATCTCCCAATAAATAGGATGGTCTCATATCGTATCATTTATAGTGATGTTATGAGGAATGTTCAAGTTTTCAATGTTTCTGCAGATTACACATGACATTGTACTACATCACAGCCTCAACTGCTTTGTCACATGGTCTATCCAACAATCTTATTGGTAATATAGAGCTGATGAGACACTGGTCACCAAAAATATTAGCCCATGTTGTGCTTTATTAGTAAAGCTTCCATATTGATGTTATCAATAAGTTTTTGGTGTTTGTACCTCCTGTGCATGGCAATTGAAATATGCGATTGTAAATTGGCATGTTTGGCACAGCATCAGCATGGGGTGATTACTCGAGTTGGTGTCGGCACAATGTTGAAAAACATTGGGCACATACGGCTTTCCCTTTCTGAACTGATTTTTTCTCCACCGCTTTGCTTGCCTCACCACACTCAAGATTCATGAACTTGAGGTGGATTCAAAGTGAATGGATAATTTGTCGAATACATTCCGGTAAATTATTTGTTCTGATGTCTGCCCATTTACACTTTTCCAAATGGAAGAGGGCCGTCAAAATATTTTTTTATTTCCTCCCTTCTCAGCTGTCCCCTTCCCCCTCCCAAATTATTTATGATAAAATGAAAAGGGCAAGCTTTGGTGATGTTTTGACCAAAGTTGGTGTGAATATGCAAAGTTGGTGAGAAAAGTAGCCCAGATATAGGTTTGAAACTGACTCATCTCATGGTACAGAAACGGAAGCCCCACAAATCCATTGGGGAATTGGCACATGATATTTGCCACGTGGTGGTGATTGCACACTCAGGCTTGGGGGCATCTGCCTAAGAAAACCTGGCCTGGGACTATTTTCTCCAAGCCCTCCCAGACTCGGACCTCAGAGTGCAACTGCTTGTTTGGCGCTCATCTCCCCCCACCCCGCCTCTCCAATGAGCCAGGCGGCTGACACCTCAGCCTGATGGGAGGCGGCAGGGCTCCTGGCACAGGGGAGGGAGGGTGAATGTCATCCCATAACAGTGAAGCAGGCAGGCCCTGCAAATAACAGTGGGCCTAGGGGTGGGTCCACCCAGGATAGGGGGGCAAACCTGGAGAAACTGGTTCAGGAAATGGTGGGCCAACAGTTGGCAAGATCTGGGCCATGGCAAGCCAATCCAGAGATGGCGTCGGACAGGCCATCGGGAAGTAAGACAACTCAAAATGACGGGGGTTGGGGGGGGGATTCAGAATTCCAGAGGTATACATCTTACCTGGTGAGGAGTTTTCATTGTGATTGCACGGGTTACCTGTCACGGGACTACAGAGCCCAGTACAGGGATAGAATCCAGTACCCCATGTTACTAACTCCGCCCAGAACGACCGGACAAGCCGGCCACCTACCACCGCCCTGCACCCCCCCGCCCCCTCGACTCAGGAATTGTCCACGCCGACTGCTTATGGCCATACAAGAGTGACGAGACGCCCTCATGGATCGCTTCGACCTTCGAGGCAGAGGTAAGACCGAGCACTTTTGCAGATGTAGGGGATAGATGGTTATTAGGATAGGAGAGAGTATTAGGATAGGATAGAGTAGTGAGTGCAGAGGTGAGCAACCGCCCCACATGAGGGCATAGGAGCACTAGCCATAGGGGGAAATAGTAGTTAGAAGGGGGAAAATAGCCTTTGATGGGAGTGTAAGGAACATAATTGGTTAGAGACAGATTAACTTGCAGTAGGGACATAGTGAGTTTAGCTGCGTAGTGTTTAAAGGGTGTGTGCATAGCGTACGGGATGATAATGTCAGCATGAGCTAGTTAGAGGGAAAATTGCTCAATAGATGGTGCCAAGATGAGTGAAAATGCGAGTGAATTTAAAACGGAGTGAATAAGGGAGAGCGCTCCGGGAGTTAATGTGTATATGGAATGATTGGGGGGAGTGAGTCTCGCCCAAAAAAACTTGGGGCTAGTTTACAACTTAGCTTGTGGGATCTCGTTAAATTGACATGTGGATGTCATTTTGTGGTTGGTGCTGTGTGTGTAAATGTTGAATTTTACTGTGTGCGATAGTGTTTTTGACCAGCTATGAGTGTGGCTTGTGAGAGGTGCATATTGTTGAAGAAGGCATCCCGGGACCTGGGAGCCTTTCGGCCAGGGTAGGCTGTGAGCCCGGAGGGGCAAGTTAAATGTGAAGGCCCCGGGTACCCAAGGGAAGGGACCCAGAGCGCCAAGTGCCAGTGAGGGCATCAGGGAGGAAGCCAGAGAGAGCTCCACCCTCTGCTCCCCAGATTTCGAATCATAGAGTGAGTAAGCTTGTAGGTGGCCTCAGCATCCTGAAGGTGACAGTTTGATGATTAGACAGGTAGGTAGACCTGCCGATGGAGCCACACTGCCCAATATTGTGCTTCGGCTCGAGAGAAAATTAAAGGGACAGACCTGAACTTGTACTAGCACCAATGCGTGGGACAACAGGTAATTTGGGTTGTTAGAGCGACATAGTATTAGGAAAGACATATTGGTGAGCCTCAGGAGAGTTTAATTATTGATAAAAGATAGGATAGTTAGAAATATTGTGTTTTCCTTTTCGCACCGCACCATCTATCACTCGGATAATTGTCGGCTGCTGGACTTGCCCGCCTGGAACGCTGGGGGACATCGCTTGTGGTGTGGCTGCACCAACTGCCTGTGACCATTTGCATTTTTT
>CM068960.1:85201115-85213161 GCA_035128595.1 Eptatretus atami | reverse complement strand
TCCACAACTTTTTGAGATATCCTGTACACAAACGGACAGACAAACTAACAGAAAGGGGTGAAAACATAACCTCCTTCACCTTCGGTGGCGGAGGTAACTAACATGTCCGTCTTTACGAAAGTCTTTACGAAAAACAGTGAAGCCTCAATCATGGTTCAATACATAATGTGATCGGAGGAGTTGTTTTATTGATGACTGAGATGTCCATTATGCTGGAGAGATTTAATCATGTTACAATAGCACGAGAAGTGGGTGAGCTCAGAATTATCAAATTTGGATTGATATTTGAGTTGTCATGTTTGGCCTTGCTTTGCATAAATGGTTACAAAATACAAGAAAGGTGACATGTTGTTTTCACTCTCCAATTTTCCATGATGTGTCTTTTGTACTGCCCAACTGTGTAAACAAACTTTCATAATTTCCTATTGCAAGTACCTGTACATGGGTTGCTCCATGAGTTATGATTATGGATATCCACAATTAGTGCAGCAGATAACTGCAAAATACCCCTAGAATACTTCGGTTTGTGATGCAAGCATGAAATTTAGCACAAATACTCTCTTTGGTCTACTGTGTTAAAAAATGGTGCTGGCCACGAAAAAAAATCAGATGGCGACCATTTTCCAAGATGGCCACCATCCAAATTGAAAAGTATTATTCCTAAAGCAAGTATTTGGATTAAAGACAATATTTTGAGGCTATACCTAGGTTTTAGGGTCAAAGAATCTAATAGGAATGTTGTCTGGGCTCTAGTACATAATCAAATGGTCAAAGCAAAGATGGCGTCCAAGATGGCCACCATGAAATCTATAAATCCTAATATTTCAGGAACTGTGCTGAAAGATTTTCTTATTTTCATCAGAATATCTTATGATGCAAGCATGAAATTTAACATAAATGATCTCTAGTCTCCAAGGATCACTCTTTATGCAAAAATATTGCTCCTGCTGAAAATTAAAATGGCTGCCATTTTCAAGATGGCTGCTAAGCCATATCTCCAGAAAATCAAGCTGGTAATAATCATTTATCATTTCACAAAATTTAGTGGTAAAATACTTTTATTTCTGATTTATTGCATAAATGTTCACTTGTTTGTCATATATTGCAAAATTACCTGTCACAACAAAGATGGCGTCCAAGATGGCCGCCGTAAAACTTAAAAATATTTCATCAATGAATAAACATAGAAATACTAAGTACTATAAGTCGGCAAATAGGTAATAAAGATAATGGATTTCATTTAGAATTATTACTTATTTTGTCAGATTGCATTTTAGAGGGTGGAGGAAAGCTTAGCATAATTATAATAGAGTGATGTCAGCGCACAACCAGGGCACACTGGTGACGTCACTGCTGTGTAACTCAGCATGGGGTTCAGTGTCAGCTGATCTAGCTTTACTAATGCTGTAGTAATAGACTAGTAGTTGTAGTATAGTTTAGTTTAGTGTCCCAAATGCTGTCTAACAGCCCCATATCCAGTAGCTAGTAAACAGTAGTTTGTAGTTACTAATTTAGTTAGATAGCCGCGCCTGAATTGACAGGGTGTGCCAGTGCGGGAGAGCCGAGCCAAGGGTAAGGGGCTATACATGACTTGCTCATGTAGTTACCCGAATGGTGTACAGATCACACGGGACTTAAATGACAGGATGAATGATCGGGCTAGGTGTAGGTCACCTGAACCTAGTCGTATCCATACAGGAATGTGCGTTGATTAAGGTGGTAAAAGGATAAACCCTCGGCCTTAATCAAAATGGCAGATGCGAATCCAATTTTAGCAAGAGGCAAACAGACTGGACTAGATGCTGTCTTTGCCAAAAAGACAAAAAGAATGAAGCCCTGACTTCCCCTCCTACCCATCATGTTCCAGAACATGATGGGTATACTATGCTAGCGACCAATATACCTCTATTCAATGAGATCAGTGCACTCCATTGATTTTAGACCCAGCTAGACTGAATGAGGGTGGAGGTATAGAGGCAACGCTGTGAGAAGGAATGAGGCAAATACCACATGAGTTGTTGGTTGTTATTTAATAACACTAAACTCGATCGTGCCAAGAAACGTCGATCCGACTCTCGTGGTAGTGAAACAGATGAAGGGCATGTGAAGTAGCGACGAACTAGCCATGATGGTCAAGTATGTATATGTGTTAAAAAGACATCACCTGAATCTGACCTTCGGCAAGTTATGACCATGAACTTGGACAAGAGGCTGCACGAGTGTGCTCAAACACTGAATGATGGCACGTTGTTAGCAAAACTGGGTGGTGGAGATGCCATTGCCAGGAACTAAAATACCATCGTGCCTGTCTCACTGTACAACAGGGAGAGATACCATCTCAGAAGTCTTGAGAAAGACACATCAAACTAAGAGGAACCAGATGTGTACCCACTGTATTCTTTCGGAATTGGTGAATTACATTGTTGAAACCAGTCTGAATTCAGACGGTCCCACAGTCTTCCCCTTGCAGATATTTACCAGTTATACAACAACGTCTGGCACAACTGGCTGTTGATACTCCACTGTCAATACCACAGATTAAGGATAAATTATTGGCTGAAATCCCTGAGCTTGAAGCTCACAAAAAAAGAAGAGGTGTGCTTTTAGCATTCCAGAAAGATGTGGCTTTGTCACTATCAAAAGCATCAGAATACTCTGATGCACTGTGATGGCTAAAGCTGCAAAAATCTTGAGACGACACATACTAGACCATCAATCAAGATTTGATGGCACATTTCCTGAAGGCTGTGTTAAAGATGCTATACCACCCATTCTCCTTCAATTTGTCGGGATGTTGAACATGGAGCAGACATCAAATCACAGCTGAGATTTGGGGCTTCAAAGTCTGACCAGGCCATTTCCAGCTGCTGCAGTATAACTGCTATTCCGATACAAAGAGGAGCAGCAACACACAGACACTCCAAAGACAGAGAAACACCATTCCCAGTGTACATGGGTCTCTCTATCTTTGCCAAAACCAGGAAGAGAAGCCTGGTAGAAATGCTGCATGAGCATGGCCTCAGCATCTCTATGACGACTAACCGTCCATGGTTGATTTTCCCTTTGCAAAATGGGAAGAATTTTTCTGTCCATTCTGAACCATATCTGTCAAGTTAGTAAACCTTAAAAAAAAAAATCTTGATTTTGTTCCAAACGCTAGTTCGTGAACAATGGTTTATAGCTATTGTGGCAGCCATCTTGGACTCCCATCTTTGTTTCAGCAGTATGCATGGGAACTAGGAATCTAAAACTATGTCCACCTAATTATGTTGATCCCAAAACCTAGGTATAGATCCAAAAATTATGAGTCTATGTCTATTATTTCCTGAAATATGAGCATTATTTTGGTTTTGCGGCAGACATCTTGGATGCCATCTTTGTACAACCATGCTGTGAGGTGTACATTACAAAGAATAATCATGCTAAATCTTAGACACAAAAAAACTTTGGTTTACACCTTAATGTTGTGTTTTGTTTCAAATATTTAGCTGCAGAAGAGGAATTTTCTGTGCATATGGCGGCCATCTTGAAAATGGTCGCCATCTTGGAATTTTGCGTGGCCAGCGCCTTTTTGAAAAATTGTGGACCTCAAAGAGTATTTGTGCCAAATTTCATGCTTGCATCACAAACCGAAGTATTTTTGCAGTTATTTGCTGCACTAAATAATTGAACGATTCACCTCTGACTTTGTCCGATTCATTTTGCTTCTATTCAGAATTACCTTTAATCTTTTGTTGACCTTTTAAGCAGAGGTTGCAGATCAAAAAAAAATCAAAAAATCTATTTTCCCACAGTTATGCAGGTTACACAATATACGAGTAATTTCTAGATTATGTGTTGCTGCACATTATCATTTGTGTGGGTATGCACAAATTATCACCTGTTTGATGGAGGTGGAAAACACTGTCTCAGGCATTGTTCCAGAATATCTCATAAATGCACGATTGGGTTCAGATGTGGTGACTGAAGGCCATGACATGGATAACATCAGTGTCATGCTCATCAAAGCATTGGGCGACGTTCTCTGTGGATGGGGGCAGTGTCATCCTGGAAGACGCTTCCTCCCGGCAGGAAATAAATGCTGCCAAATGGGAGTGAAGGTGATCACTCGGTTCCATTAAGTAGCTATTGGCACTGACCTTGCCTTCTGAGGGAATGACTACACCCAAACCATGCCAGGAAAATGTTCTGCACAATATTACAGAGCAACCAGAAGCCTTCACTGTTGGAACCAAGCATTTAGGGTTGTGAAGGATGATTCATCTAACCATATCACATTTCTCGACTGCACGGTAATCCATTGCCTGTGCTCTTTGTACCACTGGACTCACATTCGTGCATTGCCAGGTGTGATGTGCGGTTTGTGCACTGCAACCCGACTATGGTATCCCACTCATTGGAGTTCTCGGCGGACCATTTTTGATGAAACTGGCTACACGTGCCCCGGTTGAAATTTACAGTCAACCGATCTGCATTTGCTCGCCTGCTTTGCCTTCCTTGCACCTCAATTAATGCACGCATATCACGATCCTGAAGTATGCGCTTCCCCGACCTTTGCCCTTTGCTGATGATGTCTTTCCCTCGGAGTTCCATGCCGGCATCACTTTAGACACTGCTACTTGTGAAACATCAGCAAGTTGAGCTGCCTTTTTCACTAAAGCTCCTACCAAACGTGCCCCAACAATCACCCTCTTTCAAAGTCATTGCGGTCTACTCTTGCAGCCATGTTAGCCATAATTATAGGCAACTTGGCCTGTGCAGACTTTTTATATATGATCTTGAACATGCTGGGATGTTATTTGCTTAATTAACACATGGGCCACACCTGTGTGGAAGCCATTGCTTTCAAGGTACTTGGTGTCCCTCATTTATCCAGGTGTTTGCTTCTCTTTTTTTTGTCCACTACCTGTATCTTGCACGATGAAATGTGCTGACTTTGACATCTTGTTTATTATATTAAATAAAGACATATTTCAAAATTTTGTGCAGTATCCTATCCTGTCCTACAATATTAAATAATTCAACTAGAGGGGGAGCACTCGGGAGAGTGCAAAACCTCCGCCGCCAGTACTGCTGGGTCACTCAATCGAACTTATATCTTATTCATTAAATATGATGTCAACAGTGCTGACGGAGTTATAAAATCTTTTCTCCAACATTTGGGGGGGGGTTGGAAATCACTTAAAACATGTAGAAATGCAAAAAAAGAAATCGAAATTTTGTTGAAAAAAAAGTTGCAAAAAATATTTTTTTCTCTAACAATTTTTTTTGGGGGGGGGGGGGGGGGGTTGGAAATCACTTAAAACATGTAGAAATGCAAAAAAAAAAAAATTTTTCTCTAACAATTTTTTTTTTGGGGGGGGGGACAAAGTCCAAAATCTAATGGCATGATCCTTGGACCATACTTAACCCCCCACCAAGTTTCGTCGAAATCCGTCGAGGAGTTTTTCCGTAATACTGTTCACAAACAAACAAACAAACAAATAAACCAATGTCACCCGCAGGGTGACCCGTATCTTGCCAAAAGGTGACCACGGTGACTTCTTTAAGGTCACACTGAGGTGAACAGAGCTGCTATCCACCAGGAGTGACTCCTTGAGGATATCTGCCGACGAGAGATTCCGATGAGAATCGTTCTACAGAGTAACCATGAAAAATATGTGTTTGCCTCATAACGTCACCAAATGACGTCATAATGTCTCAAGCTTGACAATCTAGAAAGCACTCATCGAGGTGTTCAATTTGAGGTACTACACGATATGGTTCCTAAAACTTGAAAATTTGACCTTGGGGTCAAAAATGTTTGACCTCAGGCGCTAACCATGAAGGTCAAGGCCAATCGCCACCAAAAACTAATCAGCTGAGCGCCAGACCATATACTACATTCCCATAAAGTTGAGACGATTCGATTAAATTACTCAAAAAATAAGGGTTTCGTCGACTCCCTGATTTGCAACAAAGTGACCTTGACCTTTGACCTTGACCTTCAAATTTTATGCGCTGAAAGGGACCTCTATAGGCCTCTGATATGCGAAGTTACAAAAATTTCCAATGATAACTGTGCTCTGCAGAGTGATTTCTACGTGATTACAGACAAAAAAAAAAAAAAACATATGAAGGTCAAGGCAATCGCCACCAAAAATTAATCAGCTGAGCACCAGACCATGAACTATATTCCCATGAAGTTTGAAGACGATCGATCAAAATTACTCAAAAAATAAGGGTTTCGTCGACTCCCCTGATTTGTGACAAAGTGACCTTGACCTTTGACCTTGACCTTCAAAATTTTGTGCGCTGAAAGGGACCTCTATAGGCCTCTGATATGCGAAGTTACAAAAATTTCCAATGATAACTGTGCTTTGCAGAATTTTTTATACGTGATTACAGACAAACAACAACAACAAAAAAAAACATACAAGCTGACTAACATATCTTGCAAAACTATCGTTTTGGCAAGATAACAAACAAACAGAAAGGGGTGAAAACAGTAACCTCCGATCTTCGATGGCGGAGGTTTATTATGTATGTATGTACGTAATGTATGTACTTACATCTGAAAATCATAGAAAGAAACAGGGCTGCTGGTTGGGGCCAAAAATGACACTGCTCTTGCACCTTTGTGCCATGTGTTGCCATAACTACCAAGTTTGGTGAATTTCTGCCCAACCTTTAGGAGATGTGTCGCGTGACAGGTGGACAGACTGACAGATGGTGCTGATTACAATATCCTCCCCATGTTTTTTTTTTTCCAAAAAGAATGAGGATAAAAATCCACTCCCCCATCCCTCATCGCCGGGTCTTACAATTTTTGCCCGATCCTCCCCAAATTTTGCACACATATTGCCAGTATACAGGGTCATGTCATAGGCACATGGGGATGGTGTGGTTGGGAAGGGGAGTGTTGACAGCTTGCCAATACTCCCAAAGGGAGCGGGTGTTTCTATTGCTCAAAATTTGAGTGGAAGGGTATTCCTTAACCTGACTGCCAGTTGTAATCATTCACGTCACTTGTGATGAAAATCATCATCGTCATCGACATCCTACAGTAGTTTGACTGGTATGCACTCCTGAATTGCTGGACAGAATGAGTTGAATACTGATACTTGTACCAGGAATGTGTACGGGGTAGTTTTAGACTTTAGAGGGTTAAAATATTCCTAGTACCGGGGGTTCAGGATGGGGAGGGGATCCCAATTCTCTCTCTGTAAATACAGTACATATGGCATAGTGCCATTCCTGGTGCAAGCATGTGTGGAAGTAATTTTGCACATAGACATATACACATACATACACACACCCACATGCACTCACACATACACACACACACACACACAAGATAACGTGCACACATTTATAGACACTTGTACTCATACAAGTATAGACAAACACAAACACCATAATATAAGGTAAAATATACAGTCGTGGCCAAAAATATTGGCATCCCTGCACTTTTATCAAATAATGCAACATTTCTTCCAGAAAATTGTTGAAATAAAAAAAATATTTTGGTGTCAATATATGTATTTCTTTGGTTTGCAATGGAACAAAACAAAAAAACTCAAAAACTTACTAAATCTTAGCTTATTCCACACAGAAGTCCTAAAATGGCCGGACAATATTATTGGCACCTTTTAGAAGTTGTGAGAAATAATTAGATGTCAAGCAGGTGATTCTCCTTTACTTTGGAATTGAACTCACCTGTGGTGAGTTGCAGGTGCCTGTAATATAAAAAATCATTCATTCATCCAGTTTGAATAGAGAAAAGGAGTCATTCTGCTGTTTGTGTCACCGTGTGTACCGCAATGAGTATGGAGAAAAGAAAGAAAACCAGAGAATTGTCTGTGGAGGTCAGATACAAGATTGTAGCCAATAATGGATAATCTCAAGGCTACAAGTTCATCTCCAGAGACCTTGATGTTCCTGTCTCCACCGTATGCAATGTTATCAGGAAGTTTAAGGCCCATGGCACTGTAGCCAACCTCCCTGGACGTGGAGAAAGCACCTCGATGAACTGCCAAACAGATTCAGGCTGACCTTCACACACAAGGTACGACAGTTTCAACTCGCACCATCCGTCGCCAACTCAATGAAAGGGAGTTCTATGGTAGGAGACCCAGGAGGATCCCACTGCTGAGAGAGACGAAAAAAGCCCGACTGTAGTTTGCAAAAACACACCTGAACACGCCAAAATCCTGGGAGAATGTTCTGTGAACAGATGAGACCAAATTCGAGCTTTTTGGGAAAGCCCATCATCTCTATGTTTACAGAAAACAAAATGAAGCCCTCAGAAAAAAGAACACCTTCCCTACAAACATGGAGGAGGTTCAGTGATGTTTTGGAGTTGCTGTGCTGCTTTTGGCACTGGGTGCCTTGAATATGTGCATGGCATCATGAAATCAGGAGTTTATCAAGACATTTTGGAGCGCAATGTTCAACCCCTTGTCAGAAAGCTGGGTCTCTGTCGAAGGTCATGGGCGTTGCAGCAGGACAATGACTCCAAACACGCTTCAAAAAGCATACAGAAATGGTTCAAGACAAAATTATGAACTGCATGAAGTAGCCGGCAATGAGTCCACATCTAAATCCCGTTGAACACCTGTGGGGAGATCTGAAAACAGCAGTTGGGAGAAGGCACCCTTCAAATCTGGGAGAACTGGAGCAGTTTGCACAAGAAGAGTGGCCCAAACTGCCAGTGGAGAGGTGAAGGAAGCTCATTCATGGCTAGAGGAAGCGCTTAACTGCAGTTATTTTGTCCAAAGACTCTGCTTCCCAATATTTATTTGAGGGTGTCAATAATTTTGTCAATGCCATTTATTTTTATTTTTATGATTTAAAAGGATATATTAAGTTCTGAATCAAAAACAAAGGTTCTGTAATATTAACAGTGAAATAAAGACTTGTGGAGACCAAATACTTTTCTCAATTTCAACTTATTTTTGAGAAAATTGTGAGTTATTTGAAAAAAGTGCAAAGGTGCCAATATTTTTGGCCACGACTGTAAATGGATGAGTGTGTGTTTGTGTGTGTCATACTTTTTATTTATTAATTACATACGTCTGTTCATTAATTACGCATGATTGCAATGTAACTTTTGACTCTTTAGACTGCTGAGACCCCTTCAAACTTTGAAGACCCTTTAAGACTCTGAGGACCCAAAGGTACCAAGAGTCCTAAAGGTCCTTGAGGAACCAAAAGTCCCCAAGGACAAAAAACTCCCCGAGGACCCAAAGGTTCCCCCAAAGAGTCCCCGAGGACCCAAGGGTCCCCCAAAGAGTCCCTGAGGACCCAAGGGTCCCCCAAAGAGTCCCCGAGGACCCAATGGTCCCCCAAAGAGTCCCCGAGGACCCAATAGTCCCCCGAAGAGGACCCAGTGGTCCCCCAAAGAGTCCCAGAGGACCCAAAAGTCCCCCCAAGAGTCCTGAGACTCGACTCTACTACAAAAAAATCTGTTAGAATTCCCATGTTTTAAACGCACACCACGTTAAGGTATATAAAGCAGCTTAATATGTCGTCCAACCATAGCATGGCATTCTAAATACAAAATATTTCACAAAAACAATGATAACATTGCAACAAAGCATGTATTAATTAACACTAATAATATTTACAACAATAATAAGAATAGTAGTATCATATGGCAATAATAGAAACAAACATATACTCCCCATGCTAGCCCCAAGCACATCTGGGCTGAGAGAAAGGCAAGCTAATGCACAAGCAGTACAGCAGGCTGGTATGCAACAAGGCTATGAAGACCAATGAAAATTTGGTCCTTTGGACCAATGGGCCCACTCATATAATGTATAATTATGTGTGTTATAATTATGGTATAATTATGAAAATATAGTGTGCCAATTGTTCTGATTCAGCTGTTATTTGCATGGGGACAACTGTGTAGGAGTAGTTGGCCACATCGTAGCCCGAAGGCTGGGTTTTGGCCTTGATTTTCAAATATATATTATCTTGTTTAACCTTCATATGCACATAAAATTGCACCTTTGTTCACTTATGTGTATAAAAGGACCTTAGTTGAGGCACCCAGTTGGAGATTCTGTGCAGTTACTCTGTGTTTCTCTCCCCATGCATGCATGAATAAATGATTCAACTCTGTTACATTGAAACCTGATTAGAGACTGAGTTTTCTTCCATGATTTTTTGGCATAGTCGGCAGGATCACAAACCTCGGAGGAGATGGGATCGGCGGGCCGCGGCTGGGTGACAGCAAACACTGCCAGCTGAATCAGAGGTAAGGGAGCCTTTTGAAATTCGCTATTTTGTGTTTGCTCTCACTGCAGACCGTATGCTGCTCGTCTCCAATTTACCGGATAACGCAATCCTATAATTTAACCTCAGTGTTCAGAGTTGAATCATCTATATGGCGAATAGAAAACAGGTTAGAGTCCTGTTACATTCAAATGTTAAAAGGGGGTTAGAGGTCCCAATATAGAATAAGGGGTTGGAGTCTCCAAAATAATAATGAGTAAGAGTCCCCTTTGTGCACAATGTGGGTTAAAGTCTCACTGACTTGATGTCTCAAGTGTTGGTGAAATAGTCTTGTGTATAACGTTTTGTTGTATATGTGTGTAACAATCTGTATGTCGTAAATTGTGAAACTTAAGTATGAGCAATAAACTAGTAAAGTTGGGCCAGGCCGTTCCCCCTGATGAGAGAACTTGTGCCAGGTACATGTATGATGATTACGGGCCGGAGTCGAAAAGTGATGTAAGGAAATGGTGTGAGTGGACGACAGGCAATATAAAGTTGAATTTCCCAGAAGATGGTAGAATGGTTAGAAAATCTGAGAAAAGTATTGGAAAGTTGGGAACAAAATAAATAAACTGCTAACAAAGTGAATTGGAAGGTGTTCATGATGTGGAGTGATGAATGCAGGACAAAATGCAAAAAATCGAAGTTGTCCAGTTTGAAACATAACGTCGACAAGGCACAAAGTATTAATTATCAGTGATGTTACAACTCAAATACCACTAAAAACTGAAAAGAGCAAGAAGGTGCAGAAAGCCATAACAGCAGAATTAACTGTCGAGGAGGAAAATTAGGATGAAGATTGGCTGCCACCATACGCTCTGGCTGGGGTGAGTGCACCACCGTGCCCCACTGGAAGCGTCGGGCACAGCCGCGTCTAACTCTCCTTGCGCCGCTACATCGCAGACGTTAAAACAAATAACCGAGGAGAAACAAAGGAAAGTTGTAAGCCCTGTGACGGGGAGGTCAACTACTGGATCCATGGCTCGCGTCAAAGGACAGAGACCAGGTGTCATATATATATATATATATATATATATGTGTATATATATATATATATGTATATATTGTTACGGAAATGGCCCTTAATGGGACTACTAAGGATAGGATTAGCTCAGATCCCCCCATTAAATTCATGTATAGATAGGTTGTTTGGTATAAGGGACGATATGTGTGTGTTGGGAGGTGCAACAGACTGTTTTATGTTCATATGGTGGTGGAACGAGAGAAACGAGAGATGATTCTTCTTCCTCTCCTGTACGAACGGGAGGGGAGTGGCCTAGAGCGAGAGGTGTGGCCTGGACAGGAAGTGACGCGAAGGGGCGGAGCCTTTGGTCACTGAGTCGCCTGGAGAGGGAGTTGGTAAAAAGGAAACGAAAGGAAAAAGGAGTTCTCAGTTGGAAAAGAGAGCCGAAAGAAGGGAAGCATCAAGTCGGTTTTGGCGGTTTTGAAGACTGCAGGCGGTTGAGAGGAGTGCTTGTGTCTCGAAGCGAGCAAACAAAGGAGTGCTGTGTGTGAGGAACGGCCGGGTTCTCGAGGCGTGCTCGGAGTCGCTTCGAGGCGAACGAAGGAGGCACCGTGTTGTATCTGCCGGGAGAGACGCTGACCCGACCTGCACGTCGGTGATTCGACCGAGAGAGGCACTGAGAGGACGAAGCGGGAGTCGGGCTTCGAGGCTGGAAGGCCGGAGAGAAGACGCCGGACCTTCGGACGGTCCTTGCTCACCTCACGGCTTGTCACGTTTGCCGACCCGCCTGTGGAACTCGGACCTCGACTGGGGCCT
>CM068960.1:85148601-85169050 GCA_035128595.1 Eptatretus atami | reverse complement strand
TTATGATTTCTAATCATTTAATTAATCATAGTTTGCATGGCAAGATGTCAAGGCTTCCTTGTATTTCAACTACCAATGGTAGCAAGAAATCTATGTTATTAATTATTTATGTAATTTATTTAATTATAATTCATGTAAATTTATTGTAATTTATATTTTTAACTTTAGAGACAAATCTATTCATCAATGAGCATTGTGTGTCTGAAGTGTTGGCTTCTTGGCTGTTATTCAGTTTTCATGAGAATTCTCAGAACCTTAACCATCGTGTGACGTCACCCATTTACATATTTATGTAATTAAGTTAATTAATTAATGGGAATTAACTTAACTAAGGTAGTTAAAGCAGGTCAGTGCATCTAATCTGATGGTTCATTTGTATTCCTGTGCAAATTGGTTGCAGTTACAGCTCTTTGATATGTCCCCAACCTGTTACGTTAAATAACGCCATAAAAATCTGTGTTTTAAAAATAATTTACTTTTAGTTTCATACACTGAGCTTTAGAAAGGTACTGGCATGGTTTACTGCATATCATTTTTCTCCTAAACCCTCTGCCAAATACCTAGAACCCAAAAGGGTGCTAAAACACCTTCCATGTGCCCAAAATCTGAGACAGCTTAGGGTCTGGTCAAATTTTCACCTGCAACCCATTTTTCATGACCTTTTGACCTCTGATGACGTCACTGATTAACATATTTGAAAAAAATAATTTTGTTGAATTAAGGGAATCCATACCTTTTCTTTCATTTGTTATTCTGTGACTAATAGTGGCAAGGTTTCATCAATTTTCATTTCCCCTACCCATAATTTTTGGTCTGGATTTTGTCGCCGAGGGCATGTAAACAGATGTCATTTTCTCAGTTATTGCCGGGTTACCAGATGTCTACCCTCACTTTTCTGTCAGCAAATGGACTAATTCTTGTTCCCTGAAAGGGCCTTTTTAACAACTCTGAAATTTACATTATTTTTCAGTTTTTGGTAAACCTAAACTTTTTTTTTAACCTCTGGCAGTTTATCGCTTATCTTCGTACCATTTCGGGTTATTCACTGGATTTGAACTGCTTAAATTTCAGTAAAAACTGAAAAATAGGGGTGTTCTGAAACTTTTGACCAGTAGAGTATACATGTCATGTTATGCCAAAAAGCTATGGATAGGATGAGTTATGACACAACTAAGGAGATGAATTGCTTCGGTGACACCAACAAGCCGATTCGATTTTGGTTCACATCCAGCCCATCAGTGGGATACAAAACGTAAACTGTTCAACTTGGCCGAGGTATGCGCTCCACTGAGTGCCGTGATACTTTGTTCTGTTTTGCTTCGTTTTGCTGTATGAGTGATTTTTCATGTTTGTCTGTGTGTAGGATATCTCAAAAAGTTGTGGACGGAATCGGATGAAATTTAGTGGGCAGGTTTTGAGTGCAAGGATGAATTGATTTTCGTTTGGTGAAGATCCGGCTACGGATCCGGACATGAGAATTTTTAAGTGCCTCCACCATTGAGAGATGGGGCCAAAATCGATATATAGCACAACATCTCAAAGTTGTGGATGGATTCGGATGAAATTTGCTGGTCAGGTTGGGTGTGTGACAAGGACGAATTGATTAAATTTTTGGTGAAGATTCAGATCCGATTTCTTTTTTTTGTGATTCTTCACCATTCAGTGAAAGTGCTAAAACCGATATATCGCACAATATCTCAAAAAGTTATGGACCGATTCAGACGAAACTTGGTGGACAGGTTGGCGGTGATGAGGACAAATAGATATTTTTTATTCTTTTATTTTTTGCGTTTTTTAAGTGATTATTTGCGATTGAGTGATGGGGCCAAAAACGATATGTCCATGATATTAAAAAAGAAAATTGGGCCCAATATGTTGCACTGGATCAGGTATTGTGTGGCAGAGGTATGTGCTCTCCCAGTTGCCCTTCTCGTGCGTGTTTTTATCTTTGAAGTAAAGATGACCCGACTTACGAAAAAGCCTTACACTTGTGTAAAGCACTTATCACGTGGTGGTGATGTTCTTTTGCTGTTGACGACTATTTGCAGCAATTGGTTCAATTAAGAGTCGTTTTTTTTTTTGGTTTTTTAAAAAACTTTTCCCCCTTTCATGGCTACAGATATTAATGCTAATAACTTATTATGTAACACCTCATTCAAATTTCCTCTCCCCTTGTGTCCCTATCCCCCATCTGTATTTGCTCTTGTGTGCATTTTTTTTGGGTACGCACGTGTACAATCCAGTATCAGCGGAGTGCTCTACCATGGCGGTGATCATTCGAATGGAAGGACTGCCCGATGCGGCATGCGCAATGGATATCCGCCGTTTCTTTACGGGTCTTGCTGTCCCTCCAGGAGGAGTGCACATAATTGGAGGGAAGCTTGGAGAGGCATACGTCACTTTTGAGAGCGATGATGATGCTCGCCTTGCCATGATGCGCAACAGAGGCATGATGATGGCATCGAGGATCTGGCTGCTGCTTAGCAGCAAGTCTGAAATGCTGAGTGCCATTAAATGGACACTTTCAAGTTCTGAGGGAGATTTGTCGAACATTATGACAACCCGGAGTGGTAGGGAAGATGGCCCAAGGTTGCTTCCAGCCATTCAACATGATGTGTATTTTTCTGGTGAGCATCATTTGCCACTTGGACAATTGGGAGAGGCAGGTAACTCTGGACCAATGGTTTTACCAAGAAATGACATCCCATCTACACCTTCATGTTCTAGATCTCCACTTGTAACTCAACAACAGGTGCCCAACCCACAAAGGATGCTGCTGCAGGAAGTTTTCCCTCTGGCAACAGCGCAGCATGGGAATCAGACACCAACTGGCTCCAGGGATCTGGACTTGAATGCAAGTACTGGAGGACTTGGTCATCTTGGAGTGGATGGTGTTGGTTATACTTTTCCTGAATTTACATCGGCATGGTCAAAAAACAGTGAAAGATTGGACTCACCTGGGGACAGAGGGATTTCGAATAAACTTAGAGAAAATGATATGAAAGCTTCTGATGATAATATTGTCCTTCAGCAGGGAAGTCTTGTAAGAAGTAGACAAAATGTAATTGATCTTGAGAAATGTTATTCCACAATAAATTGCCCAGCTCTGGAGTTAAAAAGTACTGAATGCGATGAATCTAGCAGTATGTCCAACCCACAGGCTCTTATAAAGCCTGCAAATCTCAACTTGAAACTTTCCCTCAAGTCCAGTGTTCCAAAATATTTGAAAGAAGCCAAAACGTTGAAGCCTTGCATCGATGGTACATTCTCCCAGGCACCAGCACTGCCTGCAGATCGCAGCAGGATGGGTAAAGATGTCCAGAAGACACATCATGATAGCATGAGCAAAGACAGCACATTAAGAGAAAATTGTGTTCAGTATGATGTTCTCAAAAGGAAAGAATTTAACAGGAAGGAAGAAAACACAATTTCTCAGGATATGAATCTTGATTATGGTAGAGATGGGTTAAGCCATAATGAGGAGAGCAGTCAAAGTTCAATAAACGATGGTAGAATTTTAAGTACATTACGGAATTGGGAATTGTTAGATGAGCAAGAAATTAAGTTACCTTCTGAAAACTCTTTGCCCCTTGATGTTGCAGATGATTTGTATGTCCTGATCTGTGGTCTCCCATCAAATGTAGATGATAATGATGTTTATTATTTATTTGATAATTTGAAAGTGGATTGCGTGATTTTGAATGAGCGTCAACAAGGGGAGTGTTTTCGAACGGCTTATGTATGTTTTGCAACACCGAGTGATGCAATTGCTGGAATGCAACAACATGGCAAGTATATTAGCCACAGTAGGAGGAGGTACAAAATAAAAGTGTATCCAGCAACTCAGAATGAATGGAACAACGCACATCAGAATGCATCAGCTCAACTGCAGTCTTGCTCATTGCGTCATGACCGTTCTCCACATCGCGCCCTTTCTCCGCGCCGCGCCCTTTCTCCGCGTCGCGCCCTTTCTCCGCGTCGCGCCCTTTCTCCACGTCGCGCCCTTTCTCCACGTCGCGCCCTTTCTCCACGTCGCGCCCTTTCTCCGCTCCGCGCCCTTTCTCCGCTCCGCGCCCTTTCTCCGCTCCGCGCCCTTTCTTCCGCTCCGCGCCCTTTCTCCGCGCCGCGCCCTTTTTCTCGCGCCGCGCCCTTTCTCCGCGCGCGCCTTTCTCTCGCGCCGCGCCCTTTCTCCGCGCCCGCGCCCTTTCTCCGCGCTCTCGCGCCCTTTCTCCGCGCCGCGCCCTCTTCCGCGCGCGCCCTTTCTCCGCGCGCCGCGCCCTTTCTCCAGCGCCGCGCCCTTTCTCCGCGCCGCGCCCTTTCTCCGCGCCGCGCCCTTTCTCCGCGCCGCGCCCTTTCTCCACGCCGCGCCCTTTCTCCACGCCACGCCCTTTCTCCACGCCGCGCCCTTTCTCCACGCCACGGCCGTTCTCCACGTCACGGCCGTTCTCCCCATAGCAGTCGTTCTCCCCATCGCGACCGTTCAAATTCACAACATCTTTGCTCAAAGGATTTGCATTTAACAGGATGTAATGTCCCATCCAGCTATGAAGAATTGCAATCACCTCTTGAACTCTGTGTACATGTCACTGGTTTGCCCAGCTACACTGATAAAGATATGTTGTTGTGGTTCTTTAACAAACTGTCTGTAGTTCAGCCAGTGCATCTAAGGAATGCAGGAGCATTTATGGAAGCATTTGTTGAGTTGGCCACACATGCAGATCGTTTAATCGCTCTCAGTCGCTCAGGGCAGCACCTTGGCAATCAGCAAATTTTGGTTCAATCTCTTTCCAAGAATATGATGAGACAGAAAATGGTAGAACTTCAGACCAATGAAGAAAATGAGTTGAGGAAGTTCAGTAAAAAGTGTCTGCTTGTGCAAAATCTCCCAAAGTATGTCAGCAAGAACGAAGTGCAAATTTTTTTTGAAGAGTTTGGAGTTTCAGAGGACAACGTCCTAATAATCTCGAAAGATAATGACGTTGAAGCCTTGGTGGCATTCATCTCTGAAGAACTGGTTTCAGTTGCTCAACTTCTCCAAGGCAAGAAACTGGCTGGTCAGCTGGTTAGCTTGATTCCAATTGTAAGCAATATATATAATAGGTGCAGGCGCTATATGTGTGACAAGTCTCAAGTAGCATGCACTGATGCACATTGTTTAAGAAAAAGAATACATGCCCCTACTATTATTACTGGAAAACCTCACTTAAAACCAAGTTCTGTTTTTTCACACCCACATTTTTCGTTTCCTCCTCCCCCTCCTCTTCCTCCACCACCTTGTCCTCTTCTTCCACCGCCGCCTCCTTTTCTTCCACCACCGCCTCCTCTTCTTCCACCACCGCCTCCTATTCTTCCACTGCCTCCTCCTCTTATTCCACCCCCTCCCCCATCGCAACAGCCTTTGGTAATGTCGCAACCTTTTGTATCATACTTGTCTCAACAAATTAACCATCCACAGATGACTGCAAACCGGACTCTTCAATTTCTAAATGGCTCTGACTCAATGCCATTTATTGTGGTTCCACCACGAACTCCATATATTAACAAGAAAGGCACAACCAGAAATACAGCCTCCAATATAATGATAGAAACGAAGAAGGATGTGATGCCTCCTCAAAGTTTAAAATGTCATGAGTCACAGAAAGAACTGCAGCTTCAGATAGAGACGTTACTTGGAAAATTGGACAAGAAGAAAATTTCGGCACTTGCCCAGGAAAACACACATAAAGTAAAAGCTAATGCTTCTGGCAACAATATGAATTTTGGAAACCAAGGATTGGTGAAACCCAGTGTTGAAAATGCAGACATTGTTCAGTTTAAGAACCTCCTCAAAATATTCAATGAGGAAAAATTTTTGAAGGTGCCCCATGGCCAAGTTTGTGAACAAAAGGAGAAGCTGATGCCCAGGCGAGATTTTCAGAGAGCTAAAGCTGTAGGTGATTCTCCAACGCTTAAAAATCAGGTTCCTGGTAATCATAATGAGTGTCACAAGAATTTGCCATCTGGGCCAACACTAGTTCAAATGGGAAACTTGCCTTTGACGGTGAATATTCAGCAGATTATGGATTTCTTTAAAGGCCATCACATTATTGCAGATTCTGTCCATCTACAAAGAGGTGATCCCTGGCATCCCACACAATCATGTCGTGCACTTGTTAATTTTGAAAGTCCAGAACAAGCAGCCCTGGCTGTTAGAGTTCGCAACAGAAACCGAATTAATGGTCAGGAAGTGTTCCTCAGGCTCCTGTGATATCTATTTTTTTTCCTTCTTTTAAGGTGGCATATAATGCCTGTTGTTGCTTTTCATCTGATAAATTATGTTTTGAGTATCACCTGGCCACTTCTAAGCCTTGCATTTATGCTTGTATGACATGACCATGCTTATACATGACAAAAGTTTGACTTCCTTTATGTGGCTTAGTTTACCTTTTTTTATTTTTTTTTTAAACCCTTTTTTGGTCTCATGTAATGTGTACTTGCCTTTCTTTGAAATAACATCACTTTCATGCTTCAATGCCATGTATTTGCCCTTGCATTCGGTGATCAGCCCATGCACATCTACAAACCTGTCAGCTTTCAAAATATCCTGTTTTAATTCACACTAGGTTTTGGTTCGTGACTTGATTGGTAATTTCCCCCTTTTGTTCACATTTAATGTTGTTATAGTAAAGACATGACTAATCCACATGTTGAGATAAAGTGCCAGCCTTTAATATATAATGAGGAAAAGGCACTCGAGCTGTTGAGAAACAAAATATGGTTTGTCACAAAAATGGAGCATCAATTTGGTTGTACATAAATCTTTCCCTCATGGCAAAACATAGGACGGCTGATCGGCATACGATGTTTCTCCTTGCTAAACATTCAATTGGTTTGTACTTGATAGGTAATGCCATTGTGAATACGAGGGACTGTATGCTGCTTTCCCCCAAATTACCTTGTGCACAATGGAGGGAATAACGAAAAATTACAAACTCATTTCACAAGAAAAAAAATGTCACTGGCTAGGTTTTGTCATCCTCATTTGGAGTAAATGGGTTTGATGAATACTGTTATTGAAAAAGATGGCACACATTTTCCATTGCCACAAGTACACGACATGAACATTATTTTGTTGTTATTGTTTTAAAACGTATGTATTTACAACCAATATTTAGTTTTGACACAAGATTATTTTTCCTTTTTCAAAACCCTTTCACCATATGTTGATAAATTACCGTGTATGGAAATAAAACAATATACTTTGAATGAAGGAAAGATGTACTGGAATATAAAGTGATCTGTTTTTGATGTTATTTACTTCATTGGCCACACATTGGCATTGTAATATTGATTAAATGTCTTTATTATCATTCTGTTTGAAACTAAACTTTTGATGTTAAAAATTTGACATATTGAAATAAGTTTTACCTTACGTTCGTACATGACAAAGCACATGTTATTGTTCTTTATATGCTTTGCCTTTAGATCAGATGTTTGTTTTGCAGTCCAAAACAAAGGAAATGTGGTCTGTTTGAGTGTTGCTTCTGAGTTGTATATATTTTTTTCAAAATACAAATAAAAACAACAGTTGAGTCTCTGTTTTTCCTTAAAGAATGTTGAAGGAATGTTTTTTATTTTATTTTTTATCTCCCAATAAATAGAATAGACTCAGTAATGTCATGAGGGATGTTCAAGTTTTCAATGTTACTGCAGATTCCACTTGCCATTGTTATACATCACAGCCTCAACTGTTTTGTCAGATGGTTTGTCCAACAATCTTAATGGAAATACAGAGCTGATGAGATACTGGTCACCAAAAATATTGGCCCATGTTGTGCTTTATTAAATGAAAAGTAGAAGGATTATTTGTTTACAATTGTAAGTGAATACACAAATGAAAAAATGCTAAGACCTCCTTGTGTACAATGTCATGTTGGGGTTTTGCTGTACTTTGTTTCCTCCTGCCAATTTATTTCACTTCAGCTATGTGAAATGCATCAGTGTTATTAAAGCTTCCCTATTGATGTTATCAAGAAGTTTTTGGTGTTTGTACCTCCTGTGCATGGCAAATTAAACATGTGATTGTAAATTGGCATGTTTGGCGCAGCATCAGCATCGGGTGATTACTCGAGTCCGTGTCGGCACAATGTTGAAAAACATTTGGCACGTGCGGCTTTCTCTTTCTGAACTGCTTTTATCCCAAATACTTTGCTTACTTTATCACACTCAAGACTAATGAACTTGACGTGGATCCAAAGTGAATCGATAATTCGTCAAATACATTTCAGTAATTCTTTGTACTGATGTCTGTCCATGTACACTTTTCCTGTTGGAAGGGGAGCAGACAAAATATTTTAGCTCCTCCATTCTTAGCCACACCCCCCCCCCCCCCCACCCCTCCTTCCCCAATTATTTATGATAAAATGAAATGGGCAAGCTTTTGTTGATGTATTGACCAAAGTTGCTGTGAATATTCAAAGTTGTGGAGAAAAGTAACCATATACAGGGTTGAAACTGACCCACCATAGCCTCCCTGGCCATATCTTATGGAATATATACTAGTCAGCCATATCGTGACAAGATCTGCATGAGTAAACTATCACAATGGTAACTTTAAACGAAAATGGTGATTGTGAAAGTGAGTTATCACTGGATATGTTTGCGAATGATTGGGTCTTGACTGTGAAGGAGGGGAAATGGAGTGCACTGCTTTCAAGTGACATGGCCACCGTGATTGACGATGGAAAATCTGTCATTGATTCTTATTGGTATTGAGTAGTATTTGCTCCATTTATCAAAGGTTCCAAGGAATTGCCACCTGGGCAGGAAATGTTGTCGACCAATACTTACTGTATCATCCTGGCTCTATGTGCTAGTCTTGACTATTTGTGCAAATAATGAATGAATCATATTTTCCTGACTATTCCATTTGACAAGAAAAACCACCAGTCATAGCTAGTTTCTGTGCCACCACAAATTGTCGACTGATAGTGATGATTGTCAAAGCTTTTTTTAATGCCTCTGCTGACAAAGTCTGTGGAGGCATTATGTTTTTGGATTGTCCGTATGTCTGTCAGTCCATGCTAATTTTCTTTGATTTCTCTGCAACCACTTATCCGATTGACAAGAGATTTTCACCATATGTGCGACTACTCATGTAGAATGTTATAATGATAATTATGACAAAGGTCATGTGGTGTGGAAGCCATGTTTTTTTGTTTGTTTTATGTATACATTGTCCAGTCTCGTATGAGAGCTAACACACAACGCACAACAAGGGGGGCAGGAGACAAGAGGAGCGGGAGAGGGAAGAACAAAACAGTGGGGAACAGAGGCATTAGGAGATCTGTGGAAGGGAGAGGGATGGGGCGGGGAACACGGGGTATACAACATGGACGCCACAGGGACTTTCAGGAAGGAAGGCAGGGAATTTAGAGGAGGTGGGTTTGGGGTGGATTAACGGGGGTAGAAAAGATCGTGGTTTTGGATGGGGGAAGATAAGATGGTGGTGAACAGCTGTTTTGAAGACCTGGAGGGAAGAATGGAATTGAGGAGTGTGGGAGTTTATTCGAAAGGCGGGAAAAAAGAGGAATGAAAGCGTGAAGGTGAGCAGTGATTCATGATTTTGGTAGTTTTACCAGAGGGGGCTGCTGGCGCACCTTGAGCGCCCTGCGGAAATATGGGGAGTGGGGGACAGAGCGGGGGGGAGGGGGCGAGACCGGAGAGGAGACGGTAGAAGACAGAAAAGCCATCGACCTTGGATGCCATAATAAGATAATTTGGTGAGCAGGGCAGGGTGCCAGCCCATGTCAAAAGCTCGAGATATGTCCAGAGAGATTGCCGTTATCTCATATCTGATATTGAGGGCCTCCATCCATTGTTGGGAGAGTGGAAGCAGCATGTTCAAGTAAAGGTAGAATGACCAGGTCTGAATCTGAATTGATGATCTGAACTGAGGTTGTTGGAGAAAAGGAATTATTTTATGTCAACTGCGATTGTGGATTCCATGACCTTGCTGATGATTGGAAATAAGATAATTGGTCTGTAGTTTAGGGGATCGTATTTTGCAGCTTCTTATGCAATGCTGTGATGTTGGCTGATTTCCAAGGAGATGGAAGATGACCTCTGATACATGACAGGGTGAAAAGAACAGACAGCAAGCGCAAGAGCTGCAGAGCAGGTTTTCAGGACGTGTGAGCCGATGCCCTCCTGTCCATTTGCAGAGTCAAAGTCGAGGGTTGCCAGAAACTTTTCCACCTTTTTGGGTGCAAAAGACATAATTCAGGAGCAGTTGGGTACAACTGGGAAGGATGGGTACAGAGAGGCAGAGTTTAGGGACGCAAACCCAGGCAAACATGCTCCAGTTAGAGCTATAGCATATCCTGTAATACATGACAGTAGTACTCTCATATATTATAGTTGGTACACGGTTCTACTGCAGTCGTCTGCAGAGAATTACTGCAGGAAAGGAATGCTATTTTTTCCTGAGAAGATTTTTCAGCAAACACACAATTGAGGCATTCAGCCTTCTCACGAGCAGAGTTTGCTGTGGTGCCATTTGAAGAGAGGGATGGGATGGAAGGGGAGCACACACCTGAGATGGACTTGACAAGGCACCACCAGGTTTTTTAGTAAGGAGACAAATATGAAAGCTCATTATTGAGATTGGACATATATTGGTTTCTGGCTCTCCTGAGAGTAAACACACACTTGTTGTGGGCTTTGTGGAATGATCTGAAGTGTCTTTGGTTGAATATGCCTTCCAGGAGGAGAATGCAAGTTGTTTTAAAGCCACTGCCTCACCCCAAGATTCAGAGAGCCAATCGCAGGAGGATGGGTAAGATAATTGAAGAGGAGATGGGATGAATCTCTGCATAAGAGAGAGCAGGTTTCTGTGAATGAATTCCCAGGAAAAAATAATACCTGCGGCAGTAGATATAGGAGACCAGTCCTGAAGTGCAAAAAAACCTCGAAGCGCTAATGTAGAAGCAGGTCACATTTTATAAATCGCAAATATGCAGGGTCCACGAATGTGGAATCCAAGAATGCCGGGGTTCCACAATACTGTACTTGAAAAATCTACAATTTTCGGAAGTAACAAACAGACAGGGGTGAAAATATAACTACCTTCCACCTTAGATGGCGAAGGTAAAAATGAAAAAGCATGTCCGGAGGAAATCCCCCAAAACAACCAAACAAGGTCGAAATGACTTGCAATATGACCACAATCCTTTTCGCGGGTTGAGAGACATAATGTTGTAACTGCATTTCTGGCGAAACCGAATAAAATGGCTCTCATGTCTTTTCAACACCATATTTATCTTTCATTAGCGATTTGCAGGAAATGGGAAATTTTCAGTTACAACATTATGTCTCTCAACCGCGAAATATGGTGTTGAAAGACATGAGAGCCATTTTATTCAACCCCGCCAAAAATGCAGTTACAACATTATGTCTCTCAACCCGCGTTTTAGGGATTGCCTTCACGACATTCGTTTTACATCGTTGTCATCAGTGACTGTGTGGCAATAGTAACAATTGTATGAAGATGCCTATGTGGGAGGGAGATGTGTATTTGTTGTGTTGGTTGGTTTCATTGTGTACAGTATTTTATTTGTTGTTGAATTGAGACTCAAAAGATGCCATGATGGCAATCCAACTGTGTGGCAACAGTAACAATTGTATGAAGAGGGAGGGTTGTATGAATTGTATGAAAATACCTATGTGGGAGGGAGATGTTTGTTGGTTTCATTGTGTACAGTATTTTATTTGTTGTTTAATTGAGACTCAAAAGATGCCATGATGGCAATCCATAAAAAGATTGTGGTGTCATTCCTACCTTGTGTGTTTTTTTTTAGGGGGTGGGGCGTGAGAAATTCCATCCCGGCATGAGTTTTTAGATCCTCGTGGAGGATCTCTAAGTCTTACTCACGTTGTTGTTCTTCTGCTTCTTCTTGTGGACTTTTTTGTTGTTTCACAGCCTACAGTTTTCATTGAAACTTAGCATATATATGTAAAAATACCCTGCGCAGCCAGTAACCATCTCCAATTTTGAAAACTCCTCCTAAAAAACAGTTATGACGTCAAAATATCTCCGCTAATGGAAATTGCCTAAAAAATTATCTCCGAAACTAGGCAACTTTTGAATTCTGTTTGCGGGAGTCGACAGGGCATTAGCAGAGATTAATTACCGCACATATGATACATCACTATGACGTCATATCAATTTTTATGACGTCATTCCTATTTTTTGACATTTTTTTTTTCACAACCCAGAGTTTTCATCGGATCTTCGTGAAACTTGCCATGTATATGCAGAAAGCCCACGCGCAGGCAGTAACCATCTCCGATTTTGGAAATTCTTCCGAGAAAAAAAGTTGACGTAATAATATCGCCGCTAAAGGGGCTGTCACACCTTGACGTTTTAGCCAGCGTATGGCAAGGTATCAAAATGTATGTAAAACGCTGGCGTACGCTGAACTATTGATGTTTTTTTGTTTTTTTTAAGTTTTGGGCGTATAATAACGTGTTGGACGTATGCATAACGTATTAGTAACGTACACAGAACGTTTCAATCACATATAGATAACTTATACCAACGAATGCTGAGCGTGTTGTCGGCGTTCACAACTTACGCCCAACGATAGTCTAACTTATGCATAGCGCGGGCAGCGTATCGCCGACGATCACGTGGCGTAGGCTATAAATAGGCTGCGGCTCGACGATTCAAATCATAACCGCACTAGACATCGAAGTGTGAAGCCGCTGTCACACCTTGACGTTTTAGCCAGCGTATGCCGACGTATGAAAAATTTGCCGAACTAAGCTGGCACACTCGAATACGTTATGGGTAAGTTTTGTATACGTTAAGAGCACGCCGGCATACGTCGAGTACGCTGGCATACGTCGTAGTACGCTGGCATACGTCATCATACGCCGAGTACGTCGAGAAATTTTCAGCATTACTCGGCGTATGACACACGTTCCGCATACGCTGGCCATAAGTTGTAGGCACGTTACGCGTCGTTGACACACGTCGACACACGTTACTTGTACGTTATTCATAAGTCGAACCAGCGTCGAGGTAATGGTTAGCGTCAGTGTTCCAGACTCCCTGTTTTTTTTTTTTCCGTCGATATGACGGTGATGTTGACACTTCGATTTCGAGTGCGGTTATGAATTAAATCGTTGAGCGGCAGCCTATTAATTATATTATATTATAACCGCACTATTATAACCGCGTTCTCTGGTAAAATCTTCGCCAACCAAATAATTCCACATGGATGAAGAATCACCAGCAAAGAAGTTTCTGGATCGCTACATTTTTAAACTCACTATCACGAGTGGAATGAGCAAAAAATAGGGGGGTTAAAAAGTGAAGCCGAGGCCACCGAGTATTCGCTATGCAGCCCGAGGTACATCACTGAACATGATTGGACCAGTGCTATCATGTGCCGACCACAGAACAGACCACCACCACCATCTCTGCTACCCACGCACGGGATGGGTATTCTATTAGTAATACAAATGACGCTGCAGTTCGACAGTGGCCTGCAAAAGTATTCACCCCCTCCAAAGTTTTCAAATTTTGATGCCACCTGAGTTTGTTTCATGAGTCTTTCAAATCAAACGGAATATATAGTCTTTCCAATCTACTACAAAGTGATAAAGCTAAAAAAAAATTTTTTTAATGCAGATGAAATGTGAATACGTTGGATTAGTAGAAAAATCACATCATTCTTAGTTGCTTAAGTATTCAACCCCTTTGCCTAATTCATCCTAAATCATTTCAGGAGGAAATTATTTGCTTGAAAGTTTGCAAAATAAGTGTAATAGGTTTCACCTATATGTAATCAGTGATTTAACTTAAAAATTAAGCTCTCCCACTTATCTCTAAGGAGTTTTAAGGTGCAACTCACTTGGTCAACAAACAAGGCAAACATGAAGACCGAGGAGCTTTCCAAAGAAGTCAGACATAAAGTGGTGGAGAAGCACTGTCCAGAAGAGGGTTAAAAGAAGATTTCAACGTTACTCATTATCCCTTTAAGTACAATGAAATCCATCATTAAGAAGTGGAAGACATATCATACCACCCAGACTCGACCCAGATCACGTCATCCATCCAAACTCAGCAGCCAGGCAAGGAGGAATTTGGTTTGGGCTGTCACTAAATCAAGCAATTTCTTTGAAAGATCTACAAGACTCTATGTCTGAGATGGTCAGTGTTCATCAACAATGTCCCATTCCCTTCACAAGGCTTGGCCTCTATAGACAGTTGGCAAGAAAGAAACCATTACTAAAAAAAAACACATCTGAAAGCTCATATGGAGTTTGTGAAAAAGCATCTTGATGAAACTGCAGGCATGTAAAGAAAAGTTCTGTGGTCAGCCGAAACAAAAATTGAACTCTTTGGTCTAAAGTCTCAACCTTATGTCTGGTGCAAGCTTAAAACTGCACATCACCCAGTCAACACCATCCCTACTGTCAAGCATGATGGTGGCAGCATCATGTTATGGGCCTGCTTTTCATCAGGCAAGCTGGCAAGCTTGTCAGGATAGAAGGGACAATGGACGGTGCAAAGTACAGGAGAATCCTTGATAAAAACCTGCTTGAGTCAGCCATGAATCTGAAACTGGGTAGGAGAATCACATTTCAGCAGGACAATGATCCGAAGCACAAAGCTAAAGCTACACTGGAGTGGCTGAATAAGAATAAAATAAATGTTCTTGAGTGGCCCAGTCCTATTAACTTGAAATTTACATCCTATTAATGTGAAAGTTGAACAGGATTTTCATAGTCCATCACTGAATTGGGAAAGCAACTATTTTTGAAGTCAAAAGGTCAAAGGTCAACTCATGGTGAAACTTCTAAAAATCTTCAAATTTCATCTGAAAAATCGTCAATTTTAATCTGATTAACCTGGAAATTAAGCAGCAATTGCATCGTGCATCACTGAATTTGGAAACTAACTTTTTAAGGTCAAAGGTCAACTCAAAGTCAAACTTCTAAAATCAACAATTTTCATCCGATTGACCTGAGCTTTTTTTAAGATTGTCAATTTTAATTTTGATGAAATGGACAATTTGATGTATCCATGGCAACCATTGGAGCGGGGCTGGATTTTGCAAGTATCGTGCTCTGCACGACATATTTTTCTTGTTTTTCTGTTTGTCTATCGCCTACAGGTCACAACGTTAAACCAATCTTCACGAAACTTCACTTCATGGTGTAATTTGTCATAAGGAAGAGGATATTGTTTTTGAGGTCAAAAGCTCAACATAGGCCAAAGGTCAACAACTTAGGTGATATTTCTAAAATCCTCATTTTTCATCCCATTGATTTGAAATTTGAAGAGGATTTGCAAATCAGGTCATTGAATTCAACCACCAATTATTTTTGAGGTCAACATAGGCCAAATTTCTACAATTTTAATTTTTCATCCGATTGACCTAAAATTTGAAGAGGAGTTGCGTATTTGGTCATTAAGTTCAACCAGCAATTATTTTTGAGGTCCAATTTGTTTTATGGATTTTGCAAGTATCATGCTCTGCACGACGTCTTCTTCTTGTTTGTCTGTCTGTCTGTGTGCAGGATATCTCAATAAGTTGTGGACGGATCCGGATGAAATTTAGTGGGCAGGTTGTGTGTGTGATATGGACGAACTGATTAGATTTTGGTGAAGATCCGGATCCGATAACAATAATGTTTTTTCAGCGATTCTTCACTATTGAGAGAAAGCGCCAAAAATGATATATAGCACGATATCTCAAAAGGTTGGAGACAGATTCAAACGAAACTTGGTGGACACCTTGGGTGTGTGACAAGGAAGAATCGATTCGATTTTGGTGAAGATCTGAATCTGGATATGATAATTATTTATTTTAATAGCGATTCTTCATCATTGAGAGATAGGGCCAAAACGATATATAGCATGATGTTTCAAAACTGTATTGGGCCCAATATGTTCTCGTGGATCAGGCATTACGTGGTGGAGGTATGTGCTCTACCTGAGTACCCTTTTGGTATTTAAAATGATTTTGTTTTAAAGGGAGAGCAGTATTGGTAATTGACAGGTCGAGAATCAATACCCATCGCTATCGCTGCACCGGTATGACTATCTCGGAACACTGTACCGGTATCTCAGATATCGGATTCGGCACAGGATTTCTGAAGCATACCCGATTCATATAAAATAATGACCAATTGGCAATTGCTTTAAAACCAGCCACGGGGGCAAGAAAAACATGATTGCTTGAACGGTGCTCAGATGCTGAGGGCTAAAAGTTAAAACCCACTGTACGTACTCCCTGATATGTCTTGACGTCATACGTTCCACTGTTCCAGGTGTAGCCCAGTCCATCAGAGCTTTTTACCCCTCAGCCCGAATTGGCTAAGGGGTATTGTCGTCATAGGCGTTGTCCGGGCGGGCGGGTCCGTCCGTCTGTCAACTTTGGTTTCCGTCAATTTCGAGGAGAACGCCTTGTCCGATTAAATACATTTTTGCAGGTATGTTGGGGTTGAGGAGAGGAAGGTTCCTTTCGAAAATGGGCGCGCTGCGATTTTCAATGTGGCCTCCATGGCAGCCATCTTGAAATTGGTTTCCGTCGATTTCGAGGAGAACGCCTTGTCCGATTAAATCCATTTTTGCAGGGTGTGTTGGGGTTAAGTAGAGGAAGGTTCCTTTCGAAAATGGCCGCGCTGCTATTTTCAATGTGGCCTCCATGGCAGCCATCTTGAAATTGGTTTCCGTCAATTTTGAGAACGCCTTGTCCGATTAAATCCATTTTTGCAGTGTGTGTTGGGGTTGAGTAGAGGAAGGTTCCTTTCGAAAATGGGCGTGCTGCGATTTTCAATATGGCCACCATCTTGAAATTGGTTTACGTCGATTTCGAGGAGAACGCCTTGTCCCATTAAATCCATTTTTGCAGGGTGTTGGGGGTTGAGTAGAGGAGGTTCCTTTCGAAAATGGGCGCGCTGCGATTTTCAATGTGGCCTCCATGGCAGCCATCTTGAAATTGGTTTCCGTCAATTCGAGGAGAATGCCTTGTCCGATTAAATCCATTTTTGCAGTGTGTGTTGGGGCTGGGTAGAGGAAGGTTCCTTTCGATAATCAGTGCGATGCGATATCCAATATGGCGGCTAGTGCAGCCATCTTGAATTTGGTTTCCGGACAATAACTTGAGAACGGCTTGACAGATTGATTTTATTTTCATGGGGTATAATGGGGTGGTTAGAGGAAGGTTCCTTTCGATATACAGCACAATCCGATATCCAATATGGCGGCTAGGGCAGCCATCTTGAATTTGGTTTCCGGACAATAACTGAGAACGGCTTGACTTATTGATTTCATTTTGTGTGATACAATGGGGGTGTTTAGAGGAAGGTTCCTTTCGATATTCAGCGCAATCCGATATCCAATATGGCGGCTAGAGCAGCCATCTTGAATTTGGTTTCCGACAATAACTTGAGAATGGCTTCACACATTGATTTTATTCTGGCGAGGTATAATGGGGTTGAGTAGAGGAAGGTTCCTTCCAAATGGGCATGCTGCGATTTTCACTGTGGCCGCCATGGCAGCCATCTTGAAATTGGTTTCCGTCCATTTCGAGAACGCCTTGTCCGATTAAATCCATTTTTGCTGAGTGTGTTGGGGTTGAGTAGAGGAATGTTCCTTTCGAAAATGGGCGTGCTGCGATTTTCAATATGGCCACCATCTTGAAATTGGTTTGCGTCAAGGGGCTGAGGGGTTACGCCCGCTTTGCGGAGCTATTTTTTAAAATTAAATCATGTTGTCCATGTAACGTATTAAAGATTGTGAACACCTTTCTTCGATTTGTTCATTGTTGGTATCACACTATCACAGCTCGGTATACCTACTGATTATTTTTTTCTTTCCGGTATGCTGGTATGATGGGTTTATTTTGAATTTCACCCGACGAGCACCGAGCATTTCTTGTTTATATCGCACGATGACGACAATCACTGCGCCAATGATCGGGGTTTATTGGGGAGTTTTGCAGGAAATAATTTAATGAAAGAAAGAAATTTATTTAATTCCACATTTATTTGCACACGCTGAGGAATCCATTGTATATTATAGCCTATAGGTAGAGTTAATGGGGTAATTAATTCGGGTCATTGTACTGAGGCAACTGAGTTAATCGGGTACTTACTATTTGTGATGTGGTGGGAGGACGAGGACTAGGATCGTTTCCGATGTGGAATAAACAGTGGGGTTTGAAGGGGATGGTGTGAAGTGGGGGTTGGGAGGTGGATGTTTCCAATGGAAATTGCGGAATTTGGACATCAAAAAGGGCAGGATCATGAGTTTGTGAGTTACTTTTTGGAAGTTAAAGGGTGATGGATGGGTAGCTGGAGTTAAATGTGGAAAGATGGATTGATGGACGGGAGGCCAGAGCGATTGAAAGATGGATTGTTCGACTAAAAGACAAAAGTTGGAGAGTCGAGACTCGGGGATGGGGGACATTACTCAGGGAATGAAACAGGCTAAACTCAATGCCATTTCCTTCCCCCATCTCTCTAAACAACGGGTGGATACTGGAAGTCTATTCTATGTTCAGATTGAAGATGTATCTTATTATCGGAACGGGAACTAGTTCATAGTTCATGCCTGTGTCGTTATCATACTGGTATGACTATCACGGATCACCGACTCCGCACTGGGTTTCGAAAGCACACCCGATTCATATGAATAACCAATTGGCAATTGCTTTAAAACCAGCCACGAGGGCAAAGAAAAACGCAATTGCTTGGACGGAGCTGATGAGCTCGGATGGTGAGGTTTAAAAGTTAAAACGTACTACACTATACTTACTTCTTGGTACATCTTGACGTCATACGTTTCACTGTTCCTGTTCCATGTTCAGCCGAGTGCATCAAAGCTTTTAAAATTATGTACGGTATTTCAAGATTTTAAACACCTTTCTTTGATTTGGTGATGTACCGTTTTTGTTTTGTTTTGGGGGAGGGGGGGGGGGTTCATATCGTTTTTTTTCGGTGTACCGGTATATTCAGAATTCCAATACCGAATTATGAATATTCAGAATCAGAATTATTATGAATATTCATTATTCAAAATTATGAAAAATTATGTCTATAACCGATACATCACCGGACTCGATCAAACACCTATCCTCAAACCCTTATTTTCTGACACCCGTACTCGAACCTCCATTCTCATGCTTCATTTTCAAACACACATTCTTAAACCACTTCACCTCACCAGTATTTCGACCAAAACATTGCCATTCCAGCGTTGCAATTGTCGTAATCCTTCGCCGTTCGAGCATCCCAGTCATTGCAGATCAAGTGAAGCGCTCCCAATGCTCCCTGCCCCCCGCACTCCGGTGACGAATCTTAGCGGCTAGATCGCAGCATGCCTCATTCAATCGATGTTGGTTGCCAAAAGTGGACATGATTTGAGACACAGTGTAGTGACAATAAAAACCCCTGACGGAGTAGTTGAAAGGAGTTAATGTGCAGATCAGGTGCAGTACAGTTTTGGAGAAGAAAGCAGTCCAACTGCCTGCACTACAAGGGTTAAAATCATACAAGGATTAAAATCACCGCTGACTGCCTGCTCTCTCCGTCTCACCCCTGACTGCCTGCACTCGCCGACTCACCCCTGACTGCCTGCACTCGCCGCCTGACCCCTCTGACTGCCTGCACTCGCCGCCTCACCCCTGACTGCCTGCACTCTCCCGCCTCACCCCTGACTGCCTGCACTCGCCGCCTCACCCCTGACTGCCTGCACTCGCCGCCTCACCCCTGACTGCGTGCATTCGCCGCCTCACCCCTGACTGCCTGCACTCGCCGCCTACCCCTGACTGCCTGCACTCGCCGCCTCACCCTGACTGCCTGCACTCGCCGCCTCACCCCTGACTGCCTGCACTCGCCGCTCACCCCTGACTGCCTGCACTCGCCGCCTCACCCCTGACTGCCTGCACTCGCCGCCTCACCCCTGACTGCCTGCACTCGCCGCCTCACCCCTGACTGCCTGCATTCGCCCGCCTCACCCCTGACTGCCTGCACTCGCTGCCTCACCCCTGACTGCCTGCACTCGCCGCCTCACCCCTGACTGCCTGCACTTGCCACCTGTTTTATGACTGCTCAGTTGGCTGTGTTACTGTCTGAAATACAGGGGCAGATGGAGAGTCTGACGTGGTTGCACCCAATGACTCCGCAGGTGACAGGACCCTTGTCTCTCCCCACGCCCCTCCCCCCCCACCCCCCGCCACCCGGAACATACCCGGAGCAGCCAATCATCATCTTCATTCACCTCTTCATTAGTTAATTCTACATTTGCTGCTCTTTGTACTTTCTTATTCTTTTCAGCTCTCAGTAGCATTTGGGTTGTAACGTCACCGATCATATTGTTACGAATTCTGCGCCGCCCAGCGTGCGGACTGCCGCTTTTGCCAATGGCGGCCGTCTCGCCCACAGGACGGAC
>CM068960.1:85111798-85128042 GCA_035128595.1 Eptatretus atami | reverse complement strand
ATATGTTATTTTGCACGCAACTTTTTTTCTAGGAATGAATTTTCCCAAAATCGGAGATGGTTACTGCCTGCGCGTGGGCTTTCTGCATATACATGGCAAGTTTTCACGAAGATCCGATGAAAACTATGGTTGTGAAACAAAAAAATGTCAAAACAATAGGAATGACGTCATAAAAATTGATATGACGTCATAGTGATGTATCATATGTGCTAATGCCCTGGTTATGATTCCCGCAAACAGAATTCAAAAGCTGGCCTAGTTTCGGAGGATAATTTTATAGGCGATTTTCCATTAAGCGGGAGAATATTTGACCGTCTAACTTTTTTCTAGCGAGGAAATTTTCAATATCGGAGATGGTTACTGTCTGCGCTGTGTATTTTTACATATATACGCCAAGTTTCAGGAAGGTTCCGATGAAAAACTTAGGCTGTTGAAACAAAAAAAGTCCACAAGAAAAAGATGAAGAACTACAACTGTGAGTAAGACTTAGAGATCCTCCACGAGGATCGAACAACCACGTAGCTAACTCAATGGTGTTCGTGCTAAACTATAGCTAAACTCAAGGAAAACGTTGAAGTTTCAACCTTGTTCCCTTAGGGATGTAACCAATGAGAGCCATGGAGTACCAGAGAATGAATTAATTGAAGCGAAACCCGGAGGAAGTGATTGATACACAGAGAATAAGAACTTTACTTCCGTGGCTGTGATTTTTGCCTTTTATGATTATCTAGTGTGGAGAATGGTTGGATCTGGCGATTGCAGTACTGAAGGCCTGGCAGAGAAGGGAAAGAAGGACCAGACATGGGGAGGTAGATGGCACAGATTAGAGAGATTGTGGAGGAGATGAAGGAAAAAAGCCAAGCATGCAGCCATATATATATATTATATATATTATATATATATATATATATATATTATATATATATTATATATGCGACAAAGAAATGGAAACACCCAATGTAAAATCACTTGTCGTGGCGGACTTTTTGTCCGCGCGTGCTGCGCGCACCAAAAACGTTGGGCCACCACGCCCGGCCTGTTACGTCCTGCATGCACCGTGGGCATAGGTCCATCATCGTCTGGCGATGCGGCCCAACCATTTTCTTCCACAAGAAAGTCAATCAACTCACACCTTTTTTTGAATGCGTTGGAAAACGCAGTTCTCGAGCGTCGTTCCAGAATATCCATAAATGGCTCGATTGGCATTCAGATCTTGTTGGATTTGAGAAGCCAGGACATGGATAACTCAGTGTCGTGCTCATCAAAACCCAATGCGTGCCCACACGTGCTGCTGTGGATGGGGGCATTGGGGGGTTTAATGGCCAAAGCTTTTATTTTATTTCAAAAACCCATTCAAGCATTGCAACCAGGAAAACAAATCAATACAATAAAATCAAGAACACCCCGAGTCAATAACAATGAAATTAAACAAGAGTTTGGCCACAAAATCAATATTTCAAAGGGAAAACCAAAAACAAAAACAAATAAAGTTCCAAACCCAAATACAAAACTATTACCCCACATGGCTAATTCCATGCGCCTCCAGCTGCCCCGGCAGGGGTGGAAAAGGTTGAGAAGTGATGGAAGCTTCTTCTTGGAGAGGCAGCGAACCTGAAGAAATGGGTGAGGAATGACTTGGTGGAACCTCTCCCCCCCACCCTCACACCTCCCACCCCCCACTTTCCACATGTCCATCCCAATTCTACACTGCCCTGGATGGGTTCACCTAATGCCCCGGGCTTTCTGCACCCCACAGCATCTTTGCATTTGGTGTGCTGACAGTATATTCCCTGTGGGCCTCGCCAGGGGGAGGTGGGCCTTTTGTACTGCTGCGTCCCCTCCGCACCTTTTTCATTGTTTTCATTCCCCGAAAAAGCAGTGTCCTCACAGGCGGAAGGAGTTGCGTCGCTTCAAACCCCTGGCAGTAGGGGGCCTCTATGAATTGCGAGGTCGTTCCCTCTGGACCGGCCCCCAGAGCAACGACCCTTTTCCATTGCCATTCTCCCCTCCCACCTCAGTGGGGCCCGGCCACCCGACATAAACCGCATACAAGACCTTGCATTGCTAGAAAGCAAGATGATTTGCGGCCTCCTCCCTGCTCTCCTCCCCTCTCTCCTCCTCCTCCTTCTCTTGCCTCCTCCTTCCTCCGTCCTCTCCTCATCCTCTTTACTGTGGGGCGTGGGGGAGGGATGAGCAGCCAGGCACAGCAGGCACAGTACCTGTATTCGACCCCTGGGCAAAAACCCCACTTCCTTTGCTCGCAAGACGCATGCATCCTCTTGGCATAGTTGGTGCTGGCAGGCAGCAGAAGGTGTGCCCCAGTGCACACAAAGGTTGCACTGCACCGTGCAGTGCATTGTTGCCTCAAATTTTCCCAACTGCGCCACACTTGCGACAAAACTGTTCTTTTGCACCCAGAGACAAAGGTGGGCCCAGTGACCAAACCTGCGGCATTACTTTTGGCTGACCCGCATAAAATATCTGCCCATGGTCCATCCCAATAACGATCCCATGGGATGTGGGTGACTGCTCTTTCCTCCTTACCCACCCAGAACTTTGATGCGATATTGTCGAGCCCCAGTCCAGATACCTAAACCATTTTGGATAAGCTGTGTGGAGTTTTAACATCGGACATAACAAGACAAACCAAACTAAACATCATAATCAATGCACGCTCTCATTGTAGAGGGCGCGACCGTTCAACAAACCCCCTCATGTTGGAAGAGCCTTGACGCCACAATCAACCAGGGGACCCAGCTGACTGAGCGTCAGGTCAGTCCCACCACACCCAAAACCTCGGCAAAGCCTTCCAGCAAGTGTGAAAAAGACGGCATTAAACCTGTGGCCAAGAGATGAGGCAGAAAAAATATTTCAGCCTATAAACCTCAGCAGTGCCATGATTACTGTCTGACCAAAATACCTCACTTGACCAAAAATGGCCTCCTTCCCTCGCAAACCGAAAATGGATTGGCAGTTATGGTGCACTTAGCTCACCATGCGGGGTCCTGGGGAGGCGTGCGGTACAACACTTTGGATAGAGGGGAAGGAGGGAGGTGTTAGAAGGAAGCACGCGGCTCCTTCCTTGCCTGGCAGGTTGAGGCCTAGCCAGGACAGGAGGGAGGCCGTGAAGAAGCAGGGAAGGAGAGCCGCAACGAAAACGCAGGACTAACATGGGACAAAAGTACAAGCTAAAACAAATAGACAAGATGGGGAAAATAAAAATGTGCAAGAACAAACAAACAAAAACTAGCAGGGAAGAACAAGGTAGGAACTCAATGGTAAAGAGACGCTTTCCTCTTGCAGCCATGGCTACCATCAAATTATAGCAACTTTGGCCTGTGCAACAATGTTTATATCATGACCTTAAGCATGCTGGGATGTTTATTTGCTAAATGTTAACATGTGGGCCCACTGCATGAAGCCATTTGTGTGTCCCCTTCAAATTTATCCAGGTGTTTCCATTTATTTTTTCCACCTACTTAATTTTCCAAAAAATTGCATGCAGGCTTATTGATGTTCGTTTCAATGAATCGCGGGATCATTCAGTTGGAACCGGTATCAGACTGTC
The DNA here is from genome assembly GCA_035128595.1 of Eptatretus atami. Lineage (NCBI taxonomy): Eukaryota > Metazoa > Chordata > Myxini > Myxiniformes > Myxinidae > Eptatretus > Eptatretus atami. The sequence goes on along the minus strand of CM068960.1, from coordinate 85,124,474 downwards.
AAAATCTTTTGCATAGACAGAGAGAAAAAGCATGCTAGAGCGTACCTGCAGCAAGCTCTTGCCAGACCGACATGAGAAGCATGATGGAACCCGCTCAAAATACATTTTTGAAATATCATTCTAATAATGTTTTTGGCCCTATCTTTCTCAAGTTATACGGGAGTAATCAGCCTATTGGCTTGCTGTTGCATCATTGGTTATGCTGGCAAGACGGCTGTGTCGTACTGAGTAGTGCCCAGTTAAACGTAGCTGATTATCGCAGACCTTGGACAGGATACAGGCGAGTCAACCCTCTTGGTGTTAATTCAGGGGAAAGGCGAACCCAGGACCGAAGGTCCTGTGTGGAAAAAATTCTCAATTTCCACAAGTGATCAGTTACAAACGGGAATCTTAAACTCGATATATGAGGAGAACATTCAATATTCACTGAAAGATCCAATGACTTCACGAAACTAGAAAGCCGACAACCTCTTATACAATAACATCCAAAAACATGGGAGGTGAGATATTGGCATATCAACCTACGTGATAGCTGATTAAGCATTTAGCAAAAAGAACTCAAAACTGCAATACGGTCCACTTTGCTGTGGGAGGGAGAGATGACACACATGGCAAAATTGACAGTGTATCAACCAGCGTCCACCACATGTTTCCATGCCAGTGAGCAAGACAACCTTTTGTCAAATAGTGAAATCAATTCTTTACAATTAGTGTTCAAAAGACCTCGGGAAAAGGAAAATTAGACACAGCCAATTCGACTATAGTACAAAAATTAAATTTATAAAAAGGTACCGTACAATTATGAATTTTAGAAACACATGAATATAATTATTTTCTCTCCACGTCCAACTCTACCACCCCAACTGCTAAAAGCCAAGCCAGCATCTCTCACGGTGAGGAAATTCACTTAAAATTCAGTAGTCGATCCGGAATCTGGATCTTCACAAAATCGAATCAGTTGCCTTTGTCGCACACCCACCTGTCCACAAAAATTTTCTTCCGATACCGTCCACAACTTGATACTGAAAGCACAAAGACAAAACAAAAGAAATGAAAAATTACTAAAGAGTGCAATTGGCAAAGCATGCACCAAAGAGAATGGCACTCGTGAGCGCATACATCTGCAGGTGAAACGTTTCCCGTTTTGTATCCACGTGATTGCTGTGAATTCCGAACAAAACCCAAATGCACGTACAATAATTCATGATCAACATCACTGTGTTTCCACAACTCGTCCACAACTGTTTTTGAGATATAGTGATATATTTAGATTGGCCCTACTACATTTTTAGAAAAACAAGCTGTGTGTAAACTTTTGACCCGTAAAATTAATGTAGTTGAATTCAGCGGGATCTCTGACCATGAAAATGCTCGTTCAAATATCAAGTAATGGATTGAAACATTGAGGATTTAGAAAATTTGGCCAAATTGGCTTTGACATAGATTTAAGCTAGTTATTATGATAGATTTGGTTTAACAGATCCGCCGTACGCGTATATTGGCCGAAATTAAAATAGATATACAAACACATTATTTAGCATTTTATTATTAATTTCCTGCCGAAGAGTGCAAAATTTCAAAACCCGAAATATAATACGTCGTCATTGTATTTCAAAAATATTAATTCGCGCCGCGGCAAAACGCCCAAAATGCCGATCACCTTAACCAATCCACAGAGACTGTGCAGTATCTTCGGTCATGGAGGTCTGAGCATGAGGCATGTTAGATTGGACTTGTGTTCTGAGGCGAAAGTGATCGTTTAAATTTGGCAGCGATACTGTATTGGGATGAAATCGACGCACCATCTTGGACGATATTGCCGAAACATTGCATCAATTTCAGGCAGCAGCAGGGATGATTTCGCAGGCTACTCTCGACGTGCCGCATTTTGTTTCCGTCGACACGTACACCGCTGTTCTATGAAAGATTTCGGTGCAAAGTACGTCAATCCAGATGTCGAATCGCCTCAAACGGACCAGAATCAGGCCTTTTGATGTCCATGGTGAATGGGGAGACGGTCGATCAATCGCCCGCTTGAAAAGTAAAGCTGGTTATGCTCTGACTGACCGTTATGAGCGTGTGGACTCCTCGCGTAAGACACCTTTTAAAAAATCAATCATCAGCACTAGCACTGTTGCGCACGCGCACCATGCACGTTTAGGGTTGATTTAAAGTCGCTTTAGCTGCAATCTGATGATATATATTTATATCCATATTGTAAAAGGCTATATTTGTTTTAAAGCATGATTATTACTGGATGATAATGACATCTCTTGTATGAGATGAATTTCTTAAACAGTATTCGTATCGGGTTTCGCCATGACAGTTTGCCATTTCGCAGGGTCACGTGAAGCGAGTGCTGAATTTTTTGATTGGCTGCATACGTTTGTTTTACCAACAAAGTCACCAGTATAATGTTATTGATTCTGACACTTTCCGGATTATCCTAGAATTAGTGTCATTTTCTTTGTTTCTTTCTTTATATTGACAGGCCATGAGTAATGCTTTTTAAAATCGGCTTAAAGAAAAACATGCCAGACTATTATTGTTAAAAAACAAGTTTTAATCCTTCTTTATTGTTTTCACATCCGGATATTACAGTGGGACCATGGCATCCTGCATTTTGAATGGTTCTTCACTCAATGTTTGTCATTAGATCCTTCCTGAGTCCGGTATATTTATTTCCCCCCCGACCTACGCTGTCTTTTCCATGGACATCCGAAAACAAATCATAAAAATAATAATTTTAAAATATGAAATTAAATTCTCTATTTATATTTTCGACCTAACGACCCACATTTAGCTGAAGAACTGTTAGAACCAAGTTATAATAACTCAAGCTTTCCTACAACATTAATAGGTGGATCCGGAATTTCAAAGTGACCTTGATCCTAGCAAATCCCTTTGCAAATTTCAAGATATATTGGATAATCATTGAGGGTAATTTGTCAGGTAAATTGAACCAATGTTACTTGAGTCTAAATATGTACCTTTTCACCTATTGGTAACCACAAAAATAATAAGGTAGTGAAATTGTCAGTGACCTAGATATGTAAAATTCCTTTTCAAATATCAACTCAATCGATGAAAATTGAGATTAGAAAAAAAATTGTCCAAAATTGGCCTTTTGGCTATTTTTTACATTGGCCCTATGTTTACCCTCAGAATTAATAGGGTGCTTGCAATGGTGACCTGATCTGCAGAAAGGCTCTTCAAATTTCAAGTCAATCCGATTAAAATGAGATTTTAATGAAATTGGACCCGATCGTGAACTTTTGGTCGATTTGACCTCAAAATTGGAGATAGATTCAAGTTTCAAGTTCAGCGACCTCTTATGCAAATAGTCTTTCAAAATTTTTCAGTCAATACGGATGAAATTGAGAATTTTTTGAACAATCGGCCCAATTGGCCTCTATGGCCTACGTTTATCCTCATACAATTAAATAGGATTGCAGCACGGACCTGTTATGCCGAAACGGTCTTGCAAATTTGAAGTCAATGGATAAAAATTGACAATTTAGAAACAATGAAAAAATAGCATTTTGGCCTTTGTTCGTTTCATGAGCCTATGTTGACATTAATGACTTCCAAAAAGTATTAGGATGGTAATTTAATGACTGTTATGCAATATCCTGTTTCAAATTCAAGTGAAATCGGATGAAATTTATAGTGAAAGATTTATGAAAAATTTGCTCAAATTTGCTGATTGGCCTATGTCGACCTTTTTGCGTCGAAGTCCTAATATTTTACGAAACTTCAATTGGGACCGCCGCAGTATGTCAGGTGACATTAATTCTTGAAAATGGTTTACTTTAATTCTCGATGTGTTGACATTAATCTGGATTGGTGAGAGTTTGGGCCTGAGGTCGAGTCGCTGCGGCGCGAATCAACACAACAACCACACACAACACAACAACACACCACACACACACAACAACACACACACACACACCACACACACACACCACAACACAAAACACCACACACACCACACACACAACACACACCACACCACCACACACACACACCACACACACACACCAAAATTATAATCATAATAATTATTTTTCCCCAAGTAAAAACACAAGCGTGGTGAACTTGAAGGTTCACGTGGTGAAAAATAACCAATGGTGGAATAACTATGAATGCTGATGACTTTGAGATGACAACACAGCAAGGCCACCCAACCTGCTTTCAGTGAGGAGGGAGTCAAACTCTTGACAAAAGCTTCTGTCAATAGTACCAAGACTGGAGAATTTTGTTTTCGTTTCAACTGAATCGAGGGAGCAAATGTTCGTGAGGGCAAGCAGCTGCCTGCGCCAGTTGGGGAAATCTCTCGCCAAAGTTATAATGAACAGCAAAACCCTGGAGACAGGGAATTCAGCCATCATTTTCAAATCATTTGTCTTGATTATTAGAAATGCCTGTTGTCTCCAACAAAGCGTTGAAAATAAATATTAGGACAAAGCAATGAGCACCTGTTACTCTCGCCATTGGCAAAACGTACATATTCATAAGATTCATTCACACGACCTTGCCTTATAGTACAGGCATATATGAATGGACCTTCATTACAAATTTGCAACAGAAACTCTTCAACGGTCTATTTCTCATAAATATGGCATGTATAACATATCAAAAGTCCTAAGGAAATCCAAGTGGTGGAAACTATGAAAAGTACTGAAATCGGTATGGCATTTTTCTCCATAGCCGCCATAGTTAAAATAATGGATTTTTGCATGTCTGCTGTCTGATGTCCACACAAAGGGTTCAGTACTATCCACAATCTACCAGAAACTTTGTTACATGAGACATGATTAATGGGTGGCAGTACAGTGCATCTTCAAAAGGAAATTCACAACAATTGAAGAGATTTGCATTGTAAAAACGGTCAATTTGAAAGTTGCAAAATGTGCATATCAGTGAAATTCATGTGTGGTTATTGGCACAGTTACTGTAACTTAAAAATGAAATACTCATGTTTTTACATTATTGCAGTGCCATCACATCCTGAACAATGAGTGGCCTCCAAGATTGCCATTTGTAAGGACCTGCAGAGGGGGTGTACACCACCATCCACACTACTGAAAAAGGGGAGTGATGCCATCAACTGAGCAAGTAAATCCAGAAATGATGACATTCATACATCACCTGGGAACGGTTCATAAGTCTGCCGAAAAATATACCAGCCACAATAAATAGCAAAGCACTAAAGGAGTAAGACAAGAGCAAGTCGACAGGCATGTGCGACTACGCTCAGCTGATGAGAAGGAGTTCCATATGACAGAGACTGTCTGTTCTGTGGAGGTCAGCGCATTTGGGACCAAGAGGAAAGTTCTGATTGGACTGTATCCCAGTGAGGACAGTGAGTTCAAGATACGCTCTTGAATCTTGCAATGAAAGAGGTGATGCCTGGGCAGTCATAGTGAAAGCTCGTGTGTTGCAGTGCACCTGCATGCTGCAGATGCAGGTATCACCAAGGTTGCAGCGTAAATTCCGTACAAAGCAAATGCCAGCAGCTCATCAACCAGGAAACTAGGTAAAGAAAACAAACTGGTCGCCACAAGACGAGAAAGATTTAATGCCTTTCTGAAGTGCGAACTTTCTGAAGAATGACAATGAACAGATCACGACATTGCTGTTAGCCCGGATGAAAACAACTCAAAGGCTCAGAATGTCAAGATTTATGCTACAGAAAATTGAATATAACGAAGGAACAGTTGTGACGAACATCCAACCGGGGAGATTATGGGAAGCCAATGTGGTTACCATTCAAAGCACAGCCAAGCGATTCTACAGGACTTTATGCTCACAGAAAAGCTTGATCCCGAACAGAGCAAGAAAGATTATGAAACCGCTGCCAATCTTATCAAAATGACATCAAATCAGTGGCAAACATACACCATGTCAATTCTGACTGTGAATCGGACTGAAGTCTGAAGACGGACATCAACTCTTCTTCCAAAAAAGCCTCAGGATCTACGAAAAGCGTTGCTTGGGGTAAAAAAATGCCGGCATGAAAACTGCTCCATCGACAAACAATCCATGCAGGCGACAACCCGACCAAAGAGTTACTTGGTCGCCATGCAGACTTGGGCTAGGTATCCAGTGCCACCACACTGCATCACTCCTGGTGCATACGCTACAAAAGCTGGATTCTGCTGCTCTACAAGGAGGTGCAAAAGATTTTGGTTCGCAATGCTATGGTGTCGCTTAGACTACATCCTAGCTTCTCCGGTGAGTTCGATCCAATATGCCTGTGACAATGGACACAACATTCCATACCTGATGGCAACAAACACTTCCAGGATGGTGGATGATTTGCTAGCCATATAAAACCAGCTACCAAGCCACATCCATCCTCAGAGCAATCAGTCACCCGATGTATCATGGTGGAAGAGTTCCAAATTCGTTCCACAGGGAAGTAGTAGTGGAACAGCACCAGTGACGTTCCAGAAGCTGTCACTTATGAGGCCACAAGACCCAACGCAGACTGATCTTAATATGGAAACGGACAGCCCATTTTTGTTCACCAAGCCAGCATGTTCTGGAATGCGTAAAGCATGATGTGCAACTCCAAAATCCCAGGGAAATCACTTTCCGCTTACTTTCAATAGATCGACTGAAATCCAGTGCACCACATCATCTTCTCAACACTGAAGGTTTGTAAGTTGAGCATTGCCCACCGCCACAAGCCATACAATCATTATCTTTGAACACACTAATGTGGAAGGCCCTCTTAATTATCGATGCTGAACGGAGGAAGTGGACTTGAGAGCATATAATCCGGGAACGAAGCTTTCCACACCGAGATGAATTTCCCTGGGTCCATCGGGATATAATGTGGATCTGCGGTTCAAAGAAGTTTCTGGAGCTCGTCTATGCAGACAACACCGTGTTGCACATTGATGACGGGAATGCAATTAGCACGAGGCTGCTGCGTGCAACACTCCTGTGTCTGAATGGTGCTCCTCAGCGCATGATTGTGTCTGTACGTCACTTGATGTGGCTCTCCCTCAACAGCTTGTGAGCCAGAAATGCAGATCACAGGAGACACTGATGCCAGCAGATTCACAGATGAAGCATACCCAGCTTAGAGATGGGACGGGAAAACCCGAACTGGATGAAGTGCGTCCTCTATGAAACATTTGAGGAGGATCAGTCAGGCCCGTAGCCAGCGCTCATAATTAAGGGGGATCATGAATGGATGGGGGTCACGAATGTTATACTTAATATTTTGATAAACCCGTATACTTGACTATGTCATTGCAGCATTGACACATACTATAACTGAGTTGCCGTCGCATACAACAAATTGATCTCAGCTTAGATTTAATAGTGCCGATGTTTTTGGCCTAAAATTAGTTATTCGAATGCTGGAGAGCCGCAACAAACTGGCCCATTCACAAGGCAAAATTATTCAATGATTAGGACATCTGGCAACAATCGAGGTGAAACTATTACAGTGATAGTTGTAAGAATTTGGCAATTAGAAAAATTATATACCAGATAGTCATGACAAGGGGGAGTTTGCGCACGGAATCAGTGCACTTTCAATAAATACAAGTACTATGACTGCGATTCATCACACGTTAAAGCATCAACAAGCAAATTACGACCAGCCTGAAACGAGCACCCAAAGTCACATTATAAAGCCGATTACATTTACGAATCAGAGGTAAGGTTTGTCACAAAGACACAGAGATAGGGATATAGCAAGAGCCAGCCAAACACAACATTTAAACTTAGCATCAAGAATACAAAGCAGACCGACCACGCGCGGGTGCTGACCACAACACCACAACCACCACCGCATCCACCACAGTCACACACACCAACTCTGAACTCTCGTAAGGTTTTATACACTGTACTCAGCTGTCAATAGACTGCAGGCGCACGTGTCCGCGTGTGGAATCTTCTACGAGGACTTCTCCTTCCATATCATTCAGGCATTTACGTGGAGCTCTCTCGAAGCGCCAGCCGTACCAGTTGTCTTGCGTGCATTGGCGCACGACCGCCTGATTCGTCAGGAAGAACATTCTCCAATGTTGAGAATGCAGTTTTCACACATGGCAGGGACGCACCAACATTAGTCCAGTCTGCATAGAGTCACACACTTGGCAGTGCTCCAGCATTTTGTGGTATGTTGAGGAGATTGTTTGCTGTTTTCCATCTCTCGCTGTGGCTGCTTCTGTCTGTTGACGAATAAACTGCTTTTGCAACCACCACACCTGGTTTCACTGATGTTGAACTCGTATTAATGTCAATGAGTACCTGGACAGGGGATCCAAAAACTGCCATTTTTCGGTCAAGGGGGGGGGCAGCGATCGTGAACGCGGGCGAGTTGTTGACTGTGTTGCGCCTCACTGAAGCCGCTGAGCGATCTCTCCAAAGCACTTAGTAGGTCGGGGTGTATTGAATAGTCATCGCGCTGTAAAAAAACCCCTCTGCATTCCGCTTGTCATCGTCTTGTCGGTTTTGTCCTGTATCTCCAAAACTACAAAAACTGTTCTAAGTTCTTATGCATTGTGCGTCTCCGTTTTTGGTGGTGCAGTGTAGAAGTGGAGCATCGTTGCCTGTTCTCACAGATCAGTGAACTCATCCTCAAGAGCGGAGTTCTTCACCACTCTGTAACTCCAACCAGTTCCAACCCGTTACAAATCTGATCCTCTGCCTGCAAAGTCTGTTAGGGGCCATCTAACAAATCAGCAGTTTTTGTACAATAGATAGCATGAACATTGAAAGGCAGGCCCAAGACTTCCCGCATAAAGCCATTAGCCTCCATCCTCCATGCTCTGCCACCGTAGGCGCGCTCTGCTATAATCTCCGACAGTAAAGTTAATATCCTTAAAAGATCTATAATCACAGACACGGTGGCTAAATGTCCCGTCCATCCTTTGATCAAGAAGCGTTTAACCGCTTCACCTTTTATATGTGCAGCAACAACAGTGGCTTTCTGCAAGAAATGTACAGGCAACAACAAACCTCGAGGAAAATCAGTGAAGCTTGGCTCTAGTCTGCTGCAAATGGTGGTAACTACCAATGGAGTTGGTGATTTAAGCAGTGCACATAGGGATTCTCTTTCCAATATCGTTCTTGCAACAACATTGCACCCACACCGTGCTCCCCCAGCCATACCGAAGCCCCTGTCGTAACCTTGACTTAAGATTTTGACGTGTCAAGTCGTTTTGTCAGCTCGCAATTTTAGGTCTGTCAATGTTTGGCATCTCCGCGCGCTGTACTATGTGAGTAACGCTTCTTGTTGCTTCATTGATGCCGATACAAAAGGCAATCAATGATTGAAAATGATTCTCACATCAGTGGGGTCCCTCGTCCCATCCACCTTGATGTAAACCACGATAGTGCCCCACTCTTCCACGATGCATACGTCACCAACAGTTACTCAATGTGATGCAAAAGATCAGTTCTTTTAATCATCTGCATTCCGGACTAGTATAAAGCTTGCATTCATGGGATAGTGCTTTATTGATTCGATCTAGCTCGGGTGTTTTTTAGAGTGTGTAGTTTAAAAACGGAGAGGAAGTCCCACTTGCCCCATCATGACATATCTCAAGAATATCAAGGTCCACTCTAAAAAGTCGTATCTATGTTTCGGACGAAGAAATCCCACAACATCTATAAGAGCAGACACACTAGTATCGGTTTCTATTAGTCTGGTCAGTCATTTGAGGAGTGTTTTTGGAAGACTCCTTACCAACTCGATGGCTCTCATTATCTCCTTCCACCTCCAAAACACACAGTCAAATTCCTTTGAAGTTCATGGTTGTGAAACCCCCTGCTTTCTTCAACGGCATTTTCCAATTCCGTAGCCTCGCACTGTGAAAGTTAGAGTCCCCACTGGCCACGTGCTGTGTTAAACTCCTACATGGATAGGCAAATGCGCATTTCTGTCCATCACTGTATTCAGCCATTCATTAGTCTGGTTACCAACGATGGACACAAACGAGGGACTACTTGTTCTGCAGACACGATGGCCACGTAGGGTACCTGCTGTAGAACAAACTTGATTCGGTCTCTCACTTCCCAAATTCAATCGGAAAGCGTCTTAACAGTTGCACACCCATCCCGAGGCCGTGCCGCCGAGCTGGCAACTCCGGCCGCCTGCGCTCGCCTCCAGCGCAGCGGCTGACGTTGCTGGCTTGGCCAGGTTGGCCAGCTTCTGTCGGTATTCAATCGACAGATTCGTTCTATTCCTCCCTCCTCCAAAACTCCTCCACAAACTGTCTTTATCATCTTCTTCATTTTCGTCTGCATTTTTCCTTTTCTGAGCCATTTCGTATATCATCCATCCACTGTTTTTTCTCCTGCTGCTAGAGCTCGTTGCTCTTGATTCGTCCCGCGTGACCATTCGGCTGTCACTAATCGTCGCGCGACTCGCGAATTTGACGGGTTGACGTTTTATATTATAATGAATTGCATCCATCAAAAACAGGTTTACTGCATAATTTCAAATGTAAGCACGATTGCAACACACATATTTGGAATTTTTATTATAAATACTTTTGTTAAATAGAGAGGTTGACGGTGTTTGTGAAGGTCACGTGTGCACGTGCACTTATTCTTTAATAATTGGTAATATTTATGTCTTTTCCTTAATCATATTATATATTATGCTATATTATAATTTATAACTCTAATTACAACCAATTCAGGTAACCGCTCAATAGGGCCCTCCAATCGGAATAATCTGACTGAGCGATTCCTTAAAACTAAATTGATTCGATATATATATAGTATAACCACCCACAACATCGACATTCGACACGAGCAGTCTTGGCTGCTGGTCACGTTTGGTTGGCTTGGCGTTATTCATTTATCTTTTATGTGGGTGTTTGGCACTGTTACTTGTCTTGCACAATTGCGTTTGGAGAATGCGCTGGGAAGCGCACACTTATCTGTTGGCTCTGATTCAAGAAGATATTTTGATTAAAGAACAGTTATCCAAGAAGGCCTTATATTCACACGTATGAAGACAAAGAAGTGACTGGAATAAGGGTTTTTAGTTCACACAGGTGAACCTTAAACGAGCGAATTCTACAGGGGCCTACTCGTCCTTAAACACCAAGTTGTTCACAGGTTAACAGGCATTAAATGGGTGGCGTAAATGGGGGGCACCCAGATGCGCCATGGCTGGGGCATTAGCACCCAAATGCCCCCCTAGCGAACGGGCCTGGTTCAGTGCCTGCAGAGAAGCTTGTTTCACTGCTGATGTGGTGCTCCAGGAATGAAGGAACGCTAAAGAAACACAAAACGCGAATCCCTGAATCCTCTAGAAGGACTTGCTCCCTCTTGGTTTGCAGTTACATGTGATATGCGTAGACATACTCGCAAGTTATCTGAAGAGCAAGAACGTGCCGAGAACCTGCGGCCACTGCACATTGAGGCATACAGAAACTGGCTTCCTTTTTATGGGCAGCATCTGGGCACAATCTCTACACGAAATGCGCTCGATCGTTACTGTGCAGCGGATGTGCAAGCTGCCCAGGAGGAACATCCAGATTGTCTACCAGAATTGAAGAGGGTTCCTGTGGTCAGAAGAAGTGATCGCCTATGGGCTGGCCTGTCCATAGATCTCATCATTGAACAAGTGCTAATGAGAAGCATGAAGACCAGTGGTGGCCTCACAAAAGGGCGAGGGATGACAGAACAGCAGTGTGTAACATGGCTCCTCGCCATGTCAGCTTGCAGCTGAATCAACCAATGCCATGCACAGAGCTAAGAGAGTCAATTGCAATACTGGTGAGCAAAACAAAAGACAAGACAGATGCAAGCAAGCACGTGACCTAAGGGACACACACGCTGTCTGAACTATCTCCATGAAAGAAACCCTTCTGCCCTGATCCAAGCTTGCCACAGTGTCTCCGACTGGGGTCCATGCACACACTACTGTGAATGTGACAAGGCAAAGACCATCGGGAACACCATCTTGGCCAGCATGGATGGACACACCACTGCTGAGTACACATTCATGAAAAGGGATCAGGCAATCACCTTGAGCAGCAATCATCAGTGAAGATTTGTGGGCGAAGCAGTGCAGGTGGATCCTCAAATACTTTTCCAGCACTCACAGTTTTCTGCAAAAAGCATCATGAGATCTGGCATTCAGTATTCAAGTATGAGCTGTGCAGTCATCCACCAGCACTGTTGACACCTCCCTAATGTTCAACAGTCTACAGAAGCCAGTGCTAGCAGATGCATCTGGCGCCTCCTCATCACACTTGACCTTCCAGGGATCAACAGGCCAGGTTTCCAGTACGTGTGCTGGATGGTGAGTAGACTTGTTCAGCGCATCCATTGGACACGTGGGATCCACTACAATAACATTCTGCAGGGTTGCTACACCGAGTATGTTCACAAAGAAAGTATGGGGAGGCCAATTGTCGTCTTTCGATGGTTATGAGGGTTACATCCACCAAGGACATGACACACCAGAGCACGAGCAGGATAGAGGACTGGAGCAGACTGACTTTTGATGAGGGATGGCCTGGCATGCCTGTTACAATGAAGAAAGACGAGTTCCTCGCAAACAACACAAACAAGCAACAGTTCATCAACATACTCAGTGGCAAACTGCAGAAGAAGAACTGTCAGACGTATCATGCTTCATGTGATGCTGATCTCCTCATAGTGCAGAAAGCAGTGGAGTCTTCAACCA
>CM068960.1:85092175-85111345 GCA_035128595.1 Eptatretus atami | reverse complement strand
ACCACCTACCTCTGCAGCAGCAAAGTACCACAGTCTCCACGTGTACTACCAGGTGCAGCAGTGGAAGGGAGCGTGGATGAACTGTCGCCAGACTGGGGATGGAAAGAAAGTGATGGGGGGCTCATCCCTGTCCAAACTGACTTACCACCAGCTCCAAGAGAGAGATAACCAAGACTCACCTCATCGGGAAACAAGACTAAATCCTTGGTTTACCATGTGAAGCGAGAAAGTAAGCACCATTCAAGAAGAAGAGTACCATCAGGCTGGATGAAAGCTTTGTTTGTACTCAGGACTCAGAGAGTCAAGAAGGACTGCACGATGAGATGCCAGTTGGCACTGGCTTTGAGCAGCTTGAAACTGGCTTCCCAGGAAAGATATGGCAGATAAGAGATGAACGTGAAAAGACATTCAAGATGTGTTGAAAGTATGTGGTAGGGGGGGGGTCAGATGTCCTTTCGGTAAGAACATATGAGTGTGAGATTTAGATTGAAAGACATGTCACATGTTGGACATTGTGATTTTATCAGATTGCAAGAGTGAAGAACTGCGCTTTGCCCCAACTAAGGATGAATCTGTATGGAGAGCGTGTAGTCACCAAAAGATAAAGAATTCGAGGACAGGAGATCATGGAAACCAGAAAAATAAAGAGCCAGAATTGCTGAAACCAGCCTGAAAAGGGGATAGAGACTCCATTAAGGCACACGTTCTCGACTGAAGGAACCTCGAGCCATGATGAATCTCGATACAAGAACAGTTTGGGTGAGCAGGCATGCAACATATAGAAAGTAGGAATGTCGAGGGATAGGTGATTTCATGTCTGCATTGAGTACTCCACCATTGTTGAGAGCAAATACATATCGGTAATGACCTGTCTGAATTTTGAGATAATTAAAGCATTATTAATATATCCTTCATCAGGCAACCTCGGCTTCTGCTCTCGGGGTTAAGCGTATACAGTAACTCACTGGGGTCGAACCGCCGTGTTTTCGGCTGCAAACATCCCTACTTGAACAGGCCGCAACGATTCTCTGAAGATATAAGTTTTTTTTACTTTCACTCATATATCGAATGCCGTTCATAGTACGAATCGCTGGTACATTCCACTGCAACTCTCAGTTTTTGTCTAGACGCAGGACTTTCTGTGAAAGCACGCGCTAATATGAATAGGCAAATCCTACAGCGAAGTAGAATTTTCTGCATTCGCTCTAAAATATAAAAAACCTTTTTGCTATGAAAATAATATCACTCCAACACAACTACCGCCTAAACAGATCTCATCTAAAAAAATAATAATTACTCAATTACTCACAACAACAACTACACCGCTAGACAATCTCAACTAAAAAAATTATACTTATCAACATACCTCACAAACAACAACAACCCTAGGATTCATCTAAAAAACTAATATTACCCCTCAAATTACCTCACAACAACACTACACGCTAGAACAGGATCTCATCGAAAAAAATATATTACCTCAACATATACCTCTAACATACCTTCACAACAACACCGCCTGAAAGATTCATCAAAAAAATAAATATACTAAATTACTTCACAACACAATACACCGCCAAACAGGATCTCATCTAAAAAAAATCTTAACCTCAACATTACATCACACAACAAACACGCTAGACAGGATTCATCTAAAAAACAAATAAATATCTTACATATACCTCACAAGCAACACTATACCGCCTAGAACAGATCTCATCTAAAAAAAAAATATACTCAACAACTCACAACACTACACGGAGAAACTAGGACCATCTAAAAAATAATATATCAAATTATCATAACATTCCTTCACAACAACAACAATCCGCTAGGATCCATCAAAAAAATAAATATTCTCAACATTAACTTAACATATTCCTCAACATTACTTCACAACAACAATACCGCTAGAACAGGTCCATCTGAAAAAATCCTAAAACTTAACTTATCACAACACAACTAAGCCTAAACAGGATCTCATATAAAAAAAAAAAATTCTCAACATACCCTTCACAGACAGATCTACATACCGCTAGAACAGGATCTCATCTAAAAAAATTGATATTACTCAACTTATACCTCAACATTACCTCACAAAACAACTACACACGCCTAGAACAGGATCTCATTAAAAAATATATACCCTCAAACATTACTTCACAACGCAACTACAACGCTAGAAACAGGATCTCATCTGAAAAAAAATCAAAATCCCACATTAACCTCAACTCCTTCACACGACATCTACACGCCTAGAAAGATCTCATCTAAAAAAATAATATTACCTCAATCATATACCTCACATACTTAAACAAAAAATACACGCAGAACAAGGATCTGCATCTAAAAAAATAATATTCTCACATTATTACAACAACAACTAAAACAGCTAAGAAAGGATTCTCACTAAAAAATTAATATACCATCAACTTACTTCACAACGACACTACCAACGCTAGAACAGTCTCATCTAAAAAAAAAAAAATACAATTAAACGTAGAATCTTTAACATCGCTTCGACTTCAAACTGTCAACTGTATAACAGATTCCCGTTACTTCGGCCGGATTCCGGACAACAGATCAAAATGAAATCAACAGTGAAAATTATTATTTGATGATGCGGTGAATATTTTTTATTAAAAATTTGGGACGAAATATACACATGTTGATATTATTTGGTCTTTCATTCTCCGACGATGCCTTTATCTCCCGGCATGCATACAATTCCCATGACAAAAACCGGAAAACAAAAAAAAACGAAGCAAAAAAAAAAAACGGAAGCAAAAGGTCATATAGCAACTCACACGGATACTCCAAATTGCAGAGGTTTGTTGTTGTTTTGTGTTCCTATTCTCTATGTGCACGCGTAAGTAATATCACAAGATAGAATGTAGTGTAGGGACAGGAAGCGTGGCGAGGCGTGGCACGAGGGTTTGGTTTCACATGTCCGGATGCATAAGGTGGTCCCGCTGGGCGGTGGTCGGCTTATGGACGCACTTCGCACTCCCGGTATACCCTGTGTCGGGTCTACTGCATGCTACATATACCCGTGAAGCGCTACAGCAGTTGGCAGGGCACACCTCTTAGTAGCCCATCAAATCAGACGATGCGCTCTTGCTGTTACGTTCGTGCGATGGAAGTGCTCGCCTTGGGTCGAGCGGTTGCCGCATTCAATCGAAACGGACGGCGCACCATGGCCTTGGCGTCCGTCCGGGCCGGTTCGAGTTTCGGCGGAGGAGGAGGAGGTTCGTTATTCGGAGTTCGTACTCCAGCTGCAACTGGGTCCTCCTTCGGGGCCTGTACCAGTATTGAGCCTGGGGGCCTACCGAGACCCAGGCGAGTCCCCGAGGAGCGCGACGATGCACAGGTTCCGTTCATTGCTTCCTGCAACTACGATTTATACAGTTACCGAGCGAGGGCAATGCACTTGCGACGGACTTCGCAGCTTGTCGTGGCGGGAGGGTCCACTCCGTTCAGGATCAAAACGGGTGGTGTGTTTGGCACTGGCCAGGTCCCCGCAAATCACGTCCGGTGGTGGAGTCGACGCTCATGATGCGTGAACCCGTAGTCGTTCCGAATCACGGTTTCGAGGGAAATGAGCAATCCGGTCGCGTTCAGAAGTTCATTGGAGGACATCGATGTCTTCGTTTCGCGAGCAGGTGGAGGATCGACAGTCGGTTCGTCTCGACTGTGACGTCAAGAAGCTGGGACACGCATGGTTCTGAATTCTAATTGGTTGTGTGTTCGACATCTCGCGGGCACAGTGATTAGCTTGGCTTAATAAGAAAATGCAGACGGCCGCGTGGTTGCGAAATGATGTTTTGTTGGGATCAATTCGATATGATGACGATATGTTCGGTATGATGATACGATATGTTCGGTATGTACGTATGATGATGATCGTGATGGTCGTCATGATGATTAAGTATCGTGGGCATTCGTGAAAAATTAAAGAGGTCTGTCAAACCGGTGACTGGGTGCAGTTCGCTGGTACGTTGATGCCGGTGTGGCATTAACATGGACACGTGCGCTGTCGGGGATGCAAGACGAGTTCTGTTGCTGTGAGGTGCGCTGATGGTTGCGATGGACGATGTCATCTGGATCTGGTGGCGTCTTGTGCGAGGTGCCTAAGCGGTTAGCTGTTTCAGCTCTGCGCCGGGGCGCAACCTCTATCTTCCCACTGTAGCCACTCTGGGCCTGGGGGAGCTTGCCAGACTCAGGTGTTACTGATTCGCCTGTCGAGGACTGTGCTAACGCTTGTCGCCGGGGCGTTGTGGGGCCGGGGGAGTTTTGGGTTCACCTCGACCTCGCGGACGCGTTGAGCATGACCAGCCTGGGGGCGCTTCTGCTGCGAGTGATACTGTTCTTCCAACTTGCTCTTTATGTCTTTAACAGGCAGGGTTCTTTGTGTCTGCAGCCATCATTGTCATGTCGTGCAGCTCGTACTCAGCCTGCACTGCATTTTGAATTTCCTCGAGACGTTGGATTGTGCATGAAAAGAGGCAATAAATTTGTGCGGTGTTCGATGAAGCACAGGTTTTTTTGGGTATAATTAGTTATGCTTGCTGCTACTGCTTGGAGTATCGTATGCTTGATGCCAATTTGCTTTTTCCTTTTTGGCACGAATTGCTTTTGTATGCGTAGTGCCAAGCCTTTTGATATTATATTAATAATCATGTTTTTAGTGGAAGAGTGTGAGTGTTATGTGGCAGGAGTCGTGGGAGGCGTGGGCAGAGTGGTTTGGTGGTCACGTGTCCGCGAGGCAAATAAAGTGGTCTGCTGCCGCTTGGGGGCGTGGTCCGGCTATGGTTAGCGCAGCTTTGGTAAACCCAATAAAACAATTACAGCAGCCACACGACCTACGAGACTCACTGGCTCTCGGCGCTACCAGAACAACCGAGTACATAACAGAAATAATAACTCAATCGTGTTTATACACCCGCACACGTTAAAACCGAAGCAAAAGGGGCCATATAGCCAATCGACAACGGATTGAAATACGTCAGGGGTATGTTGTTGTGTTGTTGTTCCTATTCTCTCAATGTGCAAGCGTTATAAGTATAAAGCTCATGCGTTCGATAAAATCTCACACTTTTTTTAATTTCTCCTGCCAAATTTTTTCCCATTATTGCATTGCGACAGTTAACTGATTTTATGAACTTGAATATCCGACTTAATCGATTGCTTCGCGTAGGTTCCGCGCTTTCTATATAGAAGACGGAGTACGATGGTCATAATTAATCGAAGACCATCGTGACACGAAATGTCTTGTTCAAGGGGGGTTCATATTTTCACAGCGAAATCACCGCAAATACTGGGAAATTATATCAATAGCCTGAATATAATACACTTTATTACAGATGATGAGTGGTCAATTCCTGATAGCATTGTTGATTCTGTTGTGATCGAAAATATTATATATATACTTGTTATGTTCATGTTGTTGTTCATTGGTTTAGTCAAAAACAGTGACTAAACGTAACAACATGAATTAAAAATCCTCCTCTGAATGAAAAAATAGGAATAATTTGGCATGAGATGCAGAAATATTGCGTCTTGACCATTAGGACAAGCAAACATTTTCTGGGGGAGCATTGCCTAGAGCCCTAGATTCTGGAGCAATTCGCTCCTCAACTTCTTCGGGGATCGCGTTTACATTCTCTATACGCTTGTTTTCATGCTTGGGTTGACGTCGTACATTGTGATGCTTAATGCCCGAGACGTCAGTCAACAAGTGTCATTTGTCCATATTCGAACATTTGACATTTTGGGCGTCTCCTCCCGGACTGTATTTTAAATACGGTTCGTGATGGCTAATTGCATAGTCAAGGGAGTCTTTCTTTCAATTGTTTGTCGCAGTTTAACACCCTACATATTGCAGTGACCGTGAAACTGTATACCGATCGCTTGAACAAAGTTATCAGAACTTCCTGTGTCGGCACGTGTTGTCTGCGGTGTTACAGGTGCTGCCATCGTTGAAAATGTAAATTTATTTTCCAGACGTTTCCCCGTTTGTCTTCCATTAATCCAACCGTCACTTCGCACCAAAAACAAAATAAAAATAAATGTTCGCTTTAAAAGTTCTTCAAACGTTTCGGCATTGGTGTAAAGCCATATGCTGTTCTTCAACTTTCAATTGATGATACGTGGTCTACAACTGAGGTTAGGAAGGCAAATATTAATAGATCACATTGAGAAAAAATATTCGATTCTGTGTAAGGAATACGAATAACGGCAGGAAGGCAGAGGTACCATGCAATCTGTGTACTGGATGCAAATCCCAACCCATCCTAATCTCTAAATCCGGTTCTCCCCGGTGATCACAAGGCCAGGTGATCATACTTGTGTGTGTCATCTCCGGAGGACGATGAACTGGGTGCATCTGCCGGATCGCTCACGCCCTTCCTCCAACCTGCTCTCTCTCCTCATCCGCCTATCCCTCTTTCCTGACCCCGACCCCCCCCTCTCTCTCTCTCTCTCTCTCTCATCTGACCCTCCCTTCTCCCTCTCTCTCTCACTCCTCATCTTCTCTCCAACTCTCCCCCTGGTCCCCTTTCCTCCCTGTTGAGGGACTGTAGCATGTAGAACAGACCGGCCCAACAGTGGTCAAGTCCGTGCATGTAGAGCAGATTTGGTTTTGAATGCTCTCCGCCCAGTCTAAATGTGTGTTGTGTGGTGTGTGTGTGTGGTTGGGTGTGTGTGTGTGTTGTTTGTGTGTTGTGTTGCGTTGATTGGTACTTAATTGTAGTTAGTATGGAATGGAGTCCGAGGATGGCCTCAAAGTACCTTATTCAGAGTGGATCAGATCATACCAAGCGTAAAGTTTCTGTTCTCCAAAGTTTGTGGGGGCTCTCTTCAGATCGCGCTGAGCCCGAACGTTCAACTGTACTTCGTCTGTTATAATATCACAAGGGATGGTTTTAGCTCACCTGTAAAAAAGTTAGTTCTTTGAAGCTTATGACCGTTGCGTTCCCTCGTCCGCGTTGCCTCCTCCACAAATACTTGCAAATTCTTCTCAGGAAATCTACACATATGATGTTCAATAAATTTGCCACAACCTTCATCACTCATAGGCATGAAAAAAAAACATTGGTCTGAAGGTTTCTGGAGTTACGGGTGAAAGCGGGATTGCTCCCCCCCCCCCACAGAGGTCTGCTTTCTTTCAGAACACACATGCAATTCCGAAAACTTGACCATAAATCTTGCACTACTGAGTGAAGTACTAGAGTTGTTATACATAAAAGATGGGGTCAAGAGTCTATGGGGGGAGAGGGTTGCCCCCCAAAATATTCAATTGTTTCTTCTCAGACTAAAACACCGCATCCAATGAAATCTTGACGACGACCTTCATCACCCATGTTGTACTAAAGTTGTATGGACATTAAAAAAATGGTCTAAGGGTTCTACAGGGGTTGCCTCCAAAATAATGAATTGCTTTCTTTCTGAAACAAACACAACCACAACTCTCTTCCCCGCTCCACCCCTCCAATACAGTGAACACCCTACTCCACAGCTCTCCACTCTCCCTCATTCTCCTCTCACTCACGTCACTCACACACACACACACACACACACATACACACACACACCACTACACCACCACAGCGAAGCCAACGAGTATGTATTTCTAGTCTTTAAAAAATCTCCATTTAGTCCACTGCAGTTTTCAACCAGAGGACTATAGGTTGTCTCCGTCCATCAGTCCACCTGTGGTTCAGACTTTCCCAAAACCCTTAACGCTATTCAATTAAAACTGGTTCATGCTATTATGATAAGTTTAGACAATTCGAGTTTCAGGGCTTTGCAATTCAATTACACTCTTTTGGACTAGAAAAACTTATGGTAAGGACATGTTATTATCAACCACTTGGAGATACACGTCCTATGACTGGGTGCAGAGGTGTGGTGGTCACAGTGATGTTCGTCCTTCGGTCGGAGATTGCACCATGATTGTTTCATCTCTGCCATTTTCCGAACCGATTCCTATTGCTTTCATGGTGTAATTGAAGGAACACGCGAGAACCCGAAATATGCGTGACAGCATTTTTTTGAAAAATTAGTGAGTATACAGGAGATAAGAGCGAGTCTTGCTTTGCTTCGTTTTGAGCTAAAAAGTAGTAGTGACCAATCCATCAATAACTAATGGATCCATTGACCCCAAGGATAAATATACATTAGCCCATTTAGTACTATGATCTCGCCTGTTCATCCGACCCCATACACATCATGGCTTTTTGCTCCACATAACACCAGCAACCAATCATTATCTCTACATCAACCAAAATTAGAGACTCAACAAAAAATCCACAAACCCCACTGAGAACTGTTCTCACAGTAGTAAATAATAAGCTTTTGACATGGTACCACTGTCATGTCTCATCAAAATAATCTCAACATCACATGCTACCAACAATAGAAGTGATAGCAAACTTTTTGTCTAGCAATCAAGCTCAAATAACAATTAATGCCCTCTTCTTCAGACATTAGGCCGAGGCCATGATTACTGCACCCCCCCTACGCGCCATTTTCACTGATACACAGTGTTATATATCCCAAGTAATCAGAAATAAGAATGTTCCAAAAAATACTCATATTGCACTATGCTATTAAGCGTTCCATTTTTGCATGTATTAACTATCCAAACATATTACTACATCTCTGCCAAATGAAAAATTTACACTTATTCCGTGACCCACCACACATAATAGACTTCTCTATTACAAATTCATGTACCACGAATTGAGATTATTTATGAAAAGAGAATTTCCATAATGACGATCTCATTATCATATAATGCATTAAATTTCCATACTTTATCAAACAGAAAATAGTTATGTTTCACTTAAACTACCAAAGATAACCCATCATAAATCGCAGTTATTATATCGGCCCAGGTAATTTAATCTAGTTTGATAATCTGATTTCGATTACGATTCCATTGTGTTGATTTAAAGCAAATAGCTAAATTAAAATTCTACAAAATTTTAATATTTTTTGCCAACTGGCTTGTAATGGACTACATTGTGTTAATAAGGAAAGAAAAGGAATTCTTGCATTTTTCGTGGAATATGACCGATTAAGTCAAACTTTATAATATGCAAATGACTAATTAGCATAAATCAATATAATTTTAATGATGTAACATAAATTGTAGCTTTAATTTGATCACCAATTTTGTGATTATGTTTAATTTACAGAGATATTTGAAATTTGCGATTTCTTGGATCAGTCTTTTATGATTGTTTGCCTCATGAAAAGCTAATAGCGTAACGCAGAACTTCAACTTAACGTCTGCTACACGAGAGAATAGGGAAACAAAACAACAACAAGCAACTATTACGTCCTGAGATTTGAATTCCGTGTCGTGGTAGACCCTTTTGCTTCCGGTGTTCTTGTAACGCTGTACGGTTTGGGTTTTTAAAATAAAACCAACGAAAAATTTGGGAGTCTGATTCTATCTTGTGAATATACTTAACGGTGCACATCGAGAGAATAGAAACAACAACACAATACAATACATGTGCAATTTGGAATCCGTTGGTTGGCCATACCCTTTGCTTCCGTTAATTTTTGCTTCTGGTATTTGTTTCGTTTTTGTCAGGGGATGATGCATGTCGGAGATAAAGGCATCGTCGAGACATGAAAACAAATAAATCAGACAGTGTATAATTCGTCACTGATTTTAATAAAGATATCTCCCGCACATCAAAAAATATATTTAATCGTATTTACGTTATTTGATAAAAGAGTCGGCCTGATCCCGATATCCAGGCCGAAGTACACCGAAATTGCTATAAGTTGTGAAAAGTTATGTAAAGCAGAAGCGAATGGTAAGCAAGAACTACTTCAATCTAGTATTTTTTTTCAGATGAGACCCGTTCTAGCGTGTAGTTTGTTTTTTGAAGGTAATGTGAGGAATCATAATTTTTTCAAATGAGAATCCGTTCTAGGCGTGTAGTTGTCGTTGTGAAGGTAATGTGAGTAATTTTTTTTTTTTTAGATGAGAAATTGTTCTAGGCGGGTATGTTGTCGTGTGTGAGGTAATGTTTGCAGGTAATTTTTTTTTTTTAGATGAGATCCGTTCTCGGCGGTGTATTTGTTAAGTAATGTTAAGGTAATTTATTTTTTCGATAATCTGTTCTATACGGTGTAAGTTGTCCGTTGTGAAGGTAATGTGAGAATTTTTTTTCAAATAGAATCTTTCTCGCGGTGTGTTGTTGTTGTTAAGTAATGTTGAGGTAATAGGTAAGTCAAAGCGAAGTTAAGCAAGAAGTTCATATGTCGCTTCTAGCTTTGCCTATCCATTATTAAAGCATAGTGCAAATGAGTTTTTTTCTGGAACTACTTTTTCTGAACTTGGGATATATATGAACCTGTGGAATCAGTGAAAAATTGTGGGGGGGGGCGGGGGGTGCAAGGAGGTCAGGCCCCGGCTATCTGTCTCCTCACTCTTATTCTATTCTGCATAAGCTCCCGACCTCAAACAGACTCACTACTTGCGTATGAAAGAAAATCTAATAGTCTGAGCAGCTAATGAAAAAAAAATTGTATAAACTTTTGTAGTTGAATTGGAACGGTACCATTGAAGCATATTGTTACTGGATCCGTAATTCGGCCTGTTTCAGCTAATTTCATCATGTGGTGGCCATTTTTGGATTCAAAATGTCCACCATTTGAGATGAATTTCTCATACTTCCGGCTTTCTAACCAGTAGAGTCATAAAAACCGAGCTATATTCCATTTTTGGTAAATGGGAATCTCTTATCAATATCCAATAGTACGCTTGTTTCATCTTGGTTCCAAGATGGGCACCAAAAATCATTGCATAAAATATCTTGTTACTATCCGACATTGTGGTACCAATGCAATCCTCAAGTTCCGGAAGTTCTGAGGCTACCGCTTAGATTGCAAAATCGGCCACATCAGATCATTGAACACGTAAAGCTAAAATCTTGAATGATCCAAATGAACAAGCTCAGCATAATTCCAGAACCAAATTTATATATTGTTCCTGCGACTTGTCAAAAGTTAATTTTCCGGTCGTTATTGTCCCGTTTTAACTGTTTATTCTCCCTAATGCTTACTGGTGTTCCTATTCGTTTTGTTTCACAATCGTGCTAATC
The DNA here is from genome assembly GCA_035128595.1 of Eptatretus atami. Lineage (NCBI taxonomy): Eukaryota > Metazoa > Chordata > Myxini > Myxiniformes > Myxinidae > Eptatretus > Eptatretus atami. The sequence goes on along the minus strand of CM068960.1, from coordinate 85,100,219 downwards.
GTGATTTTCCATGACCTTGTCTTACGAGTTCCAGGCCTACGTCTTCCCTCCAGGGTACGATCGTTTTATTTGTATTCTCACCCTGTTATCTTCAATTCCATTTCCCACTTTCCCCCACCCCATCTCTCCCACTAAACACGTCTGTTCTGTCTTATTTTTTTAACTACCTTTCTCCTGCAAACCCACGATCCCTGACCCTTCTTCCTTCTCTTCTCTTCTGCAGCCGCACCATCTTTCTTCTACTTGAAGTGACCTACCTACATTACTTTCACGATTTCTCCCAATCTTCCATTCCCGAATCTTCTAATCTTTCAAAATTCCATCAAAAAACACCAATTCTCCTGTATCTTCCTAATATACACCTCCTGTAACCACGTATGCCTATCTCTCTGATACTTTTCATTGATCCATAGCTTCACCTCGCGTACGATCCAATTCACAACACGCCTCCACGATTTTCTTCAACCCTCCTTTCTTGAATCTTTACGCAATCTTATTAAAGATAAATAAATACCAAATTCACTTTGACTATACACTCCTAACCTAACATCGTGATCTTGTTTCCACTCTCGTTACGATCAAATTCACCATTCACCACGATTTTTTTTCTTCACTTTTTCCTTCACCGAATCTTAATGAAACTCTCTCAAAAATAAAAAATAAAATAAAATAATAATAATTAAAAAAAACAAACGATCTCTTATAATGTTCAATTCTCTTTCATCACGGGGTTCCTCATACTGTATTAGGTACATCACAACTCTTCCTATTCAACGCGTGCTCTCAATTTGGCTTGTACTTTCATCCTTGTCTAAAAAATCCAACTTTCAAACGTTTCTTCTTCCTTCTCTAATTTGTTTAATTGATCACCAACGAAATTTTTATCGTATTCTGACTAAAACCTCCCCCCAAAAAACCACGTTGCCATTAATTTCCTTTCCATCAACCATTCATTTTTCAACTTCATGCCAATCACCCCCTCTCACCCCTCTGTTTATTTTTCGTTCCTGGTGTTGATAATGGTTCGGGTGGCAGCTTGGATCCTCGGGTTATGAGTTCAAACCATGCTCAGCTTTGAATTAATACCAGGGTGGGTTAACTCAAGCCTATCACTCCTTCCGAGTCGATAGCAAATGTAGTGCCGAGATGCTGGTAATGCTTGTGTCGGAGTGGTGACATCGGATTGTGTCCAATAGACCAAGGGACTGCTTAAGCAGCCCCAACGCTCTGCACAGAGTATGTCCCAATCTCCTCCTCTCCCCCTAAACCAATCACACCTCTCCTCCAGCTCTCTAACTTTTTTTCAAAAACTCCCCCCCTCACTTTCTCCTCAACTCTTCCCATCACCTTCCACAATTCACCCCCTCAACACCCTTTCCAATTGCTCGTCCCTCACATCCACAATGCACCTTCCCCGCTTCTTGACCTCCATTTCATCATGTACCCTCAAATCCTCAACTGCCTTCTGCCCCTCTCATATACTCCCAATGTAATCAATCCACACACAGAGATTTTCTCCTCTTCATCCGCCCCCTTCCCTAGCTCTTCTGCATCCCCACAGTCTTCAACAACTCTCCTTACCCCCTTCCCTTTTCTAAACCCTCCTCCCTTCCCATCCTGCACCAAGCCTCCTCCCCTCCCTTTCATTAACAGGTGTGGACCTCAAATATCGGGCCTTCGCAAACCTTACAAATCTTTCCATTCAGGATCCACTGACAAACAGACATAATCTGCCTCAGAAACTTTCCATCTCAAGATGTTCTGATCTGATAATCGCTCCCTGGTTACTCCTCCTCCGGATGACAACACCTGAGCCTCGTCTGGTGGAGGAGTTGATCTCTCTTTCATCAAAACTCTATTCTCACTCTCCATGCACTGCCCTACCCCCCCACACCCAAGGAATACTCTGGCTAACGGCTGCCCTCACTCCCCACCTCATGTTATATGTGTTAACTGTACCGCCACAACGGATATCATTTACCTAACTCTCCGAAAACATAGACAAACTCTATCCTTCATCCAACCTCTCTCTCTCATAATATGTTGGTGCTTCAATTGTCATAATGCCAGTTGCTAGGTGTGGTACCTGTCTCCCTGTCATGGCACTTCAGCAAATACTTCTCGACTCATGGGGACTGACACACATTCGGTCACTCCTGACCCGAACTCACCAACAGTATCTATCTCCTGCCTGATTTTGACAAATTCCTGAAATATCTTCTTGCTGCTTCTCCTCGCCCATTCGGTTCTTCTGAACACCAATGTCCCTTGTCAAGTGGAATCTCTCTGGCTGTTTACAAGAACACTACCCCGTCAAGTGTGCATTTCACTCAAGCCGACTGGCAGACTCACAAGCCATAACTTCTAGACTGGTCCCTCCATCACTAGTTTTCCACACAACTCATCCGGGAATCTTCAAAAAACTGCTCTCCCTCATGCTGAGATTTATATCCCCTCTGTCTTCACGTGTCTACCCTTCCTCGCCATGGTTTTCACGGAAGCTTGTGGTAGGCGTTATCTGAAACAAAACTTGCTTTGCCTCATTGGAAGCAAACCAAACTGAGCAATCTCAGTTCGCTTCATAAGCTTTGAACAAGTGTGTTCCCCTCAGGAGATCACAGAAAAAATCTTTCAAGCTTTCGGAAACTTTCAAACATTCATCCTCTCCAAATCCTGTGGTGTCTATCAAATATGTTTGGGTTGTTCCTCTCATCCCTCTCATCCCCTCCTTACTCAAATGGCCGCACTGCTGAACGCCTGAAAAACTAAATGCTACACTGTGTTTGCCCTCGAAATGTTGGTAGAAACCCATCGCTTTCTGTACCCGCCTTCACAGTCGCACCAACGTCCCCTGACTCGTGTCTTTTCTCCGCAAGGTGAGAGCCTTGCGCAAACCTCTGACTTAGCTTTCTGCAAACCGGTCCAGACAGCATCAGCCCACGTGTCCTAAAACTACTCCTCGCTCCTTGCCACCTCTCTTGCTATATCACCTTCATTTGCTCAAGGTCATCTCATCGCTTGGACAAATAGCAAACACACTGCCCCCCCCCCCCCCCCCCTGATAAAAAGTCAAAAGCAGATCCTGCACTACAGAGACGAATCAGCGTCTCCCAAATCACAGCAAGTTATGGAATCCATAGCGCTTCAGAATTAAGTCCTTCCTCTTCTCCAATGGCTGATTTGATACATTAATTTGGTTTCAGACCAGGTCACCTACTAACCTGGATAAGCGCTTCTGCTTCCAACAATGGATGAGTACTCAATGCCAGACATGAAATCAGAGCCAGAATCCCTCAACAATATCAGTGCTTGCAGTCTGCCACCCGCCTGCTCACTAAGCACTCTGGCCTATAGTATCCAAGGCCCACTCTCCACTCAGGCTCGCATACTCCTTCCATCGAGCAAACGTCCCTAAATGGAGTCTCTCATCCCCTTCCTGTTAGCTGGATTCCTCAGGCAGTGTTCTGGGCCCTTGTTGTTTTCTGGTTTTCATCAATGATCTCTGCGCCACACTGGAAATCTCATTCCTTTGCTGATACCCACCTCTGCCGTACCATTGTCATCCCTCAGAATTACCGGCAAGAAGCAGCTCTCGCTCACTGCGATCTATAAAATCACAAAAAACGGGCCAAACACGTGGAACAATGTCTCAATCCTGAAAATCTACACTACACTCATGTCTCCCGAAAGGACGTTTGGGAACCCCCTCCCCCATCTATTTTGCAACAACCGCCTGGAAGAATCCTTCTTTCAGCTCTGTAATATTTGCCCATGATCTTTCCTGGAAAGCCACTTTAAACCTCGCCTCCAAAGCCAGTCCGCCGATGGGAACCTCCGTCGTGCAAGTTCCTTCCCGGTCCACGCTGGCTCCTGACAACATACAAAAGCTTTCGTCGCAGCCTATGGAGTCTGCTCCCAATGGGCTGGTGGCTCCTGCCTCTCAATTTTCTCGGGTTCATGCTGTGAAACAAAGGCACTGGATATTGGTATCTCCCACGTGATGCTGCTTTGCCCCACTCTCCTCACCACAGGCATGTCGATGTGGTCTCCTGTCTTCACACTCCTCTCCAGTTCGCCCCCCCATGCTGTCCGCCATAGGTTCCCCCTCCCCCCGTCAATATTCCGCAAGGCTCAAAGGTCTGCCAGCAACCCCTCTGGGTAAAACTACGAAATAACGAATCACTCCTCACCTCACTTTCATTCTCTTTTTCCGTTGAATGAAATCCGCACTCACTCAATCCCATTTCTTCCCTCGAGCTCTTAAAACACTGTTACACCACTTTTACTTCCCCATCCAAAACTTGATCTCTTCTCCCCGCAATCACCCAAACCCAACTCCTTCAATCCCTCTTTCTTCCTGAAGTCCTGTAAGTCCATCTTGTATACCGTGTCCCCGCCCCCCAATCCCCCCCTCCCCCTTCCACAGATCTCTAATCTTGTTCCTACCCACTGTTTGTCCTCCTCTCCTGCCCTCTTGCTCATGCCTCCTGCCTTGCTGTGCATGTGTATAAGTACAGCATTAATATACATGTCCTACACAAATTGGCAAAGAAACTCTCAAGCGGTCTATTCTCACAATTCGCATGTATAACATACAAAAGTCTAAGGAATCGCAAGTCGGTGGAAAATATATAACAGTACTGGAAATCGTATGGCATTTTTTCTCCATGCCGCTAGTATAAAATTGAATGGATTTATGCATTCTGCTGTCTGATGTCGACACACATAAGGTTCAGATACTGATCCACAATCTCCAAAACTTTGTTACAGAGACTATGAGATGTGTGGCAGTACAGTGCATTTCAAAAGGAAATTCACAACAATGAAGATTTGCATTGTAAAACGGTCAATTTGAAAGTTGCAAAAATGGTGCATCATGAATTCATGTTGTGGTATTTGGCACAGTTATGAAGTCTTAAAAATGAAATACTCATGTTTTGTTACATTATGCAGGTGCATCAACATCCTGAACAGAGGGCCCCAAGATGCCATTTGTAAGACCTGCAAGGGGGGTGACACCACTCTCACAGCTCCTGAAAAAGGGGAGTGACTCCATCAACGAGCAAGTAAAGCCAAAGATAATCAATACATCACCTGGAACGGTTATAACTGCGAAAGAATATACCACCACACAATATAGCAAAGCACTAAGGAGTAAGACCAAGAGCAGTCGACAGCATGTGCGACTAACCCAGCTGAAGAGAGGTTTCCAATGACAGAGACTGTCTCTGTTGGGAGGTCAGCAGCACTGTTGGACCAAGAAGGAAAGTTCTGGATTGGATGTATCCAGGTAGGACAAGTTGAGTTCAAGAGATACGCTCTTGAATCTTCAATGACAAGAGGGATCCTGGGCACGTCAATGAAAGTCCGTGGTTGCAGTGCATAGACCGCATCTGCAGATGCTGTGTATCACCAGTGCAGCGTAAATCCGTACCAAGAGCAAATGCCAGCACGTATCACCTGAACTGAGGTAAGAAACAAACTGTCCACAAACGAAAAAATTTATGCTTCTGAAGTGCGAACCCAGTGCTAGCAATGACATCTGAACCCGTCCACACCACATTCAGGGATCACAGCCAGGTTCATACGGTGCTGGATGTAGCACTTGTTCACGCATCCCTGACACGTGATCCACATCAACATCTGCAGGTTGTACCACCGATACTCACAAGAAAGTATGGAGGAATTGTCTTTCGATGTATTATGGTACACCCAAGGACATGACAATCCAGAGACGAGCAGGTAGGAGGACGGAGCTACGTGACTTTTGATGAGGCAATCCTGTTCAATGAAATAAGACGAGTCTCGTAACAAACACAACAAGCAACAGTTATCACATGTCATCCAACTGGAGAAGAAGAACGTCAGACTACATGCTTCATGTGATGCGATCTCCTCATAGTGCAGAAACAGTGGAGTCTCAACCACACAAACACTGTGCCATCGTATGGATACAGATCTGTCTCATGCTCCTATCTACATACAAGCTCGATCACATGACCTTCTTCCACTGAGCCAAAAGAAGAGCACAAAGAACCACGGTCTGAACATCAAGGCTTCAAAGCAGCAACTGGTCCCATGTGTGCACTGACATCCTCATCCCGCGATCCTTGGGGTGATACTAACATCCACCGTATGAATTGGTAAGGCGCCCTCAAGAAATCACAACCATGATGACTTCCGGAGCACTAACGTGTTTTGACACAACCGTCAGCTTCACACAGATGTTGTGCGAGAAGAGAATTTTTGGTCTGCCTGTAAATGGTAGCTTGGGGATGACTCAACTCACACACCACAAAGCATCTTGTGAGAAGGTGGCTACTAGAATCTTAGTCAGCCACAGAGCCTACCACCTACCTCTGCAGCAGCAGTAACCAGTCTCCTGCGTGTACTAGCCGGGTGCAGCAGGGAAGGGAACCGTGCATGCACTCCTGCGCCAGAACTGGGGATGAAAAGAAAGTGATGGGGCATCCGTTCCAAAGACTTAAACACCACTCCCCAGGAACTCCTGCAGGTCATCAGTATCCAGCTGCAAGACAGATTGCAGGCAGCAAGCCCTAAAGGCCCAGTCACATGACGTTTTAGCCAGCAATGGCAACGTCAATGTCTTATAACGCTGGCTTACGCTGACTTTGTTTTTTTTTTTTAAAGATTCGAGTATTCATACGAGTTGGTCATTCATACATATTAGTAAGGACAACAGAACGTTTGTTGTCTATAGGTAACTATACAACGAATGCTTAGCCCTGTTGTCGGGTCACATCCTATGCCAACGATAGTCTAACTTATTATAAATTCGGCTGCACGTACGCCGACGTCACGTGGGGTCTCTATTAATGGCTGCCGCACATGATTCCACATCATAGCCGCCGAGAAATGGATAGTGTCACATGCAGTCACACCTTGGCGATCTTGCACGTATGCGCTCTGAAAAATCGTCTAAAACGCTCGCATGTCGAATACGGTAATGGGTAAGTTTGGTATAACGTGAATAATAAGCTAAAGTATGCTATCAACGTGCTAGCAATGAAGTGACGTCTTGTACTTTTTAAAACGAGTTAAACTTTACGACGTAACTTGCGTAATGCTCAACGTCCGCATGCGATGGAATATATGTTGAGGCGTTACGCATCGTGACCGTCGACAAAGTACTTGTAATACTCATAAGTGAAACACTGAGGTAATGTTAGCGCATGTTCCAGACTCCCTGGTTTTTTTTCTTTTTTCTGTATGCCGTGATGGTTGACACTTCGATTCTCTAGTGCCGGTTATAATATAATTATAATTAATAGCTGCCTCAACGATTTTATATCATAACCGCACTAGAAATGAAGTCGTCACATACCGTCATATCGAAATAAAAAAAACAAAAAAAACGTGGATCTGAACACTGACCTACCATCACTGACTGTTTGACTTAGTGATAACTTACAATAACGGTGTGGAGGTGTGTCAACGATCGCGTAAGTGCCTAACAACACGTTACTTCATAGGTTAGAAATAAGTTTCGGTAGCAACTCATCGACGTTTTCGACTATGAGTAACTTAAAAGTAACGTGTGTCGACGTGTGTCAACGACGCGGTAACGTCTAAAGCCGCGTAGCGAACTTGTGAGTATTACGCTGGCATAGTCGTAAAATTTCAGCATGCTAAATATTGAGCACAACCGCAAAGTAATCGATGAAAGCCAGCGTACTACGAGTATGCAGTTTTTCAGCGTGCTCTCAATGTTCCCAAAACTTACAATAACGTATTCGACGTGCCAGCGTTTTAGACAAATTTTTTCTAAAAATCGGCATATAGCGCTAAAACGTCAAGTGTTGACGGCTTAAGATGCACTCAAGAAGCACCGACATTGAGTGCTCTGTTGCATGTAGCAAATGCAAAGGATGGGGGTGGTTGCTAAATTCATTTCAGACTGGAATGTGATGACATGACGAGAACGACGACAATGAGAAACATGTTGAATACCAGACAACCTAAAATATTATGTTGCTTCTATTAGTTAATAGGGCTGTTATTTAAAATAAGTCTCAGAGCACGC
>CM068960.1:85058523-85074203 GCA_035128595.1 Eptatretus atami | reverse complement strand
TGCTGTGCCTACTGGAGGAGTGCACATAATTGGAGGGAAACTTGGAGAGGCATACATCACTTTTGAGAGTGATGATGATGTTCGCCTTGCCATGAAGCGCAGCGGAGGCATGATAATGGCATCGAGGATCCGGCTGTTGATTAGCAGCAAGTCTGAAATGCTGAATGCCATTAAATGGAGTAATTCAAGATCTGAAGGAGGTTTGTTGAAGACGAGGACAATTCGGAGTGATGAGGAAGATGACATGAAGATGCTTCCAGACATTTCCCGTAATGTCTATTTTTCTGGCGAGCATCATTTGCGACTGAGACAATTGGGAGATGCACATAACGCCAGACCAGTGTTTTTACCAAAAAATGACATCCCATCTACATCTTCATGGTCTCGATCTCCACTAGGAACTCGAGAAGAGGTGCCCAACCCACAGAGGATGCTGCAACAAGGGCCCCAGCAGCAAGAAGTTTTACCTCTGGGAACAGCACAGCATGGGAATCAGACACCAACTGGCTCCAGGGATCTTGACTTGAATGCAAGTTCCAGCAGATTTAATCATCTTGGAGTAGATGGAGTTTGTTCTACTTTGCCTGGATTGACATCGGCTTGGTCAAAAAACACTGAAAGATTTTATTCACCTGGGGATAGAGGGATTTCAAATAACCTCAGAGGAAATGATATGAAAGCTCCTGCTGATAATGTCCTTGACCAGGGAAGTCTTGTAACAAGCAGACAAAATGTAACTAATCTTGAAAAACGGTATTCTACAATGAATTGCCCAGCTCTAGAGTTAAAAAGTACTAAATGTGATGAATCTAGCAGTATGTCCAACCCACAGGCTCTTAAAAAGCCTGCAAATTTGAAACTTTCCCTTGAGTCAAGTGCTCCAAAAGATTTAAAAGGAACAGAAACGGAGAAGCCTTGCATAGAGGGAACATTCTCTCAGGCACAAGCACTGTCTGCAGATTGCAGCAGAATTGGTGAGGATGTCCAGAAGAAACATCATGACAGCATCATAAGTAACGACAGCACATTAAGAGAAAATTGTGTTCAGGGTGTTGTACTAAAAAACAAAGAATGTAACAGGAAGGAAAAAAACACAATTTCTCATGATATGAATCTGAATTATGGTCGAAGTGCATTCAGCTATAATGAGGAGAGCAGTCAAAGTTCAATAATTGATGGTAAAGATTCAAATAAATTAAAGGACTGGGAATTGTTGGACAAGGCAGAAACTAAATTAACTTGTGAAAACTCCTCTTTGTCCCCTGACGTTGCAGATGATTTATATGTCCAAGTCTGTGCACTCCCATCAGATGTAAATGAAGATGGTGTTTATTTCTTATTTGATAAGTTGAAAGTGGATTGTGTGATTTTAAACAAGGATCCAAAAGGGCAGTGTAATGGAACAGCTTATGTATGTTTTGCAACACCAAGTGATACAATTACTGGATTGCAGCAACACGGCAAGTATCTTAGCCAACATGGAATGAGGTGCTGTCAAGTAGAGGTCTATCCAGCAACTGAGAATGAATGGAGCATTGCACTTCAGAATGCATCAGCTCAACTGCAGTCTCGCTCATCGCGTCGTTCTCGCTCTTGCGCATCTGATCGTTCTCCACTTCGTGACCGTTCTCCACTTTGCGACCGTTTTCCACTTCGTGAGCGTTCTCACCTTCGTGACCGTTCTCCCCTTCGCGACCGTTTTCCCCTCCGTGACCGTTCTTCCCTCCGTGACCGTTCTCCCCTCCGTGACCATTCTCCCCTCCGTGACCGTTCTCCCTTCTGTGACCTTCTCCCCTCCGCTACCTTCTCCCCTCCGCTACCGTTCTCCCCTCCGTGACCTTCTCCCTTCCGCTACCGTTCTCCCCTCTGTGACCGTTCTCCCCTCCGCGACCGCTCTCCCCTCCGCGACCGTTTCCCCTCCGTGACCATTCTCCCCTCCGTGACCGTTTTCCCCTCCGTGACCGTTCTTCCCCTCCGTGACGTTCTCCCCTCCGTGACCGTTCTCCCCTCCGTGACCGTTCTCCCCTCCGTGACCGTTCTCCCCTCCATGACCATTTTCCCCATCACTCTCATTTGAGCACTTATTCAAATTCACAACATCTTTACTCAAAGGATTTTCATTTAGCAGGACCGAATGTCGCATCTATTTATGAAGAGTCGCAATCACCTTGTGAGCTCTGTGTTCATATCACAGGTTTACCCAGCTTCACTTGTAAAGATACGTTGTTGTGGTTCTTCCACAAACTGTCTGTAGTTGAGCCAGTGCTTCTACGGAATTCAGGAGAATTTATGGAAGCATTTGTTGAGTTTTCCACACATCCAGATTTTTTAATTGCTCTCAGTCGCACCGGACAGCACCTTGGCAATCAGCGAATTGCTGTTCGTTCCATTTCCAAGAATATGATGAGACTGGAACTTCAGAAAAATAAACTTATAACTGGAAATCCTCAGTTACAACCAAGTTCTGTATTTTTGCAACCACATTTGAGGTTGTCTTCGTTCCCCATTGACAACAGCCTTTAGTCGTTCCGCAACCACATTTTAGTTTTCCTCCTCCTCCTCTTCCTCCCCCTCTCCTCCCCCTCCACCTCCCCTTCCTCCTCCTCCTTGTCATCCTCCTCCTCCTTGTCATCCTCCTCCTCCTCCTTGTCATCCTCCTCCTCCTTGTCATCCTCCTCCATCGCAACAGCCTTTCATAATGCCACAACCTCCTTTTACTGGAAATCCTCAGTTTCAAGCAAATCCTGTTTTCTTGCAACCACATTTCAATTGGCCGCCTCCTCCATCACAACAGCCTTTGGTAATGCCACAACCTTTTGTATCACATTTGTCTCAACAAATTAATCATGCACAGATGACTGCAGGCCAGACTCTTCAATTTCCACATGTATCTGGCTCACGGCCACCTATGTTTCCACCAGGAACTCTATATTTAAACAACAGAGGTGCAACCAGAAATGCAGACTCCAGTGCAATGCTGCAGCTTCAGGTAGAGAAGTTACTTGGAAAATTGGACAACACGAAAATGTTGGCACCTCACCAGCAAAACATATGTGAAGTAACAGGTAATGCTCCTGGCAGCAATATGAATTTTGGAAACCAAGGATTGGTGAAATCAAATGTTAAAAATGCAGCCATTGTCCATTTTGAGAAGATGATCAAAAAATTCAATAGGCAAAGTTTCTTGAAAATGGCCCATGCCCAAATTTGCAAACAGAAGAAACTACAAGCAAAGGAGGAACCGATGCCCAGGCAAGATTTTCAGGGAGCTAAATCTGCAGATGATTCTCCAACCATTAAAAATCAGGTTCTTGGTAATAATTCTGAGTGTCAAAAGAATTTGCCACCTAAGTCAACAAAGGTTCAAATGGGAAACTTGCCTTTGAAGGTGAATATTCAGCAGATTATGGATTTCTTTCAAGGCTATAACATTGTATCGGATTCTATCCAACTACAAAGAGGTGTGGGACCACAATCATGTCGTGCAGTTGTTGATTTTGAAAGTTCAGAACACGCAGCCCTGGCTGTTAGAATTTGTGACAGAAACTCAATTGATGGTCAGAAAGTCTTCCTCAGGCTCCAGTGATGTCTTTTGTTCTCTTTTTTTAATCTTGCATAATGCCTTTTGTTCCTTTTCTTCTGATAATGAATTCTGTTTTGAGTATCACCTGGCCACTGCCATTCCTTGCATTTATGCTTGTATGACATGACCATGCTTATACTTGACAAAAGTTGTGTGACTTCCTTTATGTGGTTTCGTTTCCATTTTTCTTTTGTTTTTTAACTACTTTTTGGTCTCATGTAATGTTTGCTTGCCTTGTGTTAAAATAACACAAACTTTCCTACTTCTCACTGCCATGTATTTGCCCTTGCATTCAGTGATCAGCCCTTTCACACCAACAAACAAGTTAGCTTTCAAGGTATACTGTTTTCAATCGCACTAGGTTTTGGTTCGTAAAAAGGTTCACCTTTAATGTTGTTATAGTAAAGATGTGACTAATGCACATAGTGGGATGAAGTGCCAGCCTTTAATATATCATTGGGAAAAGGCAGTCGAGCTGTTTGAAGCAAAATATTGTTCGTCACAAAAATGGAGCATTGAATTTGTTGTACATAATTCTTGCCCAAATACGAAAACATCAATGTTTTTTCCTTACTATACATTCAATTGGTTTGTATTTGATAGGAAATGCCTTTGTGAATACTAGGGACTGTATGCTGCTTTCCCCAAGTTACCATGTGCATAAGATCGGAAATAACGGAGCAAGTCTTTAAAATGCCACTCATTTCACAAGGAAAGTTGTCACTTACTAGGTTTTGTCACCCAAAGTTGGTGTTTGATGTTGTGGTAAAGATAGCTTGGGGTTTGATGAATAAAAAGCATTCGATTGAAGCTCAAATAAACTTAATGAAAAACAAGACTGAAAACAAGACAACATTTTCCTTTGCCACAACTACACGATGTAAAGTTTTTTGTTTTTTTTGCTTTTTTTTTCTAGCATTTTTACAACCGGTATTTAGTTTTAACACAGATTATTTTTCTTCAGCTAAGCGCTGAAGACTTGTGCTGAGCATAAATATGATGTTTTGTTTTATTGGGTTTTTATTCTCAAGCAGAAGTGTTCCTGTGTCTTTTTTTTTTTTTCCTTTACTAATCCACTCTATAAAATCCATTCTTTGTTGTGGTATTTCCATTCCATGTGTTTCAATGATCCATTTGTGAGTTTTTTTTTTGTTTCTGCCAATTTCTGTGCCTATTATTTGGTTTCATGATAAGGTTAGTAAGTGTGCATGTATGAAGGACTTGTGATCCATTTGTGTTTATTCTTCCACATCTTTTGAAATACTTAACAATGTAAAAGATAATGTATTTTCTCTTTTTTTTCTTTTTCAACATCCTTTCTCCATATTTGAATCAATTATGTTGCACTGGAAATTAAACAAATTACACTTTGAATTTAGTCAAGTTGTACTGGAATATAAAGTGACCTGTTTGTGATGTTATTTACTTCATTGGCCACACATTTGCATTGTAATATTGGTTAAATTTGTTTCTTATAATTCTGTTTGAAACTAAACTTTTGATGTTAAGAATTTGACATGTTGAAATAAGTTTTATCTTATGTTCGTACACGACAAAGAACATGTTATTGTTCTTTATATACTTTGCCTTTATATCAGATGTTTGCTTTTGCAGTCCAAAACAAAGGAAATATGGACTGTTTGAGTGTTTCTTCTGAGTTGTATGTTTTTTTCAAAATACAAATAAAAACAACAGTGTTGAGTCCCTGTTTTTCCTTAAAAGAATATTGAAGGAATGTTTTTTAATATCTCCCAATATGTAGAATAGACTCATCGTGATGTCATGAGGAATGTTCAAGTTTTCAATGTTGCTGCAGATTGCACATGCTATTGTTATACATTACAGCCTCAACGGTTTTGTCACATGGTTTGTCCAACAATCTTTTTGCAAAACTGAGCTGATATGAGTCATTGGGCACAAAAAACATTAGCCCATGTTGTGCTTTATTAAATTAACTAGCAGAATACCCGCCCTACGGGCGATCTTGTTCCAAGCATGCAACACATTCTTCTGACGCATACCTTTATTTGGGCAGTGTATGGGGAACTGACAGCTCTGTATCGGCAAAAAATAATAATAACCCAGGGTAAGCCGCTGTCACACCTTGACGTTTTAGCCAGCGTATGGCATCGTATCAAAATGTATGTAAAACTCTGGCGTACGCTGAACTATTGATGTTTTTTTTAATTTTTGGGCGTATAATAACGTGTTGGATGTATGCATAACGTATTAGTAACGTACACAGAACGTTTTAATCATATATAGATAACTTATACCAACGAATGCTGAGCGTGTTGTCGGCGCTCACAACCTATGCCCAACGATAGTCTAACTTATGCATAGCACGCGGAAGCGTATCGCCGACGATCACGTGGCATAGGCTATTAATAGGTTGCGGCTCGACGATTCAAATCATAACCGCACTAGACATCGAAGTGTGAAGCCGCTGTCACACCTTGACGTTTTAGCCAGCGTATGCCGACGTATGAAAAATTAGCCGAACCAAGCTGGCACACGTCGAATACGTTATGGGTAAGTTTTGTATACGTTAATAGCACGCTGGCATACGTCGTAGTACGCTGGCATACGTCATTGTACGCCGAGTACGTCGAGAAATTTTCAACATGTTGAAAATTTCTCGACGTACTCGATGTATGACACACATTCCGCGTACGCTGGCATAAGTTGTAGGCACGCTCCGCGATCGTTGACACATGTCGACATACGTTACTTGTACGTTACTCATAGGTCGAAACACGTCAAGGTAATGGTTAGCGTCAGTGTTCCAGACTCCCTGGTTTTTTTTTTTCTTCTGTATGACGGTTTATGATTTAAATCGTTGAGCGGCAGCCTTTTAATTATATTATATTATAACCGCACTAGAAATCGAAGTGTCAACATGACCGTCATACCGAAGAAAAAAAAAAAAAAAAAAACAGGGAGTCTGGAACACTGACGCTAACCATTACATTGACGTGTTTCGACTTATGAGTACCTTACAGTAACGTGTGTCAACGATCGCGTAACGTGCCTACAACACGTTACTCATAGGTTAGAAATAAGTTTCGGGTACGCTAAACATTACCTCGACGTGTTTCGACTTATGAGTAACTTACAAGTAACGTGTGTCGACGTGTATCAACGATCGCGTAACGTGCCTACAACTTATGGCCAGCATTATGCGGAACGTGTGAGTCATACGCTGGCATACGTCGGGAAATTTCAAGCATGGAAAATTTGTCTAACAGCTCGGCGCACTACGACGTTTGCCAGCGTACTACGACGTATGCCAGCGTTCTACGACGATGCCAGCGTACTACGACGTATGCCAGCGTGCTCTTAACGTATACAAACTTACCCATAACGTATTCGACGTGTGCCGGCGTTTTAGCCCAATTTTGCACACGTCAGGCATACGTTGGCTAAATCGTCATGGTGTGACAGGGCCTTTACATGCAGGAAGCCAAAAAACATATCTTCAGCTTGTAATTCAAAACGCCTCTCATTGCACTGGAAAATGAGACAGGAATGCTGTACTTAAATGGTGGAGACTTGTAATACTCTCTCCCATCTGTAGGCAACATGACATGATACACATTTACATAGAGAAGTTGGGCCCCCTCCCCCTCCCGCAAAGATTATTGGCAAAGATATATACACCCCTATACACTAATTGTGGTCATGCTGATCCTATGTAGTAAGTCTGGATGTAATCGACCCACAACTGTAGGAGTAGCAGCGCGACAACCAAACAAACATTCAAACACCGGTCCGTGAGTTAGGATAAGGGAAGAAAGTGGGAAGTAATTATGAATTTAATGTTGCGTCTTTATTAACGTTGCATCTTTATAAGGGTACCAAGCCTTATAGGCTGGGTAACCCAGTGTTTTTCTTCGGTTTATTCTCTATTTATTAGCGGGATATTGTAATCATCCGGTTTGTTTGTCTGTTTGTTTGTCTGTCTGTCTGTTAGCAACTTTACGGCAAAACTGCTTTAACAAACACTATCAAATTTAATCCACAGGTGGGCAATGAAGCTTGGACGATCCCATTAACTTTTGGGTCCAATTGGATCAAAGGTCAAGGTCAAGGTCACGAAAAGATCAAAATCATTTTTCGCTCATAACTTTGTCAAAAATGATCTGATTTACTTCAAGCTAAGCTTATAGTGAACCTTATTCTATTTGTCACTTATAATCCTACCCATTCCTATAGTGAAAAATGCATATTTGTGAAGATCGGGGTTAAGGATGTATCAAATTTAAATTTGATCCCCAAAATAACTTTATGCCTTAAATGGGCGGGATTTGTTGTGCCTGGCACCACTTGTTATTATTGTTATCCCGCCTCAGTTTTGAGGGTTATTCTCTTTTAAATTCATTTTCTCGGCAACTGTTAGTCCTGTCGTGTTAAAACTTTGAAGACCACCCTTGGTTGAATCAGTTTATTGGTCACATGCACAGAGAAAAGCAAAGCATCAATCGGCTTTGGAACTCCTCTGGCTCTACAGTGCCAGAGGACTGACTTGTATCCAAATTGAAACTAGGGAGGGGCCATGTGAAACACATCTGATGCGAATAAATCAACACGTGATGTTTTGCACAGAAAATAAATAATTCAGAGACTTGCGAAGAGGGGAAAAAGGGGAAGGAACACTCAAAGTCTCTGTCAGCATATCTAAGGTCAAATAAATTCACCCCCGAAGCAAAAAGCATTCTTTACACAGTTACACAATAATTCATGACAACTCACTTGCCCCAGGCACAAGCCTGGGGTGTTAATCACATTTCATCTGAAAGAGGAAGTACTAGAAGAGAAAGTACAGAAGCCAAACCACAAGGCCATGAAGGTGCTTTGCTTTTAACAAACATGCAGTTGAAGCTAAAAATTATTTTAGTTAATTATAATGTACGAGCCAAACCCACACGAAGTTTCTAAAGTGAGGGTTCGCTAGGACGTCAATATATCCAGTGTTCACAATGTGATTTATAGAATTTCTTTATATACAATGTTTCTTGTTACATTTTTTGTGTCAAATGCACCTTCTGAGGTAGTCAGCATGTGCAAAAGAGGGTTTTACATTGCAGACGCTGTTTTCTAGGAGTGGCATTACGCTTCTCAGCGGTGACGTTATACGTCGCCATGCAAACGAATGTAAAAATTAGAAAATCGCCAGAAATTCCCAAACTTGTCTGTCTGGTGCGATCTCACATAGCTTATGCTGTACATTAGACCACAGAGCACCGGCATGCCGAAAGTGGCGACAATCCGTCCGGCAGTTTCGGAGGAGATACGTCCACAAAATATGGCTTAGCGTATTAATATAATAATTACAACAAATTATACACGTTTTAGCATTTAAAAACATATGAAAACGTAATCAATACAGAAACACCAAGGCCTAGTGACAATCCTGTCACTCACAGAGCTTTATGATCACCTTGCATGGCCACAAATGGTTGATGCAGACCATTATGTACATTTTATAAGATGGGATTTACTTTTCACTTCCACATTTCCCCCTTTTGTTCTATCTAGAACAATTTAAATCAATTTTACCTGTAATCGCACCATACCCCATGCCTAGAGGAGAAAGAGCACATTTATTCAAGTCCACCCATATCAAATTGTGATGAATGTTCATAGAAGAGGGGTGCTGGAGGAAGGAGACCCAACAGCATCTCAGCCCGGGAATTGGACGTGTTGCATTTCCAGGAAGTTGACCATCCGCTCCAAGGCCTTGCCCTCAGCAGCTGCCACAGGTTGCAAAACATGACATCAAAGACCAGAAAGGCAAGCGAGCCACAATGTAGATTGAGCAATACTCAATGAGAAAGTCAAGTTAGTTCCTGAACCATGCAGGCCCCATAGGCATGGAGCTTGGACGTGACATTGGGTTGCTGATGACTCGCTGTATGGACCCCAGGGCTCTTGTCGTGTGCCTCACCTTAACGGTAAGGCCAAGCAATATTTGCCGAGCGAAGTTCGCGAGTGTTGTCGGTGTCGCACCCACAGGAAGGTGCCATTTATGGCTGACGCAGCTTCTTGCCTTACCAGGTTTAGGCTTGTCGTCCATCCTTCTCTTCAGTTGCTCATTTCATCTCCTCAGGAAGGGGGTCGTGCTGTGATCATGGGATAGATGCCTAATCACCCAAATGTAGGTGTTCCCAGTCATCCAATCTCTCGGTGTCCCAAATCCCAATTCGCCAAAATCATGTGGCTGCACAGCTCAACTGCTTTCAACACTCTGAAACAGACACAATTAAAATTTCAAACACAACGGGTAAAATGGTTACATTTTAACAATTTGTACATGCCATAGATTCTCTTACTTAAGGCCATCAACAGCTACTAATCAGCTTCATAAACATGCAGTGCATCACCGCATCTACTATTCACATGATATGAAGGAAAATTGCTTGCTGGACAAATTTCCCTATGCACAATATACTTTATTTAATCACAAGGTCCTATATCATGTTGACCACATTATCAATATTATCCAGATTACACAAGAGAAATCTCATGAGTTCAGCCTCGGATCGGTGCTATACCATCACACATTTTATTTTGCCTTTTATCTGTAAACCACATTTGCTATTTAAAATCTAATACATATTAATGATCTGTGAAAGCAATTACTAAAAAGCAATTTTATCTGAATAGTTTCAAATAAATTTCATCATTTTCCTCAAAACAGGGTAAGATCAAAGTTTAAACGCAAGCAACTAATACAATCACAGGTACAACTAGAACGGGCACTCAGTAGAGCGCATACCTTCGCCAACGCTACATCCCCCCCCCCCAAGAAACCGTTGATTGTGAGGGTATTTAATCCCATACCACATCTGCCATCTCATATGTGTTATGATGGCGTAAAAAACATTAAATTTCCTGTGTCATATCGTATATCACAAGATTGGGCATTGAATTCACAACATTTTTGCATTGGTTGCATGCAAATTGGATAAAAATCGACCGCACTATGGCAAAATGACGATTTTGACCTTTTCATGACCTCGACCTTGACCTTTCTACTCTTAATTTTGTAATTGGTATTAGAGTGTGGGCACAGAACAGTCAACATTTTGGTGTTGGTTTCATGCAAATCGGATAAGAATTGACCGTGTTATGCTAAAACCGCACATTTTGCAGTCGTGACCCCCCAACCTTTGACTCCCAACGCTAATAAGGGTTATTACGTCATTGTGTCATGTCACATATCACAAGATGGGGCATTGAATTCTGAACATTTTGGCATTAGTTGCATGCAAATTGGATACAAATTGACCGCGCTATGGTAAAAGACGATTTTGACCTTTTCATGACCTTGACCTTGACCTTTGACCCGATTGCTCCAAAATCTAATCAAATGGTCCTCGGATAATAACCAATCATCCCACAAATTTGCTGCGATTCAGTTCAATACTTTTGGAGTTATGCGAATAACAAACAAACAAACAACACACATATTTCACAAATAAATAAATACACAGCGATCAAAACATAACCTTCGCAACAAAGTTTGCGAAGGTAATTAAAATTCTCCCAATCGTACGGGACTACATGTGTTCAAACTACAAATCATATATCAATCAGCTCAATTCCCTTTGTGAATACAGAATCACCAAAAATTGGGTGTTGTCAACAGACAAACTGTTTCGTTAATCCCACTTGATGCACTCATACACCATTCCTTCATCATTCCCTCGACCTTCCTTTGGTTCTGGTAAATCTAGTATTTCTACATCATTGTCAAAATGTATTTTATTCAACCGAAGTCATTCTTGCTCCACAGCATAAATCACAGCACTCAGTTGATCCAGTTGAACATGCCTTGGTTCCCCAGATATGTTCATGGTATTCCCGAGCACTTGCACATTTGTCTGAACCATAGTAGTGCTAGTTACCTTCCACAAGCAAATATTAATGAGCGCTTTCAACCATGAGATAATAGCAAATTTGGTAATAACAATCACCAGACCTCTAAACAACCAGTGGAGAATCCAAGCTCCCCAGATGCCAAATGTGCTTTTCAGCCATGACCCCATCGACCATCCTTTATTGTAATATTGGTACTTTTCCCCTTCTGCCCTAATCTTGACAGCCAGATTATTAATCTGTTCTGAGTTATCCGGGATGTAGGTACAACATTCAGACCCCATGGCTGCACATGTTCCTCCTTTCGCTGCCAATAAAATATCAAGGGTAATGCGATTCTGCAAGGCTACCATTCTCATAACAACCATTTCAGCATTTACTTTTCGTAAAACCCTCAGCAGTCTCATTAGCTAATTTCTCTCAAGACGCTGCCATGTTAATAATTTCTCTAGCATCTTTGGCAGTGCCATACATAAGAATCAATCATGAAGAATCTCTCAACTTCTGAAATGGACCTTTTCTGTCTATCCTGTGGTATGAAAGGTGATCGCTCAAGAATACGGATTTCAGGTATTATGTATCCCAAATAACACGACCCTTTCCACCCCACTGGCAACTGGTCCTGAACGAATAGGCTCTATACCCACATACGAAATAAGTGCCATTCAGAGGGGCCTGGGGTTACACAAGATTATTTACCCGTATTTGTTTCTCTATCTGCCTGGTGTTGGCTTAGTGGTTAGGGTGGTGGCTTGGGATCCTCACCGTCCTGAGTTTGAGCCGCGCTAGCCACTGAATTAACATCATGGGGGTTGACTCAGCCTGTCATCCTTCCGAGGTCGGCGAAATGAGCACAAGTATATTAGTAATTATCCCTGCATGTCAAAGGCAACTAAAGGGTTGGTGTCAGGAAGGGCATCCGGCTGTAAAAACATTGCCACAAGAAAGGGTACCATGATTGGAGCCTGCAAAAAAGATGACCCCTGCTCAGGGAAAAAGTCTTTAAAATGGTGTGATGATTTTTTTCTCTATCTTTTTCCCGTTAATTAGTCCCTCAATGGTTACCTTTTCTTCCCCGTGCTCGGCATAGTGTTGGCACATTGAGTTACCCAAGTAAGGTCCATTACCTCTCCCATGGACTAGACAAACTCTTCCTATCCCTTTATTCATCGCCTCAAAATGCGGTGGGTGTTGTTCCAATCCTTCCCCCTTAGTTAATGCAGCAAAATTTGTCGTATACTGAATGCCAGGGCTATATGGCATGCCATATAGTCGTATACCGAATGCCAGGATAGTACCATTGTCTATAGTTAGTACAATTGCACCCCACTTGTGTCCATTTCCTTGTTATCTCTGCTATTTCCCCTTTTACTGACTCATTTGTCTTTTTTATTTTGGTTGGAATTGGAGGATTTTGCCTATGAACCAAGTTTCCACATATGTCTTCTCCTGGGAATAGGACTACTATAAGAGGCAGTTCGAGCTTGGATGAGTGGGGAAGTTGCAATCAAACCCAACACTTACTCTTGTTCATATTTTTAGTATGCTGCAAGGATAGTGCCAGGAAAGTGTTTAGTGGGTGTCCAGTTATCCTTTCATGTCACACTATTCCTCATTTCAAGCGTGATTGTGGGTGTCCTGTGCTTATGTCTCCCACATTCCACATTGCATAGGGTGCATAATCTATCTGGTGGTGTGGTGCCGGTATACGAGAGCTATTCTCTTCCTTTTGACTATGTGTCAGAGCATTTATGCACTCCCTTCTTCCTTTAGCAGTAGAGACTACCTTATCATGCAGAGAAAACAACAATGACCGTGTAACCAAGGTAAATGCTGAAAACATAATCAAAATTTTCAAGAAATGCCCGAAGAAGAACCCATCTCCCGGTCCTGGTTCCTTGGAGCTTTCTTGAAATGTGCAGAGTGGACCCATGTTTGTCGGTCTTCGTACTTCACTGCAGTGTGAGTGATTAAAAGCACCTGAAATAGGCCGGTCCACTTTTGCTGCACAATAAGGGTGGAGGCTTTTGCTGTTGGCACAACACAATAAGTCAACATCGCGTTATCCATTAAGTGTACATCCATTTATTTGTTCGTTAATGGGGGTGAGGATGGTCTTCCTATTAGAATTTCATGCGAAAACAATCCCGTTTTCCTATTTGGTTTTGACCGCATCACCATTGGTGCCATTGGAATTGCATCTGGCCACTTGATTACTGTTTGTTCGCATATTTTTGCCAATTTGTTTTTCAAGATGCCGTATCTTTCCACCACTCCCGCTGATTGTGGGTGGTATGGGAAATGCAATCTTTGATTTATTTGCAGCGCTTTACATAGTCCCTTAACCACTTTCTCTGTAAAGTGTGATCCTTGGTCGCTGGATATTTTGCAGGATATGCCAAATCTGCATATGAATTCTTTCATCAGTATTTTGACAACTGTATTCACATCTGCCTTTTGGCATGGAAATGCTTCTATCCATTTTGTGAGCATGTCTACTATTACTAAAACATATTTGTAACCACAACTTTTTGGCAGTTGAATGAAGTCTATTTGCATGTGTATAAAGGGTCCCTCAGGTTTGGGGTGTGCCCCTTTGTCAAAATGTTGGCCTTTCCCAGCATTGTATTTGTGACATGTTAAGCAATTGTGGCAAAGATGTTTTGCAATTTATGAAAATGCTGGTACATACCACTGTTGTGTTACTATTGCACGCATTCCCCCTTTGCTCACATGGCTCACTCCATGAGCCATGCGAGCCGACCAAGGTAACAATGCTCGCGGGGCCACCAGAAGTCCATTGGGAGATACCCATAAGTTGTTATCGCGATCATACTTACATCCATTTTTGAGCCATTTTGCCTTTTCCTGGTTACTAGCTGCTTTCTGTATGTCAATAACTTTTTCTAAAGTGGCAGCCTGTTCTGTTATTACAAGCATGTTGGTCACTGTTTCACTTATAGTGGGACAGATATTTGAGAGAATTGGGCTATTTTATGTACAAGCATGGAATTTTGCACGCTGGTAGAGTTATGTCATGCAATTAATTTCAGATATGGAGCCACCTGAAAAGTTGCCTCCCCATTTTCCAAGATGGCGGACAAAATTTTATACTATATATAATATATGTGATTCCAGATGGCCAAATAGTCTTTGGTAATGAAATTTTTTGTTGGGTTTTGAATTGTTTTACATCTGGGATATGCAAACTGAGCTATTATTAACATTACGGCCGTAGATTTCTGAATTTGTGTTAGATATGTTTGAGTTACATTGTATTTCATGTGACTGTGTGAACAACTAGAGACAGTCTCTGATAGTCTCTTGGGAATTGGTCGGAATTTTTAATACGTTTTAATGCATGTAGTATTTAATCAGTTTTCATTTATTTTGTACAGTTGCAGATGTGTGAAGATTAGAAGATATACACATAATGAAGTCTACTAAAAGCCATAAACTGTTCGACCAATGACTTCTATTAGTGCAAGTAAAGAAACCCAAAAGAAATTGACTGGAATATTTGTGTACTTTGTCAGCAGATATCCCAGAAATTTTACAATGTCCTGCACAATCCAAAAGACCGAGTGCTGGTCAAGGGTATTCCACATTAGCAAGGAATATCATTAGTTTCAGTGAAATTGGTGAGCTGCCCATCCCCATAGATGTAGGGAACCTCATGAAGGATCTGGGATAGAGAAGACTCTTGCAGGCCACCAAGCAAAGTGGCATAAATCATGTTACATGAAGTTTAATTGTACAAAACTTAGTAGAGCACAGAAGAGGCATGCATCTTCAGAGCATGAGGGGAACGCAGCCATCTTCAAACAAGATGTTCATGCGACGAAGTAGCAGCCCGGGTGAAGCTGCGAAGAACCTTTGTTTTTCTGTGAGAAACCTTCACTACAAGAACCTCTCCGTGAAGCCTCCACATTTCGTCTCGATAGCCGTGTTCGAAGATGTGCAATAGACCTGCAAGACGAAAAACTTCTTGCGCAATTAAGTGTTGGGATCTCGTCACACAAGAGGCGAAATATCATCCAAAGTGTCTTGTTGGTTTGTACAACAGAGCAGCTGAAAAACAGAAAGACATAAAAGAAAAGAGCAAAGATGAAATCCGTCATGGTATTGCTATTGCTGAACTTATAACATACATTGAAGAAGCACAGATGGAGGAAGAAGTGGTGCCAGTATTCAAGCTTGCGGATCTAATCAAACT
>CM068960.1:85042664-85054426 GCA_035128595.1 Eptatretus atami | reverse complement strand
ATGGTATTGCTCTGTCACAGGATCCCCAGGACCCAGCACCCTGATACAGGTTTAGCCAATTTGAATTCAGTTTATTGTATTTATTCCCATGCTTTTGAAGAAAAGCGGGAATATTGTGATTGTCTCCGCCGTCCGTCCATCCGTACGTCCGTCTGTCTTACCCTGTATAATCTCTATGTCCCAAATTTCAGTTCCTATTTCAACGGTGTAGGAGTAGTTACAGGGTAAGACAGCGGACGTACGGAATGAGACGGGACGGCGGAGACAATCACAATCATTCCCGCTTTTCTTCAAAAGCATGGAGATAATAAATACAATAAACTGAATTCAATTGGCTAAACTGTATCAAGAGGCAGGGTGCTGGGTCCTGGGGAATCCTGTGACCAGAGACAATACCATATGATTAGATAACAGTACCCGGTAATCGTAGGCACTCAGATCTTTACATAGGGCTAACAGAAACCGGATAACTATATATGAACTGAAACAATTCCTTTACTTACAGGAAGTTATTACATATTACGCATGATTCTTCCAGTTCTGATGAAGTTGCCAAACTTGCTCTTTGCATGCACTCTCGCATTTTCTGATAGCAAATTCACGTCGAAATACCGCTCTGCTTGCCAGCATCATAGATCCAAAGGGGATTCACAGCAAATACAAATGTCACAGCTTCAATCCATTTCAATATCAAATTTACACCATTCAGCCTACAACATAGTCGCAGGTACATTTGGCAAAGGCTGCCTTCTATAAGACATTTGCAACGTCTAACTCACACCCCTTCTATCTCACCCACAGGCAAATCAATGCTTTCTGCTGAGGGTCCGCTAACCTTCAAGCAACTTTTCGCTCCCACAAAGGGTTCCAAAGTCCTCGGACTCCCACCATTACACCCCTACTTCTCAGCGAGAACTGTTAAAACATCCATCCGATGGCCATGCAGTGGACTCTTCCCCAGCAATAAAATTCCTAACCTGGTCTAAATTAAGCTTTCTTCTGGATACAACACCTGTGTCTAGGGCTGCTCTTGTGGGGGAATCGGATCCATAGCTCTCCTTTCTTTGTTTACAGTTCCTTGGTGTGCTCATCAATTGCTTCAGCATTGCTTGTGCGCGTCTACAAGTAAATTGTAAAACTTTTTCAAAGCATTTTTGAAGTGGTTATCGATAGGGTCATTCAGGCTCCTTTTGAGAGTGCTAGGAAAAGTATCTGTCACTTCTCTCACACAACCTCCATGTCTCCCATGCAGGGTTTTCTCTTTTGCCACGGGTATAGAATGATGCACTGATTCACATTCTGTGTAGTGCATGACAGAATGGCAGTGCTTTCAAGATTTCAATTGGTCAAGGCACATAATAGATTTCCATGGGACAGGAATATATCTGGAATTGACTTTGCTGTTCCAACACAATCCATATCTTGGTATTGAAAGTTCAGCCCACTGCAGCCACAGCTAAACAAACAACATCTGTATCCACTGTACGGATAGTGATGTGCTTAGTTACGACCCTGTCGCTACTGCCGTCTTGCGAAAGGTGGAGGACCATCCTCGTATCAGCTTCCTCATGATCACACGCGGGCATAGAAAGCTGATATTCCGTCCCTTATTGACAAGACGACACTGCCATCAGGTGCTTATAATTCTTTCTCCGTGGATGTTGTGCAACGTATCCGGCCAAGAACTAAAACAGCTCTTTCTTATTTCTCATCATTCTTAGGATTCCTGCAATTTCCTGGTAGACGACGGTGGCAGCAACCCTGCGCCGGCTCCTTTACGCGTTTCATCCTTTGTCTGGGCCTTTCAGATTATTATCCAGGTTACTGAATCCATACGATGTCTAATAAGCGCTCACATTTTGGAGTGGCGATTCCAAATATGGAATGAATACCTTTCAAGGCATATCCTCAATGTTGTAATTGCCAAAAAAGGATTATTCACCATTGCAGCACCATCAATAATGATAACATCAAAGTTTGCTTGTGTCACAGGTAACTTCAATGCTTTTCTCAGACACTGCATGGAGACAGACTTGCTTACTTGCCGCAGCTTACCTAAAAGTTGACAGCCGCTGTCGTGGACTGCCTGATTTCATTGTTGAAAGAACTCACTAGGTTTTCCATCTCTAGATGGCAAGCAAAATACAGCCTTGGAAAAAAGGGGAGCAATCACTCTTGAGAGATGACATTGATACACTTGCTTTTAGATTTTTCTCTGGGAGTATGGTCGGCTGAACAGAGACATTTGTTCTTTTGTATTGGTTCTGATATTTTGAAGTAGGGGAAACCTTTCGATAAGTCCGGTCTTTTCGCAAAGGTTTCATTACTGTGTCTTCCTAAATCTTCTGCATTGTAGATAGCCTCCACAACAGATGAATCTGCATATCCCTTGTGTCTAATCTCATAAATCATGGCCTCATCTCTGTAAATGCGATTTCCCATTTCTTCCAAGACATACATTAAATCACTGACTTGCCAAACAAAGGTTTCCTGTGTAGCTTTATTATCTGCCATGTGTTTTGGTGACATGGCTTATTCTTTTCGTTTGGGCCTTTCCATGGAAGCCTCAAATCTGCAGTTACTCTTCAATTCTGGGCCAGCAACCATTCCCAACGCCTCAGTGGGCATCTGGATTTTGAGTAGACTTATAGCTCCTCCCTCGCTTTGACAGTAGAATTGTTTTGCTCGTGTGCCTGGCGTCGCTTGCCATTGATGAAAAACTACCGCTGGGTTTGATTGTTAATGGTAAACTTACCATTGTTTAAATCCTTCAGCTATATCTGCGATGACGTTCCTCCAAACCTGCAAATCTCTAATGTGTACCGGTAACCATTCTGGCGCAGTAATGTTGGATCGAAACTGAAGAACCAAGGTTGCAAGTGCTGATAAACTGTCTATATACAAGGGAAAGTTTGCTGTTCGGACAGATTCTCAAGTACGTAAAAAACAAGCATTTCAAGATTGTAGTGTTGCGTACCAAACTGAAAAAGCGCACTCTCTTTCTTTGCGTAAGATGCACCATTTTATCAAATGAATCATGCTCCTCCTCAGTGCCAGGATCTACATAGCCACGTAAGCTCTTATTCATCAAACAGTGCAGTGTGCTCGCATCACTTGATGCGCATGTCTAGTTCTCGTCACATGCGACCCCTGGAGGATGCTACCTTAGCTTGCCATAAAAGCCTCCACCCATCCTGAATCTCCAGCCAGTCACTATAAGTTTCCAGTGCAGCCATTTCAAATGTGTAACCCTTCCCAAAAGCACAATAAATTTGTCTTCACCATATTTGAAGGCCACCGCCACTGAATTCTGCTTTGCAAGAGTATAAGGGGCTGTCCAGATTTGATGGACAGGTATCTGCGTTTGTTGTTGAGAAGTATCACTGCTTGTCGAATTCACATCCATTGAGTGTCGTATCATGGCTACTGACTTTGAATTCGTCTGGAAATAAATGGCAACAGTGCTGATAATCGCTGGTAAGACTCCAGCTGATTCCTGTCGATTTGCATGATTACACGCTGCCCCATGACAGATTGGTGTTAATCCGGTGACATCATTGCTGTAGTCATCTCAACCTCCACGAGCCACCTGTATGAAAATTGTGATTTAGAATGATTAGATATTGATACTACATGCTTAATACTTATCCAAATTAAAAATTCCATGCAAAAAACTGAATTAAATGTTTTGTTGTTGTACATAACTGCAGTTTCCTTTTGCCAACTCGTTGAATGACATTCTTGGTCGATCACTTGTCACTTTTCCATTCCACATTTGGAGACGTTAAACTCGGCTTTGACACATTCAAAGGGCCACATTGATGTTAGGAATCCGGCAGTTCATTTAGCTTCTTCGATGAAGATTCCAGTTCAATGTATAGGAACTGGGTCGCTACCAAGATTAGAGGTGAATTGAAAATTGAAAACAGTGATATTCTAGTTCCATTGAAAAGAGCCGGGTTGCCTGGAAGAGCTTTGCGGTTGTGGTTCAATGTATCCACTGCTGCAACTGTAACAGACCATGGCGCAGATTTGGGGGGCAAACTTTACTTGTTCACTTGGTTATGGGAGCAAACACATTTCCCTTGTTGTTGATATTTTCCATTACTCGAAGTGTAAGAAAATGGATAGACCAAGGTAAATAAGGTTGTCAATGAAGTCTCTCTTGCGATGTTCTCACATGTACTGTTTAATCCCAACGTATATGGAAGGGTGCGTTCTCTGATCTTACTGGTAGACATTAATGCTTCCTTACGCTTTTGTCGAGCTGAATTGAACATCAGTAGTTTGTGCCATCTAAGTGTTCCTGTATACACCCCACCGGAGGAGACTGCCACCACTATGTTGCAACCACCATGGATCATAGCACTAAGGGACAGTAATGATTTATGTGTTTATGGAACTGAGTTTAATATTGACATTCAGGCTCAAATTGAACCCGAAAACTTTATTTGTAAGGTCATTCAGTATCTCTTCTGACGATTTCGCATCTCTAGACAAGCATATTTGCTTTCTTTGTCTATAATCTTCAATTTCACAGGCTTTCGAAGGCAGACCCACTGTCCTCATCGAACGCCAGCAAAATATTCCCTCCCTTGCTGTGAGCTGTCATGTATGCGAAAATGGGGGAAGAGATCCAGGTTTTTCAATTCCGTACTGTTGACATCGGACCTTTCATTTGTAGTCCCAGTTGTTCTAATCTTCTCTATAGGAGTTTTGATTAGATCCGCAAGCTTGAATACTGGCACACTTCTTCCTCCATCTGTTGCTTCTTCAATGTATTGTTATAAGTTCAGCATAGCAATACCCATGACGGATTTCATCTTTGCCTTTTTCTTTATGTCTTTCTGTTTTTCAGCTGCTCTGTTGTACAAACCAACAAGACACTTTGGATGCATATTTTCGCCTCTTGTGTGACGAGATCCAACAACTTAATTGCGCAAGAAGTTTTTTCGTCTTGCAGCGTCTATGCACATCTTCGAACACGGGCTATCGAGACGAAATGTGGAGCTTCACGAGAGGTTCTTGTAGTGGAAGGTTTCTCACTAGAAAAAAACAAAGTTCTTGAGCTTCACCCGGGCTGCTACTTCGTCGCATGAAACATTTGTTTGAAGATGGCTTGCCGTTCCCCTCATGCTTGAAGATGCCCATGCCTCTTCTGTGCTCTCACTAAGTTTTGTTACAATTAAACTTCATTTGTTAACATGATTATGCCACTTTGCTTTGGTGGGCCTTGCAAGAGTCTTTCTTATCCCAGATCCTTCATAGAGGTTCCCTACATCTATGGGGATGGGCAGCTCACCAATTTCACTGAAACCTGAATGATATTCCTTGCTAATGTGGAATTACCCTTGACAGCACCCGTCTTTTGGATTGTGCAGGACATTGTAAAATTTCTGGGATTATCTGCTGGACAAAGTACAACAAATATTCTCAGTCAATTCTTTTGGTGTTTCTTTACTTGCACAATAGAAGTCATTAGCGTCCGAACAGTTTATGCGCTTTTAGTAGACTTCATTATGTGTATATCTTTCTAATCTCACAATCTGCAAACTGTATCAAAATGAATTCGAAAACTGATTAAATACTAACATGCATTTTAAACGTATTAAAAATCCGAACACAATTCTCAGAGACTATCAGAGACTGTCTCTAGTTGTTCACACAGTCACATGAAATACAATGTAACTCAAACGATATTCTAACACAAATCAGAAAATCTACGGCCGTATATGTTAATAATAGCTCAGTTTGCATTATCCCAGATGGTAAAACAATTCAAAACCCAACAAAAAATTCATTACCAAAGGACTATTTGGCCCATCTGGAATCACATATATTATATATAGGTATAAAAATTTTGTCCGCCATCTTGGAAAATGGGGAGGCAACTTTCAGGTGGCTCCATTATCGTGAAAATTAATTGCATGAACATAATCTTTCTTTACCAGCGTGCAAAATTTCCATGCTGTAACATTAAAATAGCCCAATCTCTAAAATATCTGTCCCACTATAAGTGAAACAGTGACCAACATGCTTGTTAATAACAAACAGGCTGCCACTTTAGAAAAAGTTATTGACATACAGAAAGCAGCTAGTAACCAGGAAAAAGGCAAAATGGCTCAAAAAATGGGATGTAAGTATGATCGCTGATATAACAACTTATGGGTATCTCCCAATGGGCTTTCTGTGGCCCGCGAGCATTGTTACCTTGGGTCGGTCGCATGCCTCATGGAGGTGAGCCATGTGAGCAAAGGGGGAATGCCTGCAATAGACACAACAGTGGTATGTACCAGCATTTTCATAAAAATGCAAAACATCTTTGCCCACAATTGCTTTAACATGTCCAAAATACAATGGACTGGGAAAGCCAAACATTTTGACAAAGGGCACACCCCAAACCTGATGGGACCCTTTATACCAACATGCAAATAGAACTTCATTCAACAGCCAAAAAAGTTGTGGTTACAAAATATGTTTTAGTAATAGTAGACATGCTCCAAAAATGGGTATAGCAAGCATTTCCATGCCAAAAGGCAATGTGAATAACAGTGTCAAAATACTGATGAAAGAATTCATATGCAGATTTGCATATCCTGCAAAATATCCAGCGACAAGGATCACACTTTACAAGAGAAAGTGTTAAGGGACTATGTAAAGCGCTGCAAATAAAATCAAAGTTGCATTTCCCATACCACCCACAATCAGCGGAGTGGTGAAAAAGATACGGCATCTTGAAAAACAATATGGCAAAAATTATGCCGAAACAAACATAATCAAGGTGGCCAGATGCAATTCCAATGGCCCAATTGGTTTATGCGGTTCAAACACCAAATAGGAAAACGGTGATTGTTTCGCATGGAAATTTCTAATAGAATGAACCATCCCACCCCATTAACGAACAAATAAATGGATGGTACCACTAACATGGATAAACGCGATGTTGACTTATTGTGTTGTGCCAAACAAGACAAAAGCCTCCACCCTTATTGTGCAGCAAAAAGTGGACCGGGCCTATTTAGGTGCGTTAATCACTCACACTTGCAGTGAAGTACGAAGACCGACAAACATGCGGTCTCCACTCTGCCACATATTCAAGAAAGCTCCAAGGAACCAGGGACCGGTGAGATTGGGTTCTTCTTCGCGGCATTTCTTGAAAAATTATTGATTATGTTTCAGCATTTACCTTTGAGTTACACCGGTCATTGTTGTTTTCTCTGCATGATAAGGTAGTCTCTACTGCTAAGGAAAGAAGGGAGTGCATAACATGCTTCTGACAACATAGTCAAAAGTAAGAATAGAGCTCGCGTTATACCGGCACCCACACACCAATTAGATTATGCACCCTATGCAATGTGAATGTGGGAGACATAAGCACAGACACCCACAATCACGCCTTGAAATGGAAGAATAGTGTGGACATAAAGATAACTGGACACCACTAAACACTTTCCTGCATCTATCCTTGCAGCATTACTAAAAATTATGAACAAGAGTAAGTGTTGGTTTGATGCAACTTCCCCAACTCATCCAAGCTCGGAACTGCTCTTATTTAGTAGTCTATTCCAGGAGAAGACCATATGTGGAAACTTCGGTTTCATAAGGCAAAATCCTCCAATTCAAACCAAAATAAAACAAGGACCAAATGAGTCAGTAAAAGGGGAGAAATAGCCAGAGATTAAACAAGGAAATGGACACAAGTGAGGCGTGCCAATTGTACTAACTATAGACAATGGTTACTATCCTGGCATTCGGTATACGGACTATATGGCATGCCATATAGCCCTTGGCATTACAGTATACGACAAATTTTGCTGCATTAACTAAGGGGGAAAGGAAATTGAACCAAACACCCACCGCATTTGAGGCGATGAATAAAGGGATATGAAGAGTTGTCTAGGTCCATGGAGAGGGTAATGGACCTTACTTGGGTTAACTCAATGTTGCCACACTATGCGAGGCACGGGGAAGAAAAGTAACCATTGAGGACTAATTAACGGGAAAAAGATAGAGAAAAAAATCATCACACCATTTTAAAGACTTTTTCCTGAGCAGGGGTCATTCTTTTTTGCAGGCTCCAAATCATGGTACCCTTTCTTGTGGCAATGTTTTTACAGCGGGATGCCCTTCCTGACACCAAACCCTTTTAGTTGGCCTTTGACATGCAGGGATAATTACTAAATTATTACTGATGCTCATTCGCCGACCTCGGAGGATGACAGGCTGAGTCAACCCCCCATTTATGTATATTCAGTGGCTTAGCGCGGGCTCAAACTCGCGACGGGAGGATCCCAAGCTCCACCACCCTAAACCACTAAGCCAACACCAGGGCAGATTAGAGAAACAAATACGGGTAAATAATCTTGTTGTAACCCAGGGCCCCTCTTGAAGGCACTTATTTCGTATTGTGGGTATAGAGCCTATTCGTTCAGGACCAGTTGCCAGTGGGGTGGAAAGGGTCTGTGTTATTTTGGGATACATAATACCTGAAAATCCGTTATTCTTTGTAGCGATCACCTTTCATACCACAGGCATGACAGAAAAGCGTCCATTTCAGTAAGTTGAGAGATTCTTCATGATTGATTCTTACTGTATGGCACTGCAAGATGCTAGAGAAATTATTAAACATGCCAGCGTCTTTGAGAGAAATTAGCTAATGAGACTGCTGAGGGGTCTTTACGAAAAGTAAATGGCTTGAATGGGTGTTATGAGAATGGTAGCCTTGCAGAATCGCCATTACCTTGATATTTTATTGGCAGCGAAAGGAGGAACATTGTGCAGCCATGAGCTGAATGTGTTGTACTAATCCCGGAATAACTCAGAACAGATTAATAATCTGGCTGTCAAGATTTAGGGCAAGAGGGAAAAGTACCAATTACAATTAAAGGAATGGGTCGATGGGGTCATGGCTAAAAAGGCACATTTTGGCATCTGGCGGAGCTTGGATTCTCCACTGGTTGTTTAGAGGTCTGGTGATTTATTACCAAATTGCTATTATCTCATGGTTTGGAAAGCGCTCTTATAATATTTGCTTGTGGAAGGTAAACTGAGCACTACTATGGTTCGACAAATGTGCAATAAGATAAATGCTGCGAATACCATGAACATATCTGGGGAACCAAGGCATGTCAACTGGATCAATGTCATGCTGTGATTTATGCTTGTGGAGCAAGAATTGACTTCGGCTTGAATAAAATACATTTTGACAATGATGTTAGAAATACTAGATTTACCAGAACCAAAGGAAAGCGTCGATGGGAATGATGAAGGAAGGTATGAGTGCATCAAGTGATTAACGAAACAGTATTGTCTGTTGGACAACACCCAATTTTTGGTGATTCTGCTATTCACAAAGGAATTGAGCTTGATTGATATATGAGATTTGTAGTTTGAAGCACATAGTCGCCGTACGATTGGGAGAATTTTAAATTACCTTCGCAAACTTTGTTGCGAAGTTATGTTTTTTGATCGCTGTGTATTTATTTATTGGAATTATTGTGTTTTGTTTGTTTGTTTATTCGCATACTCCAAAAGTATGAACTGAATCCGCAGCAATTTAGTGGGATGATTTTATTATCCGAGGGACCATGTGTGATTTAGATTTTTGGAAGCAATTCGGGGTCAAAGTGTCAAGGTCAGTCAATGAAAAGGTAAAAATCGTCTTTTTACCATACGCGGTCAATTTTTCATTCCAATTTCATGCAACTAATGCCAAAATGTTCAGAATTAATGCTCCCATCTTTTTGATATGTGACATACACAATGACGTAATAACCCTTATTAGCGGTTGGGAGTAAGGTCGGGGGGTCACGACTGCAAAAATGTGCGGTTTTAGTCATAAACACGGCAATTCTTTATCCGATTTGCATGAAACCAACACCAAAAATGTTGACTGTTCTGTGGCCCCACACTGCTAATACCAATTACAAAATTAAGAGTAGAAAGGTTCTCAAGGTCGGAGGTCATGAGAAAGGTCAAAATCGTCCATTTTGCCATAGTGCGCGTCGAATTTTTATCCAATTTGCATGCAACAATGCCCAAAATGTTGTGAATTCAATTGCCCAAATCTTTCATATACGATATGACACAGAGAAATTTAATGTTTTTACGCCCATCATTAACACATATGAGATGGCAGATGTGGTATGGGATTAAATACCCTTCCACGAATCAACGGTTTTCTGGGGGGGGGGGATGGTAGCGTGGCGAAGGTATGCGCTCTACTGGAGTGCCCGTTCTAGTTGTACTGTGATTGTATTAGTTGCTTGCGTTTAAACTTTGATTCTTACCCTTTTTGAGGAAAATGATGAAATTTATTTGAAACATTCAGATAAAATTGCTTTTTAGTAATTGCTTCACAGATCATTTAATAGTATTAGAATTTTAAATAGCAAATGTGGTTTACAGAATAAAAGGCAAATAAAATGTGTTGATGGTTATAGCACCGATCCGAGGCTGAACTCATGAATTTCTCTTGTGTAATCTGGATAATATGATTAATGTGATGTCAACATGATAAGGACCTTGTGATTAAATAAAGTATATTGTGCATAGGGAAATTTTGTCAGCAAGCAATCTTTCCTTCATATCATGTTGATAGTAAGATGCGTGCATGCACTGCATGTTTTTGAAGTGATTAGTACTGTTTGATGGCCTTAAGAATAAGAGAATCTATGGCATGTACAAATTGTTAAATGTAACCAATTTTACCCGTTGTGTTTGAAATTTTAATTGTGTCTGTTTCAGAGTGTTAAAAATGCAGGGTTTGAAGCTGTGCCAGGCCACATGATTTTGGCGAATTGGGAATTTGGGGACCACCGAGAGCATTGGATGACTGGGACACCTTACATTTGGTGTGATTAGCATCTAATCCCATGATTCAACAGCACGACCCCTTCCTGAGGAATGAAATGAGCATGAAGAAGAAGGATGGACGACAAGCCTAAAACCTGGTAAGCAAAGAAGCTGCGTCAGCCATAAATGGCACCTTTCCTGTGGTGCGACACCGACAACACCGCGGAAACTTCGCTCGGCAATATTGCTTTGGCCTTACCGTTAAGCGTGAGGCACTACGACAAGAGCCCTTGGGGTCCATACAGCGAGTCATCAGCAACCCAATGTCACGTCCCAAGCTCCATGCCTATTGGGGTGGCCTGCATGGTTTCAGAACTAACTGACTTTTCTCATTTGAGTATATCTCAATCTACATTGTGGTCGCATTGCCCTTTTCTGGTCTTTGATGTCATGGTCTTTTGCAACCTTGGCAGCTGCTGAGGGCAAAGGCCTTGGAGGCGGATGGTTCAACTTCCTGGAAAATGCAACACGTCCAATTCCCCGGGCTGGATGCTGTTGGGTCTCCTCCTCCAGCAACCCCTCTTCTATGAACATTCATCACAATTGATATGGTGGACTTGAATAAAAGTGCACTTTCTCCTTTAGGCATGGGTATGGTGCGATTACAGCGTAAAATTGATTTTAAATTGTTCTAGATAGAACAAAGGGGAAATGTAGGAGTTGAAAAGTAAATCCCATCTTATTAAAGTACATAATTGGTCGCATTCAACCATTTCGTGCGCCATGCAATGGTGATCATAAGCTCTGACGGAGTTGACAGATTGTTCACTTAGGCCTTGGTGTTCTGTATGATTACGTTTTCATATGTTTTTAAATGCTAAAACGTGTATATTTGTTGTATTATTATATTAATACTGCTAAGCCATATTTTGTGGACGTATTCTCCTCCGAAACTGCCGGATCTCTCT
>CM068960.1:85029169-85042639 GCA_035128595.1 Eptatretus atami | reverse complement strand
ATGTATGGGGAAGTGCACAAGACTTTCGGATTTTTGATATGACCCCTAGGGGCCGGGCCAGAGGGGTTGGTTGGGGTCATGGGGGTCGATTAAAAAAAGAAATTGTGTTATAGCTTTTTAAATCAAACATATTCATGAGTTATACATTTAACGACATATTTTTTTAAACACATGATGATCAGAGGGTGCTTGGGGGTAGGGGGTGCTTAGCGGATAGGGGGTCCCGACAGGGTTGTGCACTTCCCCATACATATATCCACTATGGTCCCAAAGTTTCAAGTTCCTATCTAAACGTGTAGGGGAGCTATTTTGACCCCCTATCCGCTAAGCACCCCCTACCCCCAAGCACCCTCTGATCATCATGTGTTTTAAAAAAATATGTCGTTTAAATGTATAACTCATGAATATGTTTGATTTAAAAAGCTATAACACAATTTCTTTTTTTAATCGACCCCATTGACCCCAACCAACCCCTCTGGCCCAGGCCCCTAGGGGTCATATTCCAAAATCGAAAGTACTTGTGCACTTCCCATACATATACTCTATGTCCCAAATTTCAGTTCCTATTTCAAACGGTGTAGGAGAGTTACAGGGTAAGACAGACGGATCGTACGGATGAGACGGACGGCGGGAGACAATCACAATCATCCCGCTTTTCTTCAAAAGCATGAGGAGATAATAAATACAATAAACTGAATTCAAATGGCAAACTGTATCAGAGACGCGGTGCTGGTCCTGGGGATCCTGTGACCAGAGACAATACCATCATGATTTAGACACGGTACCCGGTTAATCGTGGCACTCAGATCTTTGACATAGGGCTACAGAAAACCGGATAACTATAATAACTGAAAACAATTCCTTTATCTTACAAGGAAGTTGATTACATCAATTAACGCATGATCTTCAGTTCTGATGAATTGCCAAATTTGCCTCTTTGCATGCACTTCCGCATTTTCGATAGCAAACACGATTCGAGTAATACGTTCTGCTTGCCAGCTATCATAGATCCAAATGGGATTTCACAGCCACAAAATAGTCACGGTTCCATTCTTCAAATATCACAATTTACACCATTACACCCTCAACACTAGTCGCAGGTCAACATGGCAAAGGCTGCCTTCTATGACATTGCAACAGCTATACACACCCTTTCTACACCCACAGGCAATAAGCTTTCTGGCTAAGAGGTGCGCTAACTTATCAAGCAACTTTCCTCCCAAAAGGGTTCCATAATGTCTCGCATCAGGATCCTCCCTAAAATCCACCTACTTCTCAGGAGAATGTTAAAATCACAATCGATGGCATGCTACGGACTTTCCCCCGCAATAAAATCTCCAACACTGTCTAAATTAGTCCTTCTTCTGATAACAACCACTTGCTTCTAGGGCTGCCTCTTGTGGCACGGAATCGGCATCCATAAGCTCTCCTTTCTTGTTTACAGATTCCTTGCGTGTGCTCATCAATTGCTTCAGCATTTGCTTGTGCGGTCATACAAGTAAATTGTAAAACTTTTCAAGCATTTTTGAAGTGGTTATCGGATAGGGTTCATTCAGCGTTCCTTTTTGAGAGTGCTAGAAAAGTATCTGTCACTTCTTCACACAACCTCCATGCTCTCCCATCGCAGGTTCTCCCCTTTGCCACGGGTATAGAATGATGAACTGTATTCACATCCTGTGTAGTGCATGAAGAATGGCAGTGCTTCAAGATTTCAATTGGTCCAAGCACATAATGATTTCCTAATGGGACAGGAATATATCTGGAATTGACTTTGCTGTTCAAACACAATCAATATCTTGGGTATTGAAAGTCAGCCCCATGCAGCCACAGCTAAAACAAACAACATCTGTATCCAGCTGTACGGATAGTTGATGTGCTTGATAGACCCTGTCGTACTGCGTCTGAAAGGTGGAGGACCATCCCTCGTATACAGCTTCCTCATGATCACACGGGGCATAGAAGCTGATATTCCGTCCCTTATTGCAGACGACACTGCCATCGTGCTTATAATTCTTTCTCCGTGGATGTTGATGCAACGTATCCGGCCGAAGAACGTAAACAGCTCTTTCTATTCTCATCAATTCTAGGATTCCTGCAATTCCTGGTAGACGTACGGTGGCAGACACCCTGCGCCGGCTCCTTTTACCGCGTTTCATCCTTTGTCGGGCCTTCAACTTATTATCCAGTACTGAATCCATACGAGTCTAATAAGCGCTCACATTTTGGAGTGGCGATTCCAAATATGGACATGAATACCTTCAAGGCATAATCCTCAATGTTGTAATTGCAAAAAAGGATATTCACCATTGCAGCACCATCAATAATGATAACATCAAAGTTTGCTTGTGTCACAGGTACTTCAATGACTTTTCTCAGACACTGCATGAGATCAGACTTGCTTACTTGCCGCAGCTTACCTAAAAAGGACAGCGCTTGCGTGGACATGCCTGATTTCATGTGAAAGAAACTCAACTAGGTTTTCCATCTCTAGACTTGGCAAGCAAAAATACAGCCTTGAAAAAAGGTGAGCAATCACTCTTGAGAGATGACAGTTTGAACACTTGCTTTAGATTTTCTCTGGGAGTATGGTCGGTCTGAACAGAGACATTTGTTCTTTTGTATTGGTTCTGATATTTTGGGGAAGTAGGGGGAACCTTTCGATAAAGTCGGTCTTTTCGCAAAGGTTCATTACTGTTTCTTCCTAAATCTTTTGCATTGTAGATAGCCTCCACAACAGATGAATCTGCAATATCCCTTTGTGTCTAATCTCATAAATCATGGCCTCATCTCTGAAATGCGATTTCCCATTTCTTCCAAGACATACATTAAATCACTGACTTGCCAAACAAAAGTTTCCTGTGTAGCTTTTATTCTGCTCATGTGTTTTGGTGACATGGCCTTATTCTTTTGTTTTGGCCTTTCCATGGAAGCCTCAAATTCTGCAGTTACTCTTCAATTCTGGGCCAGCACCAATCCACGCCTCAGTGCATTCTGGATTATTTGAGTAGATCTTATAGCTCCTCCCTCGTTTTTGACAGTTAGAATTGTTTTGCCTCGTGTGCCTGGCGCCTTGCCATTGATGAAAAACTACCCTCGGTATATGATTTGTTAATGGTAAAACTTACCCATTGTTAAATCCTTCAGCTATATCTGCGATGACGTTCCTCCAAACCTGCAAATCTCTAATGTGTACCGGTAACCATCTGGCGCAGTTAACGTTGGACGAAACTGAAGAACCAAGGTTGCAAGTGCTGATAAACATGTCTATATACAGAGGGAAGTTTGCTGTTCGGACAGATTCTCAAGTACGTAAAAAACAAGCATTTCAAGATGTAGTGTTGCGACCAAACTGAAAAAGCGCACTCTCTTTCTTTGCGTAAGATGCACCATTTTATCAAATGAATCAGGCTCCTCCTCAGTGCAGGATCTACATAGCCACGCGGTAAGCTCTTTCATCAAAACAGGTGCAGTGTTGCTCGCATCACTTGATGCGCAATGTCTTAGTTCTCGTCACATGCGACCCGCTGAGGATGCTACCTTAGCTTGCACTAAAAGCCTCCACCCATCCTGAATCTCCAGCCAGTCACCTATAAGTTTCCAGTGCACCATTTTCAATGTGTAACCCTTCCCAAAAGCACAATAAATTTGTCTTCCACCATATTTTGAAGGGCCACCGCCACTGAATCTGCTTTGCAAGAGTAAAGGGGGTCTGATCCAGAGTTGATGCAGGTATCTGGTTGTTGTTGAGAAGTATCATGCTGTCGAATCACATCCATTGAGTGTCGTATCATGGCTACTGACTTTGAATTCGTCTGGATAATATAATGGCAACAGTGCTGATAATCGCTGGTAAGACTCCAGCTGATTCCTGTCGATTTGCATAGATCACGCTGCCCATGGACAGATTGGTTTATCCGGGACATGCATTTGCGTGTAGTCTCATTCAACCTCCACGACCACCTGTATGAAAATTGCTTGATTTAGAATGATTAGATATGATACTACGATGCTTAATACTTATCCAAATTAAAAAATTCCATGCAAAAAACTGAATTAAATGTTTTGTGTGTTACATAACTGAGTTTCCTTTATGCCAACTCTGTGAATGACATTCTTGGCGATCACTTGTCACTTTTCCATTCCACATTGTGGAACGTTAAACTCGGCTTTTGACACATTCAAAGGGCCACATTGATGTAGGAATCCGGCAGTTCATTTAGCTTCTTCGATGAAGATTCCAGGTTCAAGTGTATAGGAACGGGTCGTTACCCAAGATTAGAGGAGTTTGAAATTTGAAAACAGTGATATTCTAGTTCCATGAAAAGAGCCGGTTGCCCTTGGAAGAGCTTTGCGGTTGTGGTTCAATGTTATCCACTGCTGCAACTGTAAACAGACCATGGCCGCAGATTTGGGGGGCAAACTTACTTGTTCACTGTGGTTATTGGGAGCAAACAACATTTCTCCATGTTGTTGCATATTTTCCATTACTCGAGTGTAAGAAAATGGATAGACAAGGTCAAAATAAGGTGTCAATGAAGTCTCTCTTGCGTGTTCTCACATGTTACTGTTATAATCCAACGTATATGGGAAGGGTGCGTTCTCTGATCTTACTTTGTAGACATTAATGTTTCCTATCGCTTTTGTCGAGCTGATTTGAACATCAGTAGTTTGTCATGCTAAGTGTTCCTGATACACCCCATCCGGAGAGACTGCCACACTAGTTTGAACCACCAGGATCATAGCCACTAAGGACAGTAATGATTTGTTGTTTTTATGGAACATGATTAAATTTGACATTCAGGCTCAAATTGAACCGAAAACTTTATTTGTAGGTCATTCATATCTCTTCTGACGATTTCGGCAGCTCTAGACAAGCATATTGCTTTCTTTGTCTATAATCTTCAATTTCACAGGCTTCCGCGAAGGCAGACCCACTGTCCTCATTCGAACGCCAGCAAAATAGTTCCCTCCCTTGCCTGTGAGCTGTCATGTATGGAAAATGGGGGAAGATCCGGTTTTTCAATTCCAGTTACTGCTGACATCGACCTTCATTTGTGTAGTCCCAGTTGTTCTTAATCTTTGCTATAGGAGTTTTGATTAGATCCTGCAAGCTTGAATACTTGGCACCACTTCTTCCTCCATCTGTTGCTTCTTCAATGTATGTTTATAAGTTCAGCATAGCAATACCATGACGGATTTCATCTTTGCCTCTTTTCTTTATGTCTTTCTGTTTTTCAGCTGCTCTGTTGTACAAACCAACAAGACACTTTGGATGCATATTTCGCCTCTTGTTGTGACGAGATCCCAACACTTAATTGCGCAAGAAGTTTTTTTCGTCTTGCAGCGTCTATGCACATCTTCGAACACGTGGCTATCGAGACGAAATGTGGAGCTTCACGAGAGGTTCTTGTAGTGAAGGTTTCTCACTAGAAAAAAACAAAGGTTCTTGCGAGCTTCACCCGGGCTGCTACTTCGTTCGCATGAACATTTGTTTGAAGATGGGCTGCCGTTCCCCTCATGCTCTGAAGATGCCATGCCTTCTTCTGTGCTCTCACTAAGTTTTTGTTACAATTAAACTTCATGTTAAATGATTGATGCCACTTTGCTTGGTGGCCTTGCAAGAGTCTTTCTCTTATCCCAGATCCTTCATAGAGGTTCCCTACATCTATGGGGATGGGCAGCTCACCAATTTCACTGAAACCTGAATGCATTTCCTTGCTAATGTGGAATACCCTTGACCAGCACCCGTTCTTTGGATGTGCAGGACATTGCTAAAATTTCTGGGGATTATCTGCTGACAAAGTACACAAATATTTCAGTCAATTCTTTTGGTGTTTCTTTTACTTGCACAATAGAAGTCATAGGTCGAACAGTTTATGGCTTTTGTAGACTTCATTATCGTTATACTTTCTAATCTACACAATCTGCAAACTGCCTGACAAAATGAATTCGGAAACTGATTAAATACTACATGCATTTAAAACGTATTAAAAATCCGAACACAATTCTCAGAGACTATCAGAGACTTGTCTCTAGTTTGTTCACACAGTCACATGAAATACAATGTAACTCAAACGATATCTAACACAAATCAGAAAATCTACGGCCGTATATGTTAATAATAGCTCAGTTTGCATATCCCAGAATGGTAAAACAATTCAAAAACCCAACAAAAATATTCATTACCAAAGACTATTTGGCCCATCTGGAATCACAATATATTATATTATAGGTATAAAATTTTGTCCGCCATCTTGGAAAATGGGGAGGCAACTTTCAGGTGGCTCCATTATCTGAAATTAATTGCATGACATAACTCTTTTCTTTACCAGCGTGCAAAATTCCATGCTGTAACATTTAAAATAGCCCAATGCTCTAAAATATCTGTCCCACTATAAGTGAAACAGTGACCAACATGCTTGTAATAACAAAACAGGCTGCACTTTAGAAAAGTTATTGACATACAGAAAGCAGCTAGTAACCAGGAAAAAGCAAAATGCTCAAAAAATGGATGTAAGTATGATCGCTGAATACAAACTATGGGTATCTCCCAATGGGCTTTCTGTGGCCCCGCGAGCATGTTACCTTGGGTCGGCTCGCATGCCTCATGGAAGGTGAGCCATGTGAGCAAAGGGGGAATGCTTGCAATAGAACACAACAGTGGTATGTACCAGCATTTTCATAAAAATGCAAAACATCTTTGCCCACAATTGCTTAAACATGTCGACAAATACAATAGCTGGGAAAAGCCAACATTTTGACAAAGGGGCACACCCCAAACCTTGAGGGACCCTTTTATACAACATGCAAATAGACTTCATCAACATGCCAAAAAAAGTTGTGGTTACAAATATGTTTTAGTTAATAGTAGACATGCTCCAAAAATGATAGAAGCATTTCCATGCCAAAGAGCAGATGTGGAATACAGTTGTCAAAATACTGATGAAAGAATTCATATGCAGATTTGCATATCCTGCAAAATATCCAGCGACAAGGATCACACTTTACCAGAGAAAGTGGTTAAGGGACTATGTAAAGCGCTGCAATAAAATCAAAGTTGCATTTCCCATACCACCCACAATCAGCGGGAGTGGTGAAAAGATACGGCATCTTGAAAAACAATGGCAAAAATATTGCCGAAACAACATAATCAAGGTGGCCAGATGCAATTCCAATGGCACCAATGGTTGATGCGGTCAAAACCCAAATAGGAAAACGTGGTTGATTGTTTTCGCATGAAATTTCTAATAGGAACCATCCTCACCCCATTAACGAACAAAATAAATGGATCGTACCACCTAATGGATTAAACGCGATGGTTGGACTTTATTGTGTTGTGCCAAAAGACAAAAGCCTCCCCCTTATTGTGACAAGCAAAAGTGACGGGCCTATTTCAGTGCCTTTAATCACTCACCACTGCAGTGAAGTACGAAGACCGACAAAACATGCGGTCTCCACTCCCTGCGCCATTTCAAGAAAGCTCCAAGAACCAGGACCGGGAGATTGGCGTTCTTCTTCGGGCATTTCTTGAAAAATTTTGATTATGTTTTTCAGCATTTACCTTGAGTTACACCAGGTCATTGTTTGTTTTCATCTGCATGATAAGGTAGTCTCTACTGCTAAAGGAAGAAGGGTGCATAACATGCTTCTGACACATAGTCAAAAAGGTCAGAGAATAGGCTCGTATACCGGCACCCACACCACAATTAGATTATGCACCCTATGCAATGTGGAATGTGGGGACATAAGCACAGGACACCCACAATCACGCTTGAAATGGGAATAGTGCTGACAGTAAAGTAAACTGGACACCACTAAACACTTTCCTGGCCATCTATCCTTGCCAGCATTCTCAAATATGAACAAGAGTAAGTGTTGGGTTTGAATGCAACTTCCCCAACTCATCCAAGCTCGAACTGCCTCTTATTAGTTAGTCTATTCCAGGAGAAGACCATATGTGGAAACTTCGGTTTCATAGGCCAAAATCCTCCAATTCAACCAAAATAAAAAAGACCAAATGAAGTCAGTAAAAGGAGAAAATAGCCAGAGATAAACAAGGAAATGGACACAAGTGGGCGTGC
Source organism: Eptatretus atami (assembly GCA_035128595.1). NCBI lineage: Eukaryota > Metazoa > Chordata > Myxini > Myxiniformes > Myxinidae > Eptatretus > Eptatretus atami. The sequence continues at coordinate 85,034,558 of CM068960.1, read as the reverse complement.
AATTGTACTAACTAAGACAATGGTTACTATCCTGGCATCTCGGTATACGGACTATATGGCATGCCATATAGCCCTGGCATTCAGTAATACGACAAATTTTTGCTGCATTAACTAAGAGGGGAAGGAATTGAACCAACACCCCACCGCATTTTGAGGCGATGAATAAAGGGATAGTGAAGAGTTTAGTCTAGTCCATGGAGAGGGTAATGGACCTTAACTTTGGGGTAACTCAATGTGCCACCACTATGCGAGCACGGGGAAAGAAAAGTAACCATTGAGGACTAATTAACGGGAAAAAGAAGGAAAAAAATCATCACACCATTTTAAAGACTTTTTCCCTGAGCAGGGTCATCTTTTTTGCAGGCTCCAATCATCGGTACCCTTCTTGTGGCAATGTTTTTACAGCGGATGCCCTTCCTGACACCAACCCTTTTAGTTGCCTTTGACATGCAGGGATAATTACTAAATATACTTGATGCTCATTTCGCCGACTCGGAGGATGACAGGCTGAGTCAACCCCCATATGTTATATTCAGGTGGCTAGCGCGGCTCAAAACTCAGGACGGTGAGGATCCCAAGCCTCACCACCCTAAACCACTAAGCCAACACCAGGGCAGATTAGAGAAACAAATACGGGTAAATAAGTCGTTGTTGTACCCAGGCCCCTCTGAATGGCAATTATTTCGTATGTTGCGGTATAGAGCCTTATTCGTTTCAGGACCAGTTGCCAGTGGGGTGGAAAGGGTCTGTGTATTTGGGATACATAATACCTGAAAATCGTTATTCTTGTCAGCGATCAACCTTTCATACCACAGGCATGACAGAAAGCGTCCATTTCATTGAAGTGAGGTATTCTTCATGATTGATTACTTACGTATGGCACTGCAAAGATGCTAGAGAAATTATTAACATGGCAGCGTCTTGAGAGAAATTAGCTAATGAGACTGCTAGGGTTTTTACGAAAAGTAAATGGCTGAAATGGTGTTATTGAGAATGGTAGCCTTGCAGAATCGCATTACCTTGATATTTTATTGCAGCGAAAGGAGGAACATTGTGCAGCCATTGGTGAGCTGAATGTGTTGTACCTACATCCACGGGAATAACTCAGAACAGATTAATAATTCTGCGCTGTCAAGATTTAGGCGAAGGGAAAAGCTACCAATTACAATTAAAGGAATGGGTCGATGGGTCATGGCTAAAAAGGCACATTTTGGCATCTGGCGGAGCTTGGATTCTCCACTGTTGTTTAGAGGTCTGTGATGTTATTACCAAATTTGCTATTATCTCATGGTTTTGGAAAGCGCTCTATATATTTGCTTGTGAAGTGTAAACTGGCACTACTATGGTTCGACAAAATGTGCAAATAAGAAAATGTCGTCGGAATACCATGAACATATCTGGGGAACCAAGGCCATGTTCAATGGATCAATGCTAGTGCTGTGATTTATGCTGTGGAGCAAAGAATGACTTCGGTTTGAATAAAAAATACATTTGACAATGATGTTAGAAATACTAGATTTACCAGAACCAAAGGAAGGTCGATCGGGAATGATGAAGGAAGTGTATGAGTGCATCAAGTGGATTAACGAAACAGTTTCGTCTGTTGACAACACCCAATTTTTGGTGATTCTGATTCACAAAGGAATTGAGCTGATTGATATATGGAATTTGTAGTTTGAACACATTAAGTCGCCGTACGATTGGTGAAGAATTTTAAATTACCTTCGCCAAACTTTGTTGCGAAAGTTATGTTTTTTGATCGCTGTGTATTTATTTATTTGTGAATTATTGTGTTGTTGTTTGTTTGTTTTATTCGCATACTCCAAAAGTATTGAACTGAATCCGCAGCAATTTAGTGGATGATTGTTATTACCGAGGGACCAGTGTGATTTAGATTTTGTGGAAGCAATTCGGGGTCAAATGGTCAAGGTCAAGTCATAAAAGGTCAAAAATTCGTCTTTTACCATAGCGCCGGTCAATTTTCATCCAATTTGCATGCAACTTAATGCCAAAATGTTCAGGAATTCAATGCTCCCATCTTTGATATGTGAACATGACACAATGACGTAATAACCCTTATTAGCGGTGGGAGTCAAGGTCGGGGGTCACGACTGCAAAATGTGCGGTTTTAGTCATAAACACGGCAATTCTTTATCCGATTTGCATGAAACCAACACCAAAAATGTTGACTGTTCTGTGGCCCCACACTCTAATACCAATTACAAAATTAAGAGTAGAAAGGTTTCAAGTCGAGGTCATGAGAAAGCTCAAAATCGTCATTTTGCCATGTGCGCGTCGAATTTTTATCCAATTTGCATGCAACCAATGCCAAAATGTTGTGAATTCAATTGCCCCAATCTTCTGCATATACGATATGACAACAGTGAAATTTAATGTTTTTACGCCATCATTAACACATATGAGATAGGCAGATGTCGGTATGGGATTAAATACCCTTCCACAATAACGGGTTTTCTGGGGGGGGGGGGATGTAGCGTTGGCGAAGGTATCCTCTACTGGAGTGCCCGTTCTAGTTGTACCTGTGTATTGTATTAGTTGCTGGCGTTTTAAACTTTGATTCTTACCCTTTTTGAGGAAAATGATGAAATTTATTTGAAACATTCAGATAAAATTGCTTTTTAGTAATTGCTTCACAGATCATTAATAGTAATTAAGATTTTAAATAGCAAATGTGGTTTACCAGATAAAAGGCAAAATAAAATGGTGGTGATGTTATAGCACGATCCGAGGCTGAACTCAGAATTTCTCTTGTGTAATCTGGATAATATGATTAATGTGGTCAACATGATATAGGACCTTGTTGATTAAATAAAGTATATTGTGCATAGGAAATTTTGTCCAGCAAGCAATTCTTTCCTTCATATCATGTTGGATAGTAAGATGCCGGTGATGCACACTGCATGTGTTTGAAGCTGATTAGTAGCTGTTGATGGCCTTAAGAAAGAGAATCTATGGCATGACAAATTGTTAAATGTAACCAATTTTACCCGTTGTGTTTGAAATTTTAATTGTGTCTGTTCAGAGTGTTGAAAAATGCAGGTTTTGAAGCTGTGCAGCCACATGATGTTTGGCGAATTGGGAATTTGGGGACACCGAAGATTGATGACTGCGGAACACCTACATTGGGTGATTAGCATCAATTCCCATGATTCAACAGCACGACCCTTCCTGAGGAATGAAATGAGCATGAAGAAAGAAGATGGACGAACAAGCCTAAACCTGTAAGCAAGAAGCTGCGTCAAGCCATAAATGGCACCTTTCCTGTGGTGCGACACCGACAACACCGCGGAAAACTTCGCTCGGCAAATTATTGCTTGGCCTTACCGTTAGGTGAGGCACTACGACAAGAGCCCTGGGGTCCAACAGCGAGTCATCAGCAAACCCAATGTCACGTCAAGCTCCATGCCTATTGGGGCCTGCATGGTTTCAGAACTAATTGACTTTTCTCATTTGAGTATTCTCAATCTACATTGTGGTCGCTTGCCTTTCTGGTCTTTGATGTCCATGTGTCTTTGCAACCTTGGCAGCTGCTGAGGCAAGGCCTTGGAGGCGGATGGTTCAACTTCCTGGAAAATGTCCAACACGTCCAATTCCCCGGGCTGAGATGCTGTTGGTCTCCTTCCTCCAGCACCCCTCTTCTTGAACAATTCATCACAATTTGATATGGTGGACTTGGAATAAATGTGCTCTTCTCCTTCTAGGCATGGGTATGGTGCGATTACAGGCGTAAAAATTGATTTAAATTGTTCTAAGATAGAACAAAGGGGAAATGTGGAAGTTGAAAACGTAAATCCCATCTTATTAAAATGTACATAATTGGTCGCATTCAACCATTTCGTGCGCCATGCCAATGGTGATCATAAAGCTCTGTGACAAGAGAGTTGGACAGATTGTCACTAGGCCTTTGGTGTTCTGTATTGATTACGTTTTCATATGTTTTTAAATGCTAAAACGTGTATATTTGTTGCATAATTATTATATTAATACGCCTAAGCCATATTTGTGGACGTATCTCCTCCGAAAACCTTGCGGACGGCTATTGTCGCCACTTCGGCATGCGTTGTGCTCTGTGTCTAATGTACAGCATAAGCTATGTGAGAGGCGCACCAGACAGACAAGTTGGGAATTTCTGTGGCAGATTTTCAATTTTACATCGTTTGCCATGGCGACGATTACGTTCACCGTGAGAAGCGTAATGCCACTTTCCGAGAAACAGCGTCTGCATGTAAAACCCTCTTTTGCACATGCTGACCTACCTTCAGAAGGTGCATTTGACAAAAAATGGTAACAAGGAAACAATTGTATATAAAGAAATTCTATAAATCACATTGTTGAACACTGGATATATTGACGTCCTCAGCGAACCCTCACTTTAGAAACTTCGTGTGGGTTTGGAGCTCGTACATTAAATTAACTAAAATAAGTTTTTAGCTTCAACTGGCATGTTTGTTAAAGCAAAGCACCTTCATGCCTTGTGGTTTGGCTTCTGTACTTTCTCTTCTAGTACTTCTCTTTCAGACTTGAAATGTGATTTAACACCCAGGCTTGTGCTGGGCAAGTGAGTTGTCTGAATTATTGTGAACTGTGTAAGAAGCTTTTCTCGGGGGTTGAATTTATTTTGACCTTAGATATGCTGACAGAGACTTTTGAGTGTTCCTTTCCCGCTTGTTTCCCCTCTTCGCAAGTCTCTGAATTCATTTATTTCTGTGCAAACATCACGTGTTGATTTATCGCATCAGATGTGTTTCACATGGCCCCTCCCTGTTTCAATTGGATACAAGTCAGTCCTCTGGCACTGTAGAGCCAGAGGAGTTTCCAAGCCGATTGATGCTTTGCTTTTCTCTGCATTCTCCTACTTATTAGTACCAATAAACTGATGTTCAACCAAGGGTGGCTTCAAAGTTTTAACACGACAGCGACTACAGTTCCGAGAAAATGATTTAAAAAGATTAAAACCCTCAAAACTTGAGGCGGATAACAATAATAAAAAGTGTGCAGGCACAACAAACCCGCCCATTTAAGGATAAATATTGGGATCAAAATTTAAATTGATACATTCCTTAACCCCTCTTCACAATATGCATTTTTCACTATAGGAATGGGTATAGGATTATAATGACAATAGAATAAGGTTCACTATAAGCTTTAGCTTGAAGTAAATCAATTTCATTTTGACAAAGGTTATTGAGCGAAAAATGATTTTTTGATCTTTCGTACCTTGACCTTGACCTTTGATCCTCAATTCGGACCCAAAATTTAATGGACGTCAGCTCATTGCCCACCTGATGGATTAAATTGATAGTGTTGTTAAAGCAGTTTGCCGTTAAAGTGTAACAGACAGACAGGGACAAACAACATCTCTCTCTTT
>CM068960.1:85015217-85029144 GCA_035128595.1 Eptatretus atami | reverse complement strand
TCGGATTTTTGATATGACCCCTTGGGGCCGGGCCAGAGGGGGTGGGGTCATGGGGGCTGATTTTTTAAAAATTTCACCTAACGTTAATGGGACAAAGCCGTGCGCACGGGAATATGCGATGGTGTGCCATCGACAACGTAGTTCTAGTTTATATTGTATTTGATTACTTTGTTGCTTTTTTGGTAAGTAATAGTTCATAAATAATTCAAACGTGTACCGTGTTACGGGGCAGATATCCAATCATTAAGAACTTGAGCTATAGCCAGAGGTAATCTTTTTATCTCCCGCCAAGACAATTTGAAACACATAATTACAGCATTATACATATTAATTTAATTATCCCACATCTGCTGGGGGTAAAGAACAGAATTAACCCATGAAGGAAAAATTATAGGCGCAATTTTGGGTTCTATTTTCAATGTACACGTTTGAATTTTTATAACTATTACCTTACCAAAAAAAGCAAACAAAGTAATCAAATACAATATAAACTAGAACTACGTTGTCGATGGCACACCATCGCATATTCCCGTGCGCACGGCTTGTTCCCATTAACGTTAGTGTGAAATTTTTAAAAAATCAGCCCCCATGACCCCACCCCCTCTGGCCCGGCCCCAAGGGGCATATCAAAAATCTCCGACAGTTGTTGCTTGCACTTCCCACATACATATATCCACTATGTCCCAAAGTTTCAAGTTCCTATCTAAACGTAGTAGGAGGAGCTATTTTGACCCCCTATCCGCTAAGCACCCCCTACCCCCCAAGCCACCCTTCTGATCATCATGTGTTTTAAAAAAATTATGTCGTTTAAATGTATAACTCATTGAATATGTTTGATATTAAAAAGCGTATAACACAATTTCGTTTTTTAAAATCGACCCCCATTGACCCCAACCAAACCCCTCTGGCCCAGGCCCCTTAGGGGTCATATTCAAAAATCCGAAAGTCTTGTTGCACTTCCCCATACATATAACTCTATGTCCCAAAGTTTCAGTTCCTATTTCAACGGTGTAGGAGAGGTTACAGGAGGTAAGAACAGCGGATCGTACGGTAATGAGACGGACGGCGAGACAATCACAATCATTTCCCGCTTTTCTTCAAAAAGCATGGGGGTAATAAAATACAATAAACTGAATTCAAATTGGCTAAACTGTATCAGAGACGCAGGTGCTGGGTCCTGGGGATCCTGTGACAGAGCCAATACCATCATGATTTAGACCAGGTACCCGGTTAATCGTGGCACTCAGATCTTTACATAGGGCTACAGAAAACCGGATAACTATAAATACTGAAAACAATTCCTTTATCTTACAGGAAGTTATTACATAATTAACGCATGACCTTCAGTTCTGATGAAGTGCCAAATTGCCTCTTGCATGCACTCCGATTTTCTGATAGCACCACGATTCGACGAATACCGTCTGCTTGCCAGACATCATAGATCCAAAGGGATTCACAGCCAAAAATAGTCACGGTTCCATCTTCAAATATCACAAATTTACACCATTACACTACAACACTAGTGCGGTCACATTTGGCAAAGCTGCCTTCTATAACATTTGCAACGCTATACTCACACCCCTTTCTACACCCATAGGCAAATCAAGCTTTCTGGCTAGGGTCCGCTAACTATCAAGCAACTTTCCTCCCAAAATGGTTTCCAACAGTCTCGCATCAGGATCCTCCCACAATCACCCACCACTTCTCAGGAGAACTGTTAAAATCACATCGATGGCATGCTAGGACTTCCCCGCAATAAAATTCCAGCCTGGTTAAATTTTAAGCTTCTTCTGGAAAACACTCTGTGTCTAGGCTGCCGTTGTGGCAGGATCGGCATCCATAGCTCTCCCTTTCTTTGTTTACAGCTTCCTTTGCGTGTGCTCATCAATTGCTTCAGCATTTAGCTTGTGCGGTCATACAAGGTAAATTGTAAACTTTTCAAAGCATTTTTGAAGTGGTTATCGATAGGTCATTCAGGTCCTTTTGAGAGTGCTAGAAAAGTATCTGTCACTTCTCACACAACCTCCATGTCTCCCATCGCAGGTTTTCTCCACTTTGCCACGGGTATAGAATGATGCACTGTATTCACATCCTGTGTAGTGCATGAAGAATGGCAGTGCTTTCAAAAGATTTCAATTGGTCCAAGCACATAATGATTTCCATGGCGACAGGAATATATCTGGAATTGCTTTGCTGTTCCAACACAATCCATATCTTGGGTATTGAAAGTTCAGCCCATGCAGCCACAGCTTAAAACAAACAACATCCTGTATCCAGCTGTACGGATAGTGATGTGCTTGTATACGCCCCTGTCGTACTGCCGTCTGGCAAGGTGGAGGACCATCCTCGTATACAGCTTCCTCATGATCACACGCGGGATAGAAAGCTGATATTTCCGTCCCTTATTGACAGACAGACACTGCCATCGGTGCTTATAATTCTTTCTCCGTGGATGTTGATGCAACGTATCCGGCCGAAGAACGTAAACAGCTCTTTCTTATTTCTCATCATTCTAGGATTCCTGCAATTTCCTGGTAGACGACGGTGGCAGCACCCTGCGCCGGCCCTTTACCGCGTTTCATCCTTTGTCGGGCCTTTCAGATATTATCCAGGTTACTGAATCCCATACGAGTCAATAAGCGCTCACATTTTGGAGTTGGCGATTCCAAATATGGCATGAATACCTTTCAAGGCATATCCTCAATGTTGTAATTGCCAAAAAAGGATTATTTCACCATTGCAGCCCACAATAATGATAACATCAAAGTTTGCTGTGTCACAGGTACTTCAATGACTTTTCTCAAGACACTGCATAGAGATCAGACTTGCTTACTTGCCGCAGCTTACCTAAAAAGTGACAGTCCGCTTGCGGTGGACTGCCTGATTTCATTGTTTGAAAGAAACTCACTTAGGTTTTCCATCTCTAGACTTGGCAAGCAAAAATACAGCCTTGAAAAAAGGTGAGCAATCCTCTTGAGAGATGACATTGTGACACTTTGCTTTTAATTTTCTCTGGGAGTGATGGTCGGCTGAACAGAGACATTTGTTCTTTTTGTATTGAGTTCTGATATTTGGGGGAAGTTTAGGGGAACCTTTCGATAAAGTCCGGTCTTTCGCAAAGGTTCATTACTGTTGTCTGTCCTAAATCTTTTGCATTGTAGATAGCCTCCACAACAGATGAATCTGCAATATCCCTGTGTCTAATCTCATTAAATCATGGCCTCATCTCTGTAAATGCGATTTCCCATTTCTTCCAAGACATTACATAAATCACTGACTTGCCAAACAAAGGTTTCCTGTGTAGCTTTATTCTGCTCATGTGTTTTGGGACATGGCTTATTCTTTTCGTTTGGGCCTTTCCATGGAAGCCTCAAATCTGCAGTTACTCTTACAATTCTGGGCCAGCAACCATCTCCAACGCCTCAAGTGCATTCTGGATTTTGAGTCAGATCTATAGCTCCTCCCTCGTTTTTGACAGTTAGAATTGTTTTGCCTCGTGTGCCTGGGCGCCGATTCCATTGATGAAAAACTACCGCTGGTATGATTTGTTAATGGTAAAACTTACCCCATTGTTAAATTCCTCAGCTATATCTGCGATGACGTTTCCTCCAAACCTGCAAGATCTCTAATGTGTACCGGGTAACATTCTGGCGCAGTTAACTTGGACGAAACTGAAGAACCAAGGTTGCAAGTGCTGATAAACTGTCTATTACAGAGGGAAAGTTTGCTGTTCGGACAGATCTCAAGTACGTAAAAACAAGCATTTCAAGATTGTAGTGGTGCGTACCAGAACTATGAAAAAGCGCACTCTCTTTCTTTGCGTAAGATGCACCATTTTATCAAATGAATCAGCTCCTCCTCAGGTGCCAGGATCTACATAGCCACCGGTAAGCTCTTTCATCAAAACAGTGCAGTGTGCTCGCAGTTCACTTGATGCGCATGTCTAGTTCTCGTCACAATGCGACCCGCTGAGGATGCTACCTTAGCTTGCCTAAAGCCTCCACCCATCCTGAATCTCCAGCCAGTCACCTATAAGTTTCCAGTGCAGCCATTTTCAAATGTGTAACCCTCCCAAAAGCACAATAAATTTGTCTTCACCATATTTTGAAGGGGCCACCGCCACTGAATTCTGCTTTGCAAGAGTATAAGGGTCTGTCCAGAGTTGATGCAGGTATCTGCGTTTGTTGTTGAGAAGTATCATGCTTGTCGAATTCACATCCATTGAGTGTCGTATCATGTACTGACTTTGAATCGTCTGGATAATAAATGGCAACAGTGCTGATAATCGCTGGTAAGACTCCAGCTGCATTCCTGTCGATTTGCATAGATCACGCTGCCCATGGACAGATTGGTGTTAATCCGGACATGCATTTGCTGTAGTTCATTCAACCTCCACGAGCCACCTGTATGAAAATTGTTGATTTAGAATGATTCAGATATGATACTACGATGCTAATACTTACCAATTAAAAAATTCCATGCAAAAAACTGATTAAATGTTTTGTTGTGTACATAACTAGTTTCCTTTATGCCAACTCTGTGAATGACATTCTTGGTCGATCATCTGTCAACTTTTCCATTCCACATTGTGGAACTGTTAAACTCGGCTTTGACACATTCAAAGGGCCACATTGATGTTAGGAATCCGGCAGTTCAATTTAGCTTCTTCGATGAAGATTCCAGGTTCAAGTGTATAGGAACTGGGTCGCTTACCAAGATTAGAGCGTATTGAAATTTGAAAACAGTGATATTCTAGTTCCATTGAAAAGAGCCGGGTTGCCGTGGAAGAGCTTTGCGGTTGTGGTTCAATGTTATCCACTGCTGCAACTGTAAACAGACCATGGCCGCAGATTTGGGGGGCAAACTTACTTGTTCACTTGGTATTGGGAGCAAACACATTTTCCTATGTTGTTGATATTTCCATTACTCGAAGTGTAAGAAAATGGATAGACCAAGGTCAAAATAAGGTGTCAATGAAGTCTCTCTTGCGATGTTCTCACTGTACTGTTAATCCAACGTATATGGAAGGGTGCGTTCCTCTGATCTTACTTGGTAGACATTAATTGCTTCCTACGCTTTTGTCGAGCTGATTTGGAACATTCAGTAGTGTTGCTCATCTAAGTGTTTCCTGTATACACCCCACCGAAGGAGACTGCCACACTATGTGTTGGCAACCACCAGGATCATAGCACTAAGGACAGTAATGATTTATTGTTTTTTATGGAACATGATTTAAATTTGACATTCAGCTCAAATTGAACCCGAAAACTTTATTTGTAAGGTCATTCAGTATCTCTTCTGACGATTTTCGGCATCTCTAGACAAGCATATTTGCTTTCTTGTCTATAATCTTCAATTTCACAGGCTTCCGAAGGCAGACCCACTGTCCTCATCGAACGCCAGCAAAATATCCCTCCCTTGGCTGTGAGCTGTCATGTATGGGAAAATGGCGGAAGAATCCAGTTTTTCAATTCAGTTTACTGCTTGACATCGACCTTTCATTTGGTAGTCCAGTTGTTCTAATCTTTGCTATAGGAGTTTTGATTAAGATCCTGCAAGCTTGAATACTGGCACACTTCTTCCTCCATCTGTGCTTCTTCAATGTATTGTTATAAGTTCAGCATAGCAATACCATGACGGATTTCATCTTTGCCTCTTTTCTTTATGTCTTTCTGTTTTTCAGCTGCTCTGTTGTACAAAACCAACAAGACACTTTGGATGATATTTCGCCTCTTGTGTGACGAGATCCCCAACACTTAATTGCCGCAAGAAGTTTTCGTCTTGCAGCGTCTATTGCACATCTTCGAACACGTGGCTATCGAGACGAAATGTGGAGCTTACGGAGAGGTTCTTGTAGTGGAAGGTTTCTCACTAGAAAAAAACAAAGTTCTTCGAGCTTCACTCCGGGCTGCTACTTCGTTCGCATGAAACATTTGTTTGAAGATGGGCTTGCCGTTCCCCTCATGCTTGAAGATGCCATGCCTCTTTCTGTGCTCTCACTAAGTTTTGTACAATTAAACTTCATTGTTAACATGATTGATGCCACTTTGCTTGGTGGCCTTGCCAAGAGTCTTTCTCTATCCCAGATCCTTCATAGAGGTTCCCTACATCCTATGGGATGGGCAGCTCACCAATTTTCACTGAAACCTAATGCATATTCCTTGCTAATGTGGAATACCCTTGACAGCACTCCGTTCTTTGGATTGTGCAGGACATTGCTAAAATTTCTGGGATTATCTGCTGACAAAGTACACAAATATTTCCAGTCAATTTCTTTTGGTGTTTCTTTACTTGCACTAATAGAAGTCATAGCGTCCGAACAGTTTATGGCTTTTAGTAGGGACTTCATTATCGTGTATACTTTCTAATCTTACACATCTGCAACTGCTGATCAAAATGAATTTCGAAAACTGATTAAATACTAACATGCCATTAAACGTATTAAAAATTCCGAACCCAATTTCTCAGAGACTATCAGAGAACTGTCTCTAGTTTGTTCACACAGTCACATGAAATACAATGTAACTCAAACGATATTCTAACACAAATCAGAAAATCTACGGCCGTATATGTTAATAATAGCTCAGTTTGCATTATCCCAAGATGTAAAACAATTCAAAAACCCAACAAAAAATTCATTTACCAAAGGACTATTTGGCCATCGGAATCCACAAATATATTATATATAGGTATAAAAATTTTTGTCCGCCATCTGGAAAATGGGGAGGCAACTTTTCAGGTGGCTCCATATCTGAAAATTAATTGCATGGAACATAGACTCTTTTCTTTTACCAGCGTGCAAAATATTCCATGCTGTACATTTAAAATTTAGCCCAATTGCTCTAAAATATCTGTCCCACTATAAGTGAAACAGTGACCAACATCTTGTTTAAATAACAAACAGGCTGCCACTTTAGAAAAAGTTATTGACATACAGAAAGCAGCTAGTAACCAGGAAAAAGCAAAATGGCTCAAAAATGGATGTAAGTATGATCGCGTGATAACAACTTATGGGTATCTCCCAATGGGGCTTCTGTGGCCCGCGAGCATTGTTACCTTGGTCGGCTCGCATGCCTCATGGAAGGTGAGCCATGTGAGCAAAGGGGGAATGCTGCAATAGTAACACAACAGTGGTATGTACCAGGCATTTTCATAAAAATGCAAAACATCTTTGCCACAATTGCTTTAACATGTCGCAAATACAATAGGCTGGGAAAATGCCAAACATTTTGACAAAGGGGCACACCCCAAACCTTGAGGGACCCTTTATACCAACATGCAAATAGACTTCATCAACATGCCAAAAAAGTTGTGGTTACAAATATGTTTTAGTTAATATAGACATGCTCACAAAATGGATAGAAGCATTTCCATGCCAAAGCAATGTGAATAACAGTTGTCAAAATACTGATGAAGAATTTCATATGCAGATTTGGCATATCCTGCAAAATATCCAGCGACAAGGATCACACTTTACCAGAGAAAGTGGTTAAAGGGACTATGTAAAGCGCTGCAATAAAATCAAGATTGCATTTCCCAACCACCCACAATCAGCGGAGTGGTTGAAAAAGATACGGCATCTTGAAAAACATAATGGCAAAAGATATTGCGAAACAACAGTAATCAAGGTGGCCAGATGCAATTCCAATGGCACCAATGGTTGATGCGGGTCAAAACCCAAATAGGAAACGTGGCATTATTGTTTTCGCATGAAATTTTCTACATAAGAATCCATCCCACCCCATTAACGAAACAAAAAAATGGATGGTACACTAAACTGGATTAAACGCGATGTTGACTTTATTGTGTTGTGCCAAAAGACAAAAGCCTCCCCCTTATTGTGCAGCAAAAAGTGACCGGGGCCTATTTCAGGTGCCTTAATCACTCACACTTGCAGTTGAAGTACGAAGACCGACAAAACATGCGCGTCTCCACTCCTGCCACATTTCAAGAAAAAGCTCCAAGAACCAGGACCGGTGAGATTGGCGTTCTTTCTTCGGGGCATTTCTTGGAAAAATTATTGATTATGTTTCAGCATTTTACCTTTGGTTACACAGGTCATTGTTGTTTTCATCTGCATGATAAGGTAGTCTCTACTGCTAAGGAAGAAGGGTGCATAAACATGCTTCTGACAACATAGTCAAAAAGTCAAGAATAGCTCGTATACCGGCACCACACACCACAATTAGATATGCACCCTATGCAATGTAGAATGTGGAGACATAAGCACAGGACACCCACAATCACGCTTGAAATGGGAATAGATGCTGGACAGTAAAGGATAAACTGGACACCCACTAAACACTTTCCTGCACTATCCTTTGCAGCATTCTAAATTATGAACAAGAGTAAGTGTTGGTTTGAATGCAACTATCCCCAATCATCCAAGCTCGGAACTGCTCTTATTAGTAGTCTATTCCCAGGAGAAGACATATGTGGAAACTTGGTTTCATAGGCCAAAATCCTCCAATTCAAACCAAAATAAAACAAGGACAAAATGAGTCAGTAAAAGGGGAAAATAGCAGAGATAACAAGGAAATGGACACAAGTGAGGCGTGCAAATTGTACTAACTAAGACATGGTTACTATCCTGGCATTCGGTATACGGACTATATGGCATGCCATATAGCCCTGGCATTACAGTAATACGACAAATTTTGCTGCATTAACTAGAAGGGGAAAGGAAATTGAACCAAACACCCCACCGCATTTGAGGCGATGAATAAAGGGATAGAAGAGTTTAGTCTAGTCCATGGAGAGGGTAATGGACCGTTACTTTGGGTAACTCAATGTGCCATACACTATGCGAGGCACGGGGAAAGAAAAGGTAACCATTGAGACTAATTAACGGGAAAAAGATAGGAGAAAAAATCATCACACCATTTTAAAGACTTTTTCCCTGAGCAGGGGTCATATCTTTTTTGCAGGCTCCAATCATGGTACCCTTTCTTTGTGGCAATGTTTTTACAGCCGGATGCCCTTCCTGACACCAAACCCTTTTTAGTTGGCCTTTGACATGCAGGGATAATTACTAATTATTACTGATGCTCATTTCGCCGACCTCGGAAGGATGACAGGCTGAGTCAACCCCCCATTATGTAATTCAGTGGCTTAGCGCGGCTCAAAACTCGCGACGGGAGGATCCCAAGCCCACCACCCTAACCACTAAGCCAACACCAGGGCAGATTAGAGAAACAAATACGGGTAAATAAGTCTTTGTGTAACCCAGGGCCCCTCTTGAATGGCATTATTTCGTATTGTGCGGTATAGAGCCTATTCGTTTCAGGACCAGTTGCCAGTGGGCGTGGAAAGGGTCTGTGTATTTGGGATACATAATACCTGAAAATCGTTATTCTTTGAGCGATCACCTTTCATACCACAGGCATGACAGAAAAGGTCCATTTCAGAAGTGAGGAATTCTTCATGATTGATTCTTACGATATGGCACTGCAAAGATGCTAGAGAAATTATTTAACATGGCAGCGTCTTTGAAGAGAAATTAGCTAATGAGACTGCTGAGGGTTTTTACGAAAGTAAATGGCTTGAAATGGTGTTATGAGAATTGGTAGCCTTGCAGAATCGCCATTACCCTTGATATTTTATTCGCAAGCGAAAGGGGAACATTGTGCAGCCATTGGCTGAATGTGTTGTACCTACATCCCGGATAACTCAGAACAGATTAATAATTCTGCGCTTGTCAAGATTTAGGCAAGGGAAAAGTACAATTACAATTAAAGGATGGGTCGATTGGGTCATGGCTAAGAAAGGCACATTTGGCATCTGGCGGAGCTTGGATTCTCCACTGTTGTTTAGAGGTCTGGTGATGTTATTACCAAATTGCTATTATCTCATGGTTTTGAAAGGCTCATTAATATTTGCTTGTGAAGTGTAACTGCACTACTATGGTTCGACAAAATGTGCAAATTAATGTAATGTGTCGAATACCATGAACATATCTGGGGAACCGAAGGCCATGTTCAATGGATCAATGCATGCTGTGATTTATGCTTGTGGAGCAAGAATTGACTTCGGTTTGAATAAAAATACATTTTGACAATGATGTAGGAAATACTGATTTACCAGAACCAAAGGAAGGTCGATGGGAATGATGAAGGAAGGTATGAGTGCATCAAGTGATTAACGAAACAGTTTGTCTGTTGAAACACCCAATTTTTGGTGATTCTGATTTCACAAGGGAATGAGCTGATTGATATATGAATTTGTAGTTTGAACACATGTAGTCCCGTACGATTGGTGAGAATTTTAATTACCTTCGCCAAACTTTGTTGCGAAGTTATGTTTTTGATCGCTGTGTATTTATTTATTTGGAATTATTGTGTTGTTGTTTGTTTGTTTATTCGCATACTCCAAAAGTATTGAACTGAATCCGCAGCAATTATAGTGGATGATTGTTATTATCCGAGGACCATGTTGATTTAGATTTTTGGAGCAATTCGGGGTCAAAGGTCAAGGTCAAGGTCAATAAAAGGTCAAAATTCGTCTTTTACCATACGCCGGTCAATTTTTCATTCCAATTTCATGCAACTTAATGCCAAAATGTCAGAATTCAATGTCCCATCTTGTTTGATATGTGACATGACACAATGACGTAATAACCCTTATTAGCGGTGGGAGTAAAGGTCGGGGGGTCACGACTGCAAAAATGTGCGGTTTTAGTCATAAACACGGCAATTCTTATCCGATTTGCATGAAACCAACACCAAAATGTTGACTGTTCTGTGGCCCCACACTGCTAATACCATTACAAAATTAAAGTAGAAAGGTTCTCAAGTCGGAGGTTCATGAAAAGGCTCAAAATCGGTCATTTGCCATAGTGCGCGTCGAATTTTTATCCAATTTGCATGCAACAATGCCAAAATGTTGTGAATTCAATTGCCCAATCTTGTCATATACGATATGACAACAGGAGAAATTTAATGTTTTTACGCCCATCTAACACATATGAGATGGCAGATGTCGGTATGGGATTAAATACCCTTCACGAATCAACGGTTTCTGGGGGGGGGGGATGGTAGCGTGGCGAAGTATGCGCTCTACTGGAGTGCCCGTTCTAGTTGTACTGTGATTGTATTAGTTGCTGCGTTTAAACTTTTGATCTTACCCTGTTTTGAGGAAAAATGATGAAATTTATTTGAAACATTCAGATAAAATTTGCTTTTTAGTAATTGCTTCACAGATCATTAATATGTAATTAGATTTTAAATAGCAAATGGGTTTACCAGAATAAAAGGCAAAATAAAATGGTGGTTGATGTATAGCACCGATCCGAGGCTGAACTCATGAGATTTCTCTTGTGTAATCTGGATAATAGATAATGTAGTCAACATGATAAGGACCTTGTGATTAAATAAAGTATATTGTGCATAGGGAAATTTTGTCCAGCAAGCAATTCGTTTCCTTCATATCATGTTGGATAGTAGATGCGGTGCATGCCACTGCATGTGTTTTGAAGCTGATTAGTACTGTTTGATGGCCTTAAGAAAGAGAATCTATGGCATGTACAAATTGTTAAAATGTAACCAATTTTACCCGTTGTGTTTTGAAATTTTAATTGTGTCTGTTCAGAGTGTTAAAAATGCAGTTTTGAAGCTGTGCAGCCACATGAGTTTGGCGAATTGGGAATTTGGGGACACCGAGAGCATTGGATGACTGGGACACCTTACATTGGGTGATTAGCATCTAATTCCCATGATTCAACAGCACGACCCCTTCCTGAGGAGATGAAATAGCACATGAAGAAGAAGATGGACGACAAGCCTAAAACCTGTAAGCAAGAAGCTGCGTCAGCCATTAAATGGCACCTTTCCTGTGGTGCGACACCGACAACACCGCGGAAAACTTCGCTCGGCAAATATTGCTTTGGCCTTACCGTTAAGCGTGAGGCACACGACAAGAGCCCTGGGGTCCATACAGCGAGTCATCAGCAACCCAATGTCCACGTCCAAGCTCCATGCCTATGGTTGGGGCCTGCATGGTTTCAGAACTAACTGACTTTTCTCATTTGAGTATTCTCAATCTACATTGTGGTCGCTTGCCTTTTCTGGTCTTTGATGTCCATGTTTTTGCAACCTTGGCAGCTGCTGAGGGCAAAGGCCTTGGAGGCGGATGGTTCAACTTCCTTGGAAAATGCAACACGTCCAATTCCCCGGGCTGGATGCTGTTGGGTCTCCTCCTCCAGCAACCCCTCTTCTTGAACATTCATCACAATTGCATATGGGTGGACTTTGAATAAAGGCTCTTTCTCCTTCTAGGCATGGGGTATGGTGCGATTACAGCGTAAAATTGATTTTAAATTGTTCTAAAGATAGAACAAAGCGGAAATGTGGAGTGAAAAGTAAATCCCATCTATAAAAGTACATAATGGTCGCATCAACCATTTGTGGCCATGCAATGGTGATCATAAAGCTCTGGACAGGAGTTGACAGGATTGTTCACTAGGCCTTTGGTGTTTCTGTATGATTACGTTTTCATATGTTTTTAAATGCTAAAACGTGTATAATTTGTTGCTATTAATTATATTAATACGCCTAAGCCATATTTGTGGACGTATCTCCTCCGAAAACCTTGCGGACGGCTATTGTCGCCACTTCGGCATGCGTTGTGCTCTGTGTCTAATGTACAG
Source organism: Eptatretus atami (assembly GCA_035128595.1). Lineage (NCBI taxonomy): Eukaryota > Metazoa > Chordata > Myxini > Myxiniformes > Myxinidae > Eptatretus > Eptatretus atami. Next base: position 85,016,501 of record CM068960.1, on the reverse strand, counting down.
CATAAGCTATGTGAGAGGCGCACCAGACAGACAAGTTGGGAATTTCTGTGGCAGATTTTCAATTTTACATCGTTTGCCATGGCGACGATTACGTTCACCGTGAGAAGCGTAATGCCACTTTCCGAGAAACAGCGTCTGCATGTAAAACCCTCTTTTGCACATGCTGACCTACCTTCAGAAGGTGCATTTGACAAAAAATGGTAACAAGGAAACAATTGTATATAAAGAAATTCTATAAATCACATTGTTGAACACTGGATATATTGACGTCCTCAGCGAACCCTCACTTTAGAAACTTCGTGTGGGTTTGGAGCTCGTACATTAAATTAACTAAAATAAGTTTTTAGCTTCAACTGGCATGTTTGTTAAAGCAAAGCACCTTCATGCCTTGTGGTTTGGCTTCTGTACTTTCTCTTCTAGTACTTCTCTTTCAGACTTGAAATGTGATTTAACACCCAGGCTTGTGCTGGGCAAGTGAGTTGTCTGAATTATTGTGAACTGTGTAAGAAGCTTTTCTCGGGGGTTGAATTTATTTTGACCTTAGATATGCTGACAGAGACTTTTGAGTGTTCCTTTCCCGCTTGTTTCCCCTCTTCGCAAGTCTCTGAATTCATTTATTTCTGTGCAAACATCACGTGTTGATTTATCGCATCAGATGTGTTTCACATGGCCCCTCCCTGTTTCAATTGGATACAAGTCAGTCCTCTGGCACTGTAGAGCCAGAGGAGTTTCCAAGCCGATTGATGCTTTGCTTTTCTCTGCATTCTCCTACTTATTAGTACCAATAAACTGATGTTCAACCAAGGGTGGCTTCAAAGTTTTAACACGACAGCGACTACAGTTCCGAGAAAATGATTTAAAAAGATTAAAACCCTCAAAACTTGAGGCGGATAACAATAATAAAAAGTGTGCAGGCACAACAAACCCGCCCATTTAAGGATAAATATTGGGATCAAAATTTAAATTGATACATTCCTTAACCCCTCTTCACAATATGCATTTTTCACTATAGGAATGGGTATAGGATTATAATGACAATAGAATAAGGTTCACTATAAGCTTTAGCTTGAAGTAAATCAATTTCATTTTGACAAAGGTTATTGAGCGAAAAATGATTTTTTGATCTTTCGTACCTTGACCTTGACCTTTGATCCTCAATTCGGACCCAAAATTTAATGGACGTCAGCTCATTGCCCACCTGATGGATTAAATTGATAGTGTTGTTAAAGCAGTTTGCCGTTAAAGTGTAACAGACAGACAGGGACAAACAACATCTCTCTCTTT
>CM068960.1:84975674-84989616 GCA_035128595.1 Eptatretus atami | reverse complement strand
TGCGGCCCACGACTAAACCCGGGGTTGATTGCCCCGCCAGTAGCTCGGCCAGGCCGCAGGAGCCCTGCCATGTTGGGTGTGCCCGCCACCGGGCCGGAATTACTGCCTCGGTACCCGGGGGAATGACCACGGAGTTGGGAGCCTCCAGCTCTACCTTCTTATCCGTGTCCATGCCCCCCAACGGCAACTCCTCACCACCCAACTGCATGACTCCTCAGCCTAAGTCGATCTTACAACCAAATAGCCGGGCCCAAACTATCACCCCCCCCCCCCCCCCGTCCCATGGAAACTAAAAAGTGCCCGAACATACAGGGCCCGTGTTACGGCAAGGACCCAGATGGGAAGAGCCCTCAGAGCTGCGACAGGTCATCTATTGTGGCCAATTGGCAATGGTAGGTTGACAATCCGGTTTGCAAATTGCCGGCGTAGGGGTAGACGCCGTGTGGAACAGGAGCAAGCGCCACGATCATCAAGCCCAAATCTGTTTCATAATATGTTTAGGCTACTTAGTGTGCCCAAATTTGGTGCTTTCCTCACGAAATGCACAATTGTTATGCTAGGTTGCCCCACTAAAGCGCTGTCACACTTGAGTTTTAGCCAGCGCATGGCAACGCATCAAAAATGTATGTTAAAACCGCTGGCGTTACGCTGAACTATTGATGTTTTTTGGTAAGTTTTGGGCTTAATAACGTGTTGGACGAACATATGCATAACGTTTAGTAACGTTACACAGAACGTTTTAATCACATATAGATAACTTATACCAACGAATGCTGCGCGTCGTTGTCGGCGTTCACAACCTATGCCCAACGATAGTCAACTTATGCATAAGCGCGCGGGCAGCGTATCGCAGACGATCACGTTGGCGTAGGCTATTAATAGGGCTGTGCTCGACGATTCCAAATCATAACCCCACTAGACATCGAAGTGTGAAGCCGCTGTGCACAACCTTGACGTTTTAGCCAGCGTATGTCGACGTATGAAAATTTGCCGAACCAAGCTGGCACACGTCGAATCGTTATGGGTAATTTGTATACGTTAAGAGCACGCTGGCATTGTCGAGTTACGCTGAACGTTATAGTACGCTGGCATACGTCATTTGTACGCCGAGTACGTCGAGAAATTTTCAGCATGTTGAAAATTTGTCTCGACGACTCGACGTATGACACACTTCCGCATACGCTGGCATAAGTTGTTAGCACGCTACGCGATCGTTGACACACGTCGACATACGTTACTATAAGTCGGAAACAGTTCAAAAGGTAATGGTTTAGCGTCAGTTTCAGACTCCCTGGTTTTTTTTTTTCTTCGGTATGACGGTTATGATTTAAATCGTTCGAGCAGGCAGCCTTTTATTTAATTATATTATATTATAACCGCACTAGAAATCGAAGTGTTAACATTGACCGTCATACCGAAGAAAAAAAAAAAACAGGAGTCTGGGAACACTGATGCGAACCAATTAACCTGACGTGTTTCACTTATGAGTACCTACAAGTAACGTGTGTCGACGTTGTGTCACGATCCGTTTAACGTGTGCCGACAACTTATGGCCAGCAGTTATGCGGAACTGTGAGTCATACGCTGGCATACGTCGGGAAATTTCAACATTGGATGGGATGGTTGGAAATGGGGGTGGACGGAAGGATGGAAAATTTGCTAACACCTCGGCGAACTACGACGTTTGCCAGCGTACTACGACGTATGCCAGCGTACTACGACGTATGCCAGCGTGCTCTTAACATATACAACTTACCCATAACTGTATTTCGACGCTGTGCCGGCAGTTTTAGCCCAATTTTGCAACAGTCAGGCATAGTTGTGGCTAAATCGTCAAGGTGTGAGGCGTTTTTGAAAGCCCCGGGGGTAGTTTAGGTTAATGAATGTTAGGGTAGATAGGAGATGTACCCCTTCGCACCATCCATCCTTCGCTCTCGTTGTAGGCCGCTGGACTCACCTTGGAGATCGCTGAACTCTGAGGAGGCCATTCTGAGGCTTGTTGGGCCTCAGACAGGACGCTAGTCTCTCCCTATTCCCTCCAGAGAGGGAACGTAGGGGTTGGGAGTAGGCTAGGTGGACATGATAGGTAGCCGGACAAAGATAAAGGGGGTTAGGGAGACAATTATAAAAGGAAATAAAAATAAAGAGGGGCTAAATTTTGTTGTTTTGTGGCAAATAAGGGAGTGGGTATGGACAGAGACAGGCAAAGGCGATAGAGTGGGGGGAGACAGTAGGCTAGGTCTGACCCGCCTTCAAGCGGCCGGCACCACCGCACTCCCTCCAAACCTAGGAACACACAGAGCCGGCCAGCTTCACCTGCCGGCCTGTTGTGCTGCAGCTGCCTGTTCGCATGGGCTTCCTTGCCATGCCTGTTGCCTGCCTCTGCCATGACCCCATGCCTGCTAGCCTTGTTTGCGTTTGCCCCTGTGTCCATCCATCACCATGTGCCCAGGACATCCAGTTTTGTAGGACTGCCCTGCAGGAGCTCATCACGACTGTTGCACCGTGCATTTTTTGTGTTTTGCAGACCATCTCCATCCTTCATTTTTGTGTTTGCTTGCGTCCATACCATCCAGTTCATTTCAGGGAGGAAGCCGGGCCCCATGCGGGGGACTGCATTGGCAGTCTTGGACTGCATGGGACGTCGGGCTACCTCCCTGTGTTGTGTTCACTCTTATTTTGTTCAATTCAAGGTGGAAGCCTGGGACTGTATTGAGCAGCTGGCTACCTTCCTTGTCCCTGCATTGGAGCCAGAGACTGATTTGGGGCCAGCCTGGCTACCTCTTCAATTGGCTGTGATGGATATGGCATGCCGGTTGGGGTGGGTTGCCCTCCAGCAGCTGAAACATTGGGAAAAAAGGTTCTGTGACGCGACACGGGGCCTATTTGAACAGGCCCGAAGCAGTGTCCGACCTTCAGCTGCGGGGGCGCTCACCCTCACAAACTTACTCTTGATCAACTTTGCCATGCCCTTTTTCCCCACAGAGTCCATCATCCTGGGCCATGGTTAGTGTAAAATTATAAGGTTAAGGATAAGTAAAATTGTGCACGACTTGTTGCCCCCCTGCATGTTTGTCGTTGCGCGGCAATTTTAGATTAAGTCGTCCGTATTGAGTGAGTTTGGTTAGTTAGTTTACCACAGCCCGTAGGTTATTTACTTTGTTGGACACGGATACACCAAAAGTCGCACTCAGGAAATCCGAAGGTAATCGTTTACTTGGGGAGAACTTACACATGAAGCACCGAAAATTGACGACTCGGGACGAGTCGTAAAAGGGGAGGGGTAGTGTATACGGTGGTGAAATTCACAAAACACCATTTCACGTTCCCAGAAGATCAGTTATTTCGATTAAGTGTGCTGTTCCGGTTAGGATTCCCCACCAATGGTTATAGCGGAATTATTTGTGTGCCGGGCTGTGCATCTTTGAGTTTAGCCAGTTATTCTTTCTCTATCTTTTATTTTAAACAAACACAACATCTCCTCAACAACAACACGTCATCTCAACAACACATCGACTCCTCCACAACACCATAACATCCTCGACAGCGCAAAGTGCCGTCGGTGCGAATGTGCCACGACAGACGGCGGATTCAACCACATCCGGTTGTGATCGGCGATTTCCAACCACGTCCGCGTGTGATCACGATTTCAACCACGTTCCGCATGTGATCCGCGATTTTCAACCACGTCCGCGTGTGATCAGCGATTTCAACCACGTCCGCTATGAGAGGGGCGGTACAGCCTGGGTGAAGGTCAAAGGTGAAATTGGGGGAAGGCGCCGATTTTGGGTGGCGAAGCCCACAGCGGCCCCTCCCCTTGGGGCTATAAAAAGCGAGCAGAGGACACCAGAGAGGAGTGGAGGAGTTGGTCGAGTGGACATTGGCTTTAGCTGAGCAGTTGGTGGTGAAGCTGCGAGCGTGAGTGGAGTTTGTTGTGTGAGGAGTTGAGTTGGTTCATCGAACAGTGTGATTCGTTCCGTTGGAAGCTTCGCCAGCGCAACCAGGAAGCCTCGGGGTCGAGACCCGTTCACTCCTCCAGCGCGTCGCGGCTAGGCCAAGGCCGCGTGAAGGCCGACGACCGAGGGACCGTACAAGCCGCCAATGCGACTGGCGCCGTTCGCGACACACCAGGCCGAACGGAGACACCAGCGAGTCGCGATAATAAAGGACCCTCGGAGTCACCACAAGGGTGACGAGGTAACCTGCCCGGTCTCTCAGGGCCTGTTCGGTCATCCCGCCCTGAGTGCATTAAGGCTCACGAGCCCGATCATTGTCTTTCTTGGTTGCATGGAAGTCTGGGCCCTGTCTTTATAAGTAAAGAATTGTTAAGTGCCTGTATATACTTGCATTCGATAGAAATCGGCTGTAGCTTTGCATTGTAATGTTCTTGTCCCTATCCCCATTCATTGACTGGCTTACGTGTGAAAATAAATCCCCATTGTTTTGAATGTCAAACCGCTCATTGCGTCACTTTCTCATTGACTATTGGTCGTACGGAGGAATTAGCTGGTTTTTTAAAGCGATAAACGTTACATCTGGTCCGACGGGAGGCGAGGACTTGCGAATATAAAACCCGCTTCTGCATTACATACGGAACGAGCTGCTTAAGCCGCTCGTTTCAGTGACAGGTCCCGTCGAGTATAAAACTCCTGGCCGGATTTCGGCCACGCGCAATAGTTAGGGATATCGATGAATTCGGCGATGACCTTTGTAGCGCGTGGACAGAAGAATTGGTGGTTTATGGCTGTATTAAAGACACATTAGCTGGTTTCGGCGGTTTGGTGCGGAAGCTACGACTAGATTGTCGCGTTCGGTGGACGTTGCGGGCCTGGATTGGAGTGAAAAGGTCGTGCGCATGGCGGAACGGGCGGAAATTACAACAATGATATACACATAATATATATACAAAACAAAATAGAATATTATATTATACATTATATATATATATATATATATATACAACATGCCATAATTATATATTACATTACACCAATATAGTATATATATATATAACATACATAATATATATACAAACAAAATATCTATACAGTCGTCCCGCACCATATCGCGGTTCACCTTTCGCGGTCTCGCTGTATCGCGATTTTTAACTCTTTGCATATCTAATTTATATCGCGGATTTTTCCCATATCACGGGATTGTGCGATATAAAGTATTTTTATATATTTATTATTTGAATTTTTTAGGTAAAATAAGCATTTTCTAGCCTAAAAAAATTAAAAAATGTTAAAAAAATAAAAAAAATAATTAAAACATATTACAAGAAATAAAATACTGTACATAGTGTACAGTAGAAGAGCAGACAAAGAGTCGTGCGTATGGAAAACGCAGATGCGGCCGCTTTCACTGCGCTAGTTTACCAGTGAGATCGTACACGGCACGGCGTATTGGCTGTAATGGATGTGAGGGTGACGACCAGAGCATGGTGTTCTGTATCCTTGATTCTGATTGGCTTCAGCGACCGTGTAGCATCATTCTCTGCAATCTCCCGCGCCCATAGCATGCATTCAGTCTTCGCCTTGTCCATTTCACATCGACGTGCGCATTCGCTACTCGTGTGTTACTCTGCGGTGTTCGTGTTTGTGTGATTATCCGTGAAATTTTTAATTTATTTCAACCCCTTTATAAACGTTCTGCACCTCTAAGGTATCTGGCACTGAACCTAAGCGGCAAGAAGATGCTACCATCGTAGAAAAAGTGCAACTTCTCGACATGTTAAAGCAAGGGGAGAACTTTCGGCTGGTAGGCCGCCATTTTACGGCATCAATGAATCTGTTAAGAGTATAGGAAGTGTTTATAAAGTGTGGGAAAGGTTTAATAAGAGTGTGGGAAAAGGTTAATAAGAGTGTTGAGAAAGGTTAATAAGAGTGTGGCGAAAGGTTAATTAAGAGTGTGGGAGGGGTCATTAAGCTTTAAAATATATATAATAATAAAATTAACATATGTCGCTACTTCCGATTTTCACTTATCGGCGGGGGGTTTGGAACGTAACCCACGCGAAAACAGGGGATTTACTGTATATACCATACATAATATATATTACATGTAAATATACATACGATATATATATTTGTATATATATATATACATATATACATATATGGAATCAGCACATCTTTAAATACCGCCTGTTCAAAATACATACATGGAAGTATGCAAAAAAAGGAAAGAAAATTAAACAAATTGTTTTTTTTTTTGTTTTAAGCAGCAGGTCTGTGGACCCCATGCCAACTGTTATTACCGTTCTTTGTTGCTATAATTTTTGTTTTTTTTGAAATTGTTAAAAATCTGAGGAAGGGTAGGGGAGAGGGGGTACGTTGAGTCCACCCCCGTATTTAAGAAGTGCAAGGATGGAGAGAGCCACAAAAGTTGGCATTCATCTATTTCCATAACAAGTTACAACGTTGATTGTTGATGTCAGGAAAAAGCAGTGTTTAGACTAGAGGGGAGCACTCGAGAGGTGCAAACCTCCGCCGCCAATACTGCTTAGTCACTCAAGTGAACCTGATTATTCCTATTCATTCAATTGACGTCAACAGTGCTCACAGAGTCTAAGTTTGCAACTTCTCCTTTTACTTTTTAACTTTACATTACTCATTCATTCGTCATAACTAGTTCCTTGAAAGACAGAAATTATTTTACGTGGTAATCCAACCTGAAGTTCCAAATCAGCCGCAATATATAATTTTGCATGTTTTTTGTTGGAAATCACTTATACATGTAGAAATGCAAAAAAATAAAAAATCGAGAAATTTGTTGAAAAAAAGATTGCCAAAATTTTTTTTTTCTCCTAACAATTTTTTTGCGGGGGGGGTGGTTGAAATCATTAAAAACATGTAGAAATTGCAAAACAAAAATTCAAATATTTTTTCATAAATGTGGCCGCATGCGCCATATGGATTTCCAAGTCCAAATCTAATGGCATATCCTTGACTCATACCTAATCCCCCACCACCAGTTTCGTCGAAATCTCGAGAGTTTTTCGTAAATACTGTTCACAAACAAACAAACAACAAAACAAGCAGTCATAGACTGTACTTACGAATCGTTCAATGCCTCTGACCTTGTCTAATAAAGTGTCCTTAGAGAGGTAGCGACCAAACCAGAAGTTTCTACGATGATTCTGTTACCAAACCATCAAAAATCGAATGTTTGGATGTTTTTGACCTCACTTGTGGACCTTGACCTGTGACCGATTTTGACCCAAAATCTCATGAAAAGGGGGTTGAAAACAGTAACCTCCGATCTTCGATGGTGGAGGTTAATGAAGAGAAACATTGAGAGTTTAAAGAAAAGCAACATGTTGACTAAGAGTTGGGAAGTCAATAAGCCATGTTGGAGGTTGGGACTTGCGATCATTGGCAGATAGTTTTGGAGCATAAGGCAGGATGCCGACTGTATCCAAAAGCATAGATATTCCAGAGAGACGCCATGATCTCAGTCTGTCACATACTGTTTCTTGTTGTGTTAGTGGGAAGCAGAACTCCAGGTGAGTGACTAGTCTGAAACCAAATTGATGAGATGAGATGAGGTTGTTGGAGAAAAGGAAAGGATTTCATATTCAATTGCGATTGATGTTTCCATGACCGTGCTGAATTGAAATTTAGCTGATAGGTCTGCGGTTAAGGAGATCAGTTTTTGCCCTTTTTATGTAATGCACAGCAATGCTGTGTATTCTAAGCAGATGGAAGAGACAGAGTGAAATGATTAGGGTGAAAAAGGGCAAAGAGGATTGTGCTGCAAGGCAGCAGAGCAACGTTTCTAGTATACATGATCTGATGCCTCCAGTTCCAGAGCAAAGTCAGAGTTAAAGGTGTTCGTTTCTCCACCTTCTCAGATTTAAAATTACACAGTCCAGTAGCAGTTGGGTATGTACAGGGAAGGTTGGGTACTGAGAGTGGGGAGTTTGGACACAAATTTGGAAGCAAACACAGATTAAAGCATTCAGCCGTTTCACCACAAAGCGGAGGTCAGTGTGGGCGCAACTTGAAGAGGGGGAAGGGAGTATACACCAGAGACAGACTTCTTAACAAGGCACCATCAGGTTTTAGAAGGAGGGAGAAAAGTTTGAAAGTTAATTCTTGAGTCAGACAGATGTTTCTTTTATGGCTCTCCTGAGAGTGGACACATTTGTTGCGGGACTTTTGTGAATGCACGAGATTGCGTTGGTTGGATTGGCCTTCCAGGAAGATGAAGACAATTTGTTTCAGAGCAAATGCCCACAGGAATTCAGTGTCATCATGGGTGGGAAGTAAAGGGTAGGATAATTGAAGATGAGACAGATGAATTCTGTGCATGAGAGGGAAAGCACGTTCTGTGGAAGAATTCCCAGGGCTGAGTTAACTATCAAGGCAGTAGATATGGGAAGACCAGTCCTGGAAAAGGAGGTTGCCGCATTCATTTCCTGCCAATCTGCTGAGTAAATGCCAGACTCACAGCATGTTGAGGCAGCTCTCTGAGATAGCTGAGGATGTTGACTTCACAAAGCAAATGATCAGCGGAACCAATTGCAGCAGAGGCAAGAGCTGGAGCATCTGTGGAAAGTTAGTCATCACCAGGTCCAAAAGGAGCGATTTGCCATTGGGAGAAATCAAAGCAGGAAAGTTCAGAGAGAGAGGTCAGTCCATGGAGTCTTAGAGTCCCTTTTGATGAAGTGCCATTGACTGGTAAGAGAGTAACCAACACCCTCCAATTGGCATGGTGACAATGAAATTGCCCACAAATGAAGAAGAGAGTTGGGATGAGTAGTTAAAAGTTTGTTTATGGTGTCAGAGATGTAGATTGGGAGTCATCAGTGGTTGGAGAATTAGTACAACACAAAAGACAATCAAGGTGGGAGAGGACGTGCAAGTCACAGCCAGAGGTACTCCTGGGGTTTGGGAGGTTGTAAGATCAGTACGAGGGCAGTGAGAAATTGAATTATTTGATAAAAAGTTTGCAACTCTGCGCCGGGGCTTGGTTAGGGCCTATTCAAATTAGAGGAAGGACAAATAACTGGAAGGCACCAGAATCAGATACGTCCATTGGAGGAAGGATTCTGTTAAACAAATGCATGCCTTGGTTATCGTTAGTGGCCTGGATTGAAGATCTGTCAGGTATAGAACAGAATCTCAGATGCTTTAGGCTTGCACTAGCAATGGCAACACCTCCCTTGGATTACCATTATTATTTTGTGGCTTCTTTATGGAATGAGAAGGGTTTCAGCAGTCATTTCTTCTAACGGCACTTGCACTGGTCTTGAGCCATAAATCACACAATGTGTTGGACACAGCAGCCCCTTTCAAAGGTTGGGCAGGTTTTTGTTGTTTTAAAAACAGTGCTATACAGACATCCTCATTTTGTGATTTAACCAGACGCAGTCGTGTAATGTAAAAAGAGCATCTGCTCCGAGTATGAGAGGTCGGCAGTTCACCCCGATGAGTCGTAACCAAATACTTGACATGGTTACGTGCTGCTTCCTTGCTAGACATTCAGCATTTCAAAAGAATAAGAGCACAGACCAAGCCCCATAGGAGGAGGAAACTCCTTTGGGAAATGCCCCACTGAGTGTTCAGTGAGAAAGGCAGGCACCATTTGAGTGGTTTCACTGATACGCAGAGTTCCTCGGAAGTTCCCAGCACTTCCCCAAGCTCAATGCTGTGTTTGTCTCATCTCACGTCTTGTGTTGTGTCTCATGGTATTTGTCTAGATGTCCATATGTGTGAGATGTGATGTGGCAGTTCACTACGAGCCTTAAATCCTACCCAAAAACTCTGGTGATGTTGCCAACTTACCAGAAAAAATATATTCAAGCATCTCCCTGGCAGGTCAGTTCTGTTCACGTCTGTTTTGAAAATCCTAGTGCAGAAGAAACATTTCATCAGGGTACGGGCATCCTTGGCTGTTCCATTTCTCTTTGTTCATAACCTGAATAACAAAACAGCGAATATATAGCTTTACAGCAGAATTTAAAATCGAAGAGGAAGCGAAAAACCGAGAAGACAAAAAAAAATAAAAAAAAATAAAAAAAAAAAAAAAAAAAAAAGTAAAAATAAAAAAGTTACTGCCATTTAATTAATTATTGCAATTAGTCAGTCATGACTTGCGCAATTTTTGAATCCGATATTGAATTTACAATCTAAGTTCACTTGGCAAGTCATTAAATTAGAGGATGGGAAGCAAGAAAAACTTGGAAACAAAATAAATGGAGGCTACTTTTAACTTGAATATTAACTACTTCATCACTAAAATAGCAGCACTTCCAAATACCAGCCGAGACTTCATCCAAGTAAGTACATCTTACTGTAGAGACTAAAATGTAGAAGATTTATGCCTACAGTAATTTTGGAAAAAGTTTTCGTTATTAATTAGCACAAAGAAAGAGGTTTTTCTGGGAAGCTTTTCTTGTTCCAAGTTGTAGGCCAAACTCTTCAGCATTTTCATCCATGTGCTTCTTTGGAATTGATGGGCTGAACACAGTAACCAAATCAAGAAAGAAAATCAGGAAAATTGACCCCTCCACCGCCGGATTTGTTTTGATGTGGTGCATTTTTTGTGGAAAAATAGAAGGTGCCTAAATGAAAGGTCTACATGGTCGAGTTGATAAATGTGGAAAGGATCTGAAAAGGTTTTCAAAGGTCGAAAGGTCTAAAAATCTGAAAAGATGTTAAAGGTCAAAAGGTCTGAAAAGGTGGGTGAAGGTTGAAAAGGTGTGAAGGTCTGAAAAAAGGTGTGAGGTCTGAAAAAGGTGTGAAGGTCTGAAAAGTGTAAGCGTCTGAAAAGGTGTTGAAGGTCTGAAAAGGTGTAAGGTCTAAAAAGTGTGAAGGTCTAAAAAGGTGTGAAGGTCTGAAAAGGTTTAAAAATGGTCTCATGGTGCGAAAAGTGTCTTAAACCTAGACCTCAAGATCCTCTTAGACTCTGTAGGACTCCAAAGACCTTAAACCCCTTTATACCCTTTCAACCTTCACACCTTTCAGACTTTTAATCCCCTGTATTCACCTTTGACTTTTGGAACCTGTAAGGACATGAGACCCTTTAGAACCCTTTCAGACAATTCTGGATTCTGTGTTACATTAAAATTGCACCTTTAGATTCTTCGAACTTTTTTAAATAAATGGTATTTTTGTAAAAACCAGGGTCTGATCGGATCTTAGTGGTCTACAGGGTCTTGGGGGTCTGGAACAATCTGAGGGATCTTACAGAGTCTAATTGGATGGGGGTCTTTGGGTCTAACGTAGTTAAGTAACACATTCTTGGGTTTGACAAACAGACAAACAAGCAGACCCCCAAATGCCAGATTACCCCTCTCCTTTGGCGAGGGAAAAACATAAAAAAAGAAAAAAAAAAAAAAGAAAAAAAGCAAGGCGAGGGAATACCACAACTAACACCTGAAAATTTGGATCAAGTGTAAAGCAATGCTGCAAAAAAAAAAAAAAGTAGCGGGTACATTCAAATACACTGCCCCCATGCCAAATAAATAATAACCAAATCCTCAGTGACGCCATTGCCGGGCTGCTTCGGCACCCAGGCCGCCTTGCAGCACATGGAGTCGGAATTTGCGGAGGGAGCGGTTGTACAATAATTTTTTTGATTAATTGCATAAATTAAAATTAATTGAATAATAAAAATAATCATAAAATAATGAATTTCTCAATTAATGCCGATAGCCTACCTAAACCACCACTGTTTCCATCCGAATCGGTAAAAACTTTGAAATATTAAAGTAATTAATTCTAAAATTAAAATTAATTGATAAAATCAATAAATCAGAAAATACCTTTATAGCCAAATCACTTGGTCACTGGCATGCTTCCAATATGTGGCTCCTAGCTCAAAATATGCCTGAGATATGGCCGGAGAATAAAAATAAATAAGTAATTATAAATCAAATAATTAAGTGCATTAGTCAATAAATTGAGTAATAAAAAAGTAAAAAAATATACGTTTTTGCTGAAGCACATCTTCGCCTTTTGTCCAAATTTCAGCTTCCTAGCTCAAAGGATGGCTGGGAATATCGCCCAGACAAACAAAAAAGAAAATAAACAATGTAAACCATCCCGAGGGTGACCGTATATCTTGCCAAAAAGGTTGAACCAGTGTGACTTCTTTAAGGTCACACTGAGGTGAACAGAGTTGCTATCCACAGGAGCGACTCCTTGGAGGAATATCGGCCTACGAGAGATTGCCGATGAGAATCGTTTTACAGAGTAACACCATGAAAAATATGCTTGCCTATAACGTCACAAAATGCACGTCCATAATGTCTCAAGCTTGATATATTAGAAAGCACTCATAAGGTGTTTCAATTTGAAGGTACTACACGAATATGCGTTCCTAAAAACTTGAAAATTTGACCTTGGGGTCAAATATGTTTGACCTCAGCGCGTAACCATGAAGGTCAAGGCCAATCGCACCAAAAATAATCAGCTGACTGCCAGACATAACTATTTCCCATAAAGTTTGGAGACGATTCCGATTAAAATTACTCCAAAAAATTAAGGGTTTCGTCGACGTCCGCCATGATTTGCGACAAAGTGACCTTGCTACTTTGACCTTGACCTTCAAAATTTTTATGGGCTGAAGGGACCTCTATAGGCCTCTGATTATGCCGAAGTTACAAAAATTTCCAAATGATAACGTGCTCTTGCAGAGTGATTTATACGGTGTTACAAAAAAATATATATAATATATAAAAAAACAAAACATCATGAAGGTCAGGCCAATCGCAGCCAAAAAATTAATCAGCTGAGCCCAGACCATGAACTATTATTCCCATGAAGTTTGGAAGACGAATCCGATCAAAGTACTCAACAAAATAAGGGTTTGTTCGACTTACCCTGATTTTGCGACAAAGTGAGCCTTGACCTTTGACCCTTGAGCTTCAAAATTTTGTGTGCTGAAAGACCTCTTCTAGGCCTCTTATATGCGAAGTTACAAAAATTTCCAATGAAAACTGTGTCTGCAGAATTTTTTATACGTGATTACAGACAAAAAACAAACAAAAAAAAAAACAAATAAACTACAGCTGAACTAACATATTTGCAAAAACACTTCGTTTTGGCAAAGATAACAAACGGAGTAAAAACTGAGAACTCCCTTCCTTCGGCACCCGGCGATGACATCACACACAGGGCCGGATTAAGCTTGGGCGGCCGTGTTCGGGCTGCTGTGGGCGGCCCCTTCTAGTAGTTTTTATCAAACTAAATTTTGCAGTGTATTTTTTTTTCACCATAAAAGAAAGGAACTTAAACGTAGATTCTCACATTAAACATGTGCGATAACACATTAAACATGTATAAAAAACTTTCGAGCTTACGACTAGCGAAAATCGCGAATGAGTGCAGAAAATCCATTCCCACGAAGAATGTGACTTCCACAATTAAAACATAAGAAAGTAACTTAAATGGTTAATATCACACAAACATGTGGGATTACACAAATGTAAACATGATTGTATAAAACACTTTTTCGGATTATGACTGCGAAAATCACGATTAGTGCAGAAAAATCCATTTTACGAAGAATTGTCACTCTCACAATAAAACATAGAAAGTAACTTATAAGTTATTTACGTTAGATATCACAATAAATATGTGATAACACCTTAAACATGTATAAACACTTTCGAGCCTTACGACTAGCGAAATCGCGAATGAGTGCAGAAAAATCCATTCCACGAAGATGATCACTCTCACAAGACATAAGAAACAAGGTTGGTCATGCGATGCTGGCTATAACCCGCGTAAATAATATCAGCCCCGCGTAATAATAACGAAATACCCTAACCGTCTACACTGTTATTGGTGGCACGCCAACGTTTAAATTAATTCAGTGCATTCCCAAGGACCACAGCTAAGCATGCATAGACCTACGGAACCCAAAGTTCTGTTATATCATGTTTTATATTTTTGTTAGTATTAGGTTTATATTTTATATCTCTCTCTTT
>CM068960.1:84934440-84949588 GCA_035128595.1 Eptatretus atami | reverse complement strand
GAGCATCAAAGAGTACTGGTTAATCAATACCAGACAACAAGAAAGCTTTGTTTACACATGAGGTCCTTCTAGCAAAGAAAAAACAATTCTGTGCATAATAAAACACCTTATTCCATTAACATAAAACTTCACAAGCATGTTCTCCTCCCCAATTAGAGGCACAATATAAATTTATGATGCCATAGGTCACAGTGGAGCCTGGTGTTGGCTCAGTGGTTAGGGTGGCAGCTTGGGATCCTAGGGTCCTGAGTTCAAGCCCCGTCGGCCGCTGAATTAATACACCAGGGGGTTGACTCAGCCTGTCATCCTTCCGAGGTCGGCAAAATGAGTACCATTTCCAGTGTGTGTAGTGGTAGAGGAGCACTGCATCGGCGACACAGTCGCACTTCAAGAAATGATAGCTACCCCGGCAGCTAAGCTGCCATACGACCACCACACCACATGGTTCATCAGCCATATTGGATTGAAAATTAATAACTTAAAAAATCTTCTCTGAAACAGCTGAACACAGATTAAGACAAAACTTTACAATCCTGTTCCCCAAGACATGCCTGTACAAGTTTGTTAATGACTAATTGATAGGTCACATGGTTTGGTGGCCATATTGGATTTAGCCTAAAATGTTTAAATATCTTCTTCTCTGAAACGGCTGAACAGATTGAGGTGAAACTTTACAAACATGTTCCCCAAGACATGCATGTACAATGTTTTTTAATGACTAATTGATAGGTCACATAGTTTGGCAGCCATATTGGATTGAAAATTAAAAACTTAATAATCGTCTCCAGATTGACTCACCAGATCGAGGCGAAGCTTTACAGGTATACCACCTATCCATGATAAACAAACAGATATCACTCTTTTTGACATAGGTCATGTGGTTTGGCATATTGGATTGAAGGAAAATATTAAATAATATTTACCCTGGAACCGCTACATCAATCAATATGAAACTTCACAATTATGATGTAATGGAGATGGAGAACGTGTGTTTTAAATTTCAACCCAATCGGCTACAAGGAGTGACAGCAAGAATTATTTAATTGTTTGAATCTGAGAACTTTTACAATCTTTTTTTACTTTTTTTTGGAATAAGGCTCACTTGGCTATGCCTGTGTGCATTTGAGGGTGCAGGAGTAGCAATTCAATTGATACTGAGATGGCCCCAGGAATGGCTCTTTTGGGTCCTCTTGGTACTTTAGCTCTTTTTGGTTCCTCTGGGTACTTCAGGTTAAGTATTTCAGGTTACAATTGTGGGTGACATCATGTCAGCTGTTCAACCATTGGGTGAAGAGCAAATATACATACATATATGCATAATCACGTAATTGACGGACCGGTGTTTGTGTTTGTTTGTCGCGCTTCTCCTCCTACAGTTCTGGGCTGATTTCATCCAGACTTGCTACATAGGATCAGCATGACCCAAATTAATGCTTGGTATGTTTCTATCTTTGCCGGTGGTCTTGGGGGGAGAGGGGGATGAAAATTCTCTACGTAAATGTGTATCGTGTAGCGCTGCCTCCACGTGGGGGAGGGTATTTCAAGTCTCCACCATTTGCAGTACATTATTCCTGTCTCCACGTTTTCCAGTGCAATGATGTGTTTTGAATTACATGCAATAGGTATGTTTTTGCTTCATGCATGTAACTCAGGTTATTTATTTTTGCATATACAGAGCCTCAGTTGCCTATACACCACCCAAATAAAGGTACGAGTCGGAAGAACGTGTTGCATGCTTGGAACAAGATCGCCCATAGGGTGGGTACTCTGCTCGTATAGATATAATAGGATTATTTATTTGTAAATGTAAGTGAATACACAAATGAGAGAATGTTAAAATTTTCCTGTGCGCAATGTAATGTTGGGTTTTTCAGCACTACTTTGTTTCCTGTGCCAATTTATTTTGCTTCAGCTATGTGAAATGTATCCAAGTGTTACTAAGTTTTAACTATTGATGTTTTTCAATAAATTTTTTGTGCTTGCACCTCCTGTGCATGGCAAATGTAATATGCAATTGTAAATTGGCAAATTTGGTGCAGTATCAGCATGGGATAATGACTCGAGTCAGTGTCGGCACAATGTTGAAAAACATTTGGCACGTGCAGCTTTCCCTTTCTCAACTGCTTTTTCCCCAATACTTCGCTTGCCTCACCACACTCAAGATTATTGAACCTGAGGTGGATCCAAAGTGAATAGATAATTTGTCTAATACATTTCAGGAATTATTTGTCCTGATATCTGGCCATTTACACTTTTCCGATTGGAAAGGGGGCAGACAAAATATTTTTAGCACCTCCATTTTCAGCCACCCCCTTCCACTCCACGGGGTTGCATCAGCAATCAGATTGTAAATATTCAGTGACTGCCAATGTGAATGGTTTTTTTATTCTGCATCCATGTGAAAAAAAGATTATTGGTTGATTTAATCCAGTCTCAAATCTTTAAAAAATGGCAAATCCAATATGTGGTTTAGTTTACCTAATTCCCAGCTATGCATGATTTTGCTCTCTGTATTGGATTCTGTATTTCTATTATTCTAATTTTTTCTTTGTATTACTGTCAGTTGTGCATGTCGAAGACAGTTGTGATCTTTTCACTTTGATGTGCAAAGCAATTTGGCAGAAATTGGATTGTATTCACACAAGTGTACTGGCTATCTTGAAGGTCTGTTTGAAGTACAGTAAACCCTCAAATATCGTGGGTTCTCATATCGCTGGTTTCAACCAATCACGAGCAACCTATTGTGTTCCAATTTAGTTATCACAGTATTTCATTTCGGCTGATCATGTGTTTTTTAACTGAGATGAGTCGTGTCTGCCTGTAGGATTACCTCCCAGCATACAATTAGGATTACCTCCCTTTCTTGTTTCTCGTGCACTATTAATTATAGTAATCAAACCAGCATACGGCAACGAAGCTGAGTTTAATAATGAATCATCATCGAATAGGAAATGACATTCGGAGATCCTGTAATACAAGATCTGCAAGGTCCAGTAGACACACAACAGTTAATAATGGCACCCAAATGTAAAACGATGGACAAAATTAGTTGTGACAAAAGGCAGAGAAAGATTATGACATTGTGCAAAAAAAATACTAGTTGTAAAGCCAGTCACACTTTGACGGTTTTAGCCAGCGATGGCAACGTATTAAAATGTATGCAAAACGCTGGCTTACGTTGAACTTTTGATGTTTTTTTTAAAGATTCGGACGTATTCATAACGACTTGGTCTTATGCATAACGTATTAGTAATGGACACAGAACGTTTCGTTGTGTTATAGATAACTTATACCAACGAATGCTGAACCTGTTGTCGGCCTTCACAACCTATGCCAACGATAGTCTAACTCATGCATAGCACGCTGCACGCATCGCCGACGATGACGTGGCGTAGGTTATGGAAAGGCTGGCGCACAACGATTCAAATCATAACCGCCGCAGAAATGGAAGTGTCAACATCCAGTCACACCTTGGCGATCTTGCCAGCGTATGCCGACCTCTGAAAAATGCGTCTAAAACGCTGGCGCACGTCGAATACGGTATGGGTAAGTTTGGTATACGTGAATAGAACGCTAAAGTACGCTATCATACGTCGTATTAAGTGGAGTACGTCTGTAATTTTAAGCATGTTGAAAATTTTACGACGTACTGCCGTATGACACACGTTCCGCATGCGATGGGAATAAGTTGTACGCACGATATGCGATCGTTGACACACATCGACACACGTTACTTGTAAGGTGCTCATAAGTCGAAACACGTCAAGGTAATGGTTCGCGTCAGTGTTCCAGACTCCCGGTTTTTTTTTCTTCGGTATGACGGTGTTCAGTGTACAGTGCGGTTATGATTAAATCGTTGAGCGGCAGTCTATTAATTATATTATATTACAACCGCACTAGAAATCGAAGTGTCAACATCACCATCATACCGAAGGAAGAAGAAAAAAAAATAAAAAAAAATAAAACCAGGGAGTCTGGAACACTGACGCTAACCATTACCTTGGCGTGTTTCGCAGATGAGCACCTTACAAGTAAAGTGTGTCGATGTGTGTCAACGATCGCGTAACGTTAGTACAACACGTAACTCATAGCTTAGAAATAAGTTTCGGGTACGCTAAACATTACCTCGACGTGTTTCGACTTATGAGTAACTTACAAGTAACGTGTGTCAACGATCGCGTGACGTGCCTACAACTTATGGCGGCGTTATGTGGAACGTGTGAGTCATACGCTGGCATAAGTCGTAAAATTTCAAGCATGGAAAGCTTTGAGGACAATCGAAAAGTACAAACGTTTAAAGCCAGCGTGCAACGACGTATGGCAGTGTTTTTCAGCGTGCTCTCAATGTTATCAAAACTTACCCATAACGTATTCGACGTGTACCAGCGTTTTAGACAATTTTTTCAAAAACGGCATACGTTGGCTAAAACGTCAAGGTGTGACTGGGCCTTTAGGGAGGTTGGCAAGAAGTCAAAGTGCGTCAACTTGTGGCTGCGATGACGAGATCAATGAATCGACTGTGTGGTCAACGTGAGTCAAATATCCGTGCAAGTGTTCCCGCCAGCAAAGCACAGAAGTCTCATTCCAGTCCTGTGATCCTCTTCTTGAAAGGATGGACAAAGCGTTTAATGTTTAGATCGAGGACCAAGCAGAAAAAAGTGCCTTTGAGTGAACTGGTGATATGGGAGAAACCATTGCAGATTTATCAATGCCAAAGTTTACACTCATGGCCAAAGGCTCCAGTTCAACCATGGCAGATCATGATGCTGCGAAAACTACCCACTGCAGCTCATGGAACTAATCGAGGCGAAGGCATTTATGTGGGAGCAAGTCTTAAACCAGGGGTCTCCAACCTTTTTGGGCGAGGGCCACAAAACCAAAGTGGTGAGGGGCGGAGGGCCGCACCCAAAAGGACGCTAAATTCCGAAAAAAAAATATATAATTAATATGCGGAAATTTAAACAAAAATTAGTGCTGAATATATTTTCTTGCCAACGAATATGATAAATGAATAATCGTGTTAAAAACACATGTGTCTAATATGAATCAAAATCATAATAAAAATTACAGAACGCTTTGATCATTGACCCTGACAAATTGGCAGTATCGCGGGCCGCATTGTAATGTACACTTAATATGGCACTGCGGGCCGCATAAATCGTCTAAGGGGCCGCATGTGGCCCGCGGGCCGCAGGTTGGAGACCCCTGTCTTAAACACTGAAGAGGTGGGATTATTTTTGGAAGAGGATGCCATCATGTACCTTCCTGTCCAAGCAGGAATGATGTTTGCACCTCCTGTGCATGGAAAATGTATACAGTGGCTAAGTCAAGGTCTGGGTCAAGGCGGCTAAGGATCGTCTTACCCTTCTCCCATGTGGCAATGCAGCAGGCGACTTTGTCGTGCCCCCGATGATCCAACAGGCATTGCAAATTCTTCATCCACATCTTTCTAAGCTCCACCCTTCCCCTCCAGCACCATCATCAACATCCCGAGCTAAGTCTTGTGTTTTCTATTTACGGCAGAGTACGTAATATGTTTACCTCTCACCCGCTCACTGTTTTGTAATAAATTCACATGGTAATTTAAGTGTTGTGTTTTTGTTATGTTATACTGGCAAATACAACCTGTCACTTGGCTGATGGGAACATTAAGGGAGGGGAGAGAATGAGGGAGAAAGGAGGGAGTGGAAGGATAGAGAAGGGAGAGAGGATGGGGAGAGGGGTCAGAGAGAGGGAGAGGGGAAGGAGAGAGGAGGTGAGGGTGGGAGATTGATGGATAGGGTGGGAGAGAGGGATAGGGGTGGGAGAGAAAGGGATAGGGGTGGGAGAGAGAGGTTGGAGGTGGAGAGAGAGGATGGATGTGGAAGAGAGAGGGATAGGGGTGGTAGAGAGAGGGATTGGGTGGGAGAGAGAGGGCTAGCGGCGAAAGAGGCAGGGGGAGAGAGAGAGAGAGGAGGAGTTGGAGAATGGGAGGAGAGGTGGGAGATAGAGTCCCTTTATAGAGAGAGTAGCGACAACTAACGATTTGACGCCATTTGAGTCCATTCAGTGCGGTCGCATGCGGAGCCGCCGTATGGCGCTAGTGCATTGAACCGTGTATTCCATTATGTTCTCTATGTATGAGAGATGGGAATGGTCTTTCCATGTTGATATGAACAAATTATGTGAAGATGACAAAATAGAAGATTTATGCAACTAAGAGCATATGATAAAGAAGAAATTCACAGAGCTGTTGTGATTTAACAGTCCAGACATTTAGAACCATGACAAAGAAGGAATGAACTAGACAAGTACACGTGCTGCTTATTTTCAGCCTCATTTTAATTTCAGGGAGGCGAGAGCGAGACTCGAACTCTCACCTCCCTGCTTATACATGTAATGTACAATACAATGTTAAGAGTTATCTTTGTATTTCTGCGATTGTTTGACCTTGTTTATCGTGTGTGGGTATATATTGTGTTTGTTTAATTTTCATATTTAAATTATTAATCTAAACTTTGCTGCATGTTCGATCATATATTAATCCCACCAAAAATAGATTAGCCCACCCCACGGCCCCTCATTCCCTCTCTCTCTCTCTCTCACACACACACACACACACACACACACACACACACACACCACACACAACACACACACACACACACACACACACACACACACACACACACACACACACACACACACACACAATCTCTAATACATATACAAATACTATTACAATCACACACACATACACGCATGTACTAATGCACACACATACAAATTATAAATTGAAAATCACACACACAACAATTCTTCCAATTCCAGTGTTCTCGAAAGATTTCATGTTCCTACAACAGTTAGTCTAATCCTAGACCCAGACTATCCATGGCATGTGTTGTTCTTGGAAAAAAAGCAGTTCAACTTCAACAAAATACTAAATAGGGTCTAACTTATATACGATCGTTTTCACGGTATACCATGTGTGTAGTCCTGAAAAGGACTGTTGGGTTATTCTTTCGGAATAGCTCTGAAAAGAGCTGCTCAGAGAGCGAGTTGAGAAAAGAGTGAGAATATAGAGGGAGGATCTAACTCGGAAGAGGTTATACCAAAGATTTAAAATCTATTGGTGTGGGTGTAGACTGCCAGATCTCAGGATACTAAACAGGTCGACCACCCATAGAAGCATAGAATGGAGCCTATCTACATTCTGACTGTAGAATGGTCGGACTGGCTTTTACTTCGGCTTTAGTGGACAGAAAGTTTCGAAATAATGTTAATAACATAAGCCGAAGATAAAAGCCAGTCCGACCATTCTACACTCAGAAGTTAGATGGGCTCCCTTCTATGCTTCTATGGGTGTCGACCTGTTTAGTATCCTGAGATCTGGCAGTCTACACCCACACCAATAGATTTTAAATCTTTGGTAACCTATTCTTAAAAGCTAGGGTTAGGGTTTAGGGTTAGATTTAGGTTTAGGGTTAGGGTTAGGGTCAGAATTAGGGTTAGTGTTGACCCTAACCCTGCCTTTGAAGAGTGGGCCGTGTTAGCCCGTGGGCCGAGTTAGCCCGGATCCGTTCTCCGTTCATTCGTCTTTGTTTTGACTTTATTTCGACTTTGAGTCTGAGTCTGACTTTGGAGACATGATCTAGACCCTATATTAATTGATCTAGCTCGAAGACTCTAACTCAATCTTAATTTTAAATAAGATGCCTTCCCCTTCAAGTGCTAATTAATCCACGAGCAATGGATAACAAGCCTGGAAAGCCAAAGCAAAGGCCAGTCTCCTCGCAGCACACAAATATACGCATATGGGGCCATTACCACCATCACACTGACCTGGCAGAGAACTGACGAAGAAGTTGCTTTCCATCCAACACGACTGACTCTGTCCTCCCAGATTTTCCGTCTTTTAGCATCTGATGGAAATCTATACATCTTGAATCCCTTCTCCGTTCTATTTGTGCACCCAAAGGTGCAACAACCTGTCATTTTGTCGTAAAATCGTGTAAAACACGAATGAGACGCTGCGTACAGCGGGAACGTTAAAACCTGCCGATATGCGTCCGATCCTGTCCGCGATGGACTCAAAATGGCTCCACGCAATCACATGACTAGATTTTTCCGGACCCTCTTGTCGCTACTCTCTCTTAAAGGGACTCTAGTGGGAGAGAGGGAGGTGGGAGAGTGCGGACGGGGGAGAGTGCGGACGGGGAAAGTGCAGAGGGGGAGAGGAGAGAGGGGATTCCAGCAGATGTGACACCCACTTTAACGTCCATCCAAGAGACGGCACACACATTGATGAATCACTCTGCCTGTGAAGCACTGGGATGAGGGTTTATAGTTGGGCCGGATTCAAACCCAGGCCAGACAGCTTAGAGTGAGCGTGAGTACCTCTCGGCTTTCTTGCCATGATGTGGCAATTCATTACTTCATCACTTCTGCCATGATGCGGTGAGAGAGGGGGAGGGGAAGGCATCACAAGGGAGGAGAAGGCAGCGTGAGGGTGGAGAGGCAGCGCAAGGGGGGAGAGGCAGCACGAAGGAGGGGGAGCAGCACGAGGGAAGAGGAGGAAGCGCGAGGGGAATAGAAGGTAGCGCGAGGGTAGGGGGAGGCAGCGTGAGGGGAGGGGAGAGGCAGCGTGAGAGGAGGGAGAGGCAGCGCGAGGGGTGGGGAGAGGGAGCGCAACGGGAGGTGGGAGCAGCATGAGCGGAGGAGAGTGAGGGGAGGGGGAGGGAGCACGAGGGATGGGAAGGCAGCGCGGGGAAGGGAGGCAGCGTGAGGGCAAGGGAAGGAAGACAACATAAGGGGAGGGTAGGCAGCATACCATGGCATTACCGCGGTGATAAATCACACCCAAACAGCTACATTTTATTTTCAACCGCCGTTTCTGTGTAAAACTGGGTAGGAGCATTTAAAAATGAAAACCCATGCTATCTTCCTGGCAAAGGCCTGCCTGCATGCATGCCCACCACATACGCATTCCTCCAACCTGCTCCCATAAAGGCACGCATAAACTCCCCACGTCTGACCTCCATGTATCTTGTCTATGTACCTCTGTTTTCAGTCACTGCCAACTATTAATACATTGCAGAAACTATGAATGCATTTACATTAATATTTTGTCATGAAAGCAAATTGCACAAAACAAGAAAATGCAAACTGCATCTGTAATTGCTGAAAAAAGGACCCCCTATCGACTCTATGCCATGGATTGTAAAAGCAGGTTAGAGAGCACGACGTTGCACCAAATGTTCCACTTTCTGCGCAATCCTATCTTTTCTTCACTAAATATAATTGTCCTAACAATCGAGAAAGTTAAGTTCAATGCTTTTGCTTCAATAAAGACACTTAGTTATAAGAATCGCAAATTTGTTAAAATTTTTACACATTTCACTTCATCAATTATCAAAAAAAAAAATCTCTATCAAAAAAGCTCTTTAGTATCATTTTATTCAGCTCTTCAGCTAATTCTCCCTCAACTTCAGGTGAAGATAACATTAGTCAATTTATCCAACTTCAGGTTGGAATAGCCAATTATGTCCCAAGTTCAGGTGGAGACATCAAATTCTTTCAAGTGTGGCACCGAGACCTCAAAGGGGGGGGGGGGTGCACACAATTGGGTATTTATCTGATCAGGACAGAACTCCAACCTTGAAACACACCAACTCTTCAACAGACGGGGCTTAAAACCCATGCACAGAGACCTTGTAAACCAAACTCATAATGCAAACCAGTTTCACAACAAGTAGAACAACAACGAGGACGATGAACAAATACACAAATTAATAATTTAATTCCCCAAACATCCTCAACACACATTCCTTCTCAGAGGACATTAACGTCCTAATTTTGGCCTATCAATAAAGGTTCTCCTTTGTACACCTCTCCTATTAATGGAGTCCCACGTTACCTCTTTAGTTGAGAGATGCAGTATCCGATCTGAAGTAAGAGCCAACATCTTAGTTAGTGGCCACTTGTTTGCTGTTACGCCAAATGGTGCTGTCGTTCAATTCCTGCTTTTCCGGAGTTTGTGGCCAACCTGGGGACGCCAAATTGTGGAAGAAATGAACTCAATTTCCACTCAGGTTCAGCATACAAAAGAGAATGTTTAATTATGTTCGTGCGCACATATGAGAGAGAAAAAAATCCATCAATGAAACTCTCTCTCAAAAAACCACACTAATGCAATCCCTATATATGAAACAGGGACAAGTGGGGGAAATGATTTAACAAGCAGGATAAAAGACAAATAGCTTTTCATCTGCGAAAGAGAAACTACTCCCATAGTTCTAAATAAAAACCTCTGGGAATACCATTTGCAGCTTTAGGTTGGTCACCACCTGCCAATCACAAGCATTTGGCAGACCTCTTGCCTTCCACCTCCTCCTCCTTCTATCTCTTACCACCTGGTTCTCTTTCACAAACAACACCCCTCTGCCATCGCCCTCTTCCTCCTTTCTTCTCACCTCCCTCTCAAGCATCTTCCTCCTTATTTACACACCTACCTTTCCCCGTAGATCCTGCTACATCCACCCCAAACACTGCTTCCCATGCTGCAACATTCCCATCACCTCCTCCTGTTACACTTGTGTATATATGTGTATATAATGTTGTGGATTTTCGCCCGTCCGGCGTGCGGGCGACCGCCTTTAGCTCAATTGCGGCTGCGCATGCCCACCGAACGAGCAATCTAGTCGCAGCTTTCGGATCAACGCCGAAACCCAGCTACGGGTGTTGAGAGAGAGATGGCGCTAAGTCGCAATTTGCTCTACGGCGAGCGATACGGCGGGCCTACCCCTCTGAATTGACAGAACGTGCGGCGGCCGCAGAGTTCTTGTGGGGCCTCAGGTGGCCCTACCGTTTGGCTATATTTTACAGGCCGTAAGGTCGCCGTGGAATTATAAGCGGAGTTATAACTTTTTTGACATTTCTAACTTGCCGAGCAATTCGAAAGCCGAAAAAAAAAAACTGGTAAAAAAAATAAAAATAATACAGCCATTCGTTCGGCGTCTGGCTGGCAGCGTTGCCTAGGGCCCCCCTGCGGTCCGCTCGCTGCGGTCGCCTTGCAGTCGCCTGCGCGGCACTGCGTCTGCCTTGAAATTCTATGGCGCCGGCGGAACGCCCTAAGGTCACCGTGGCGACATCAAATCAAAGACGGCGTAGTAACCACGTTTTCCGGTCTCCACAATTAATAATATCGCGTGCAGCTACCCAAAAATAAAAAACATATGTGACTGGCTACATTGTGTGACCGTGGAAATACTGCGGCTGCCGTATAATTTCAGTGGCGCGTACATTTTGGAGACGCCCACGGCCGCCTGGCAAATTGACTTAGGCCTAAATACGCGCGTGGGCTCCCCGAAAAATAAAAACATATGTGACGCTACATTGTGTGCGTGGAAATACTGGGGCGCCGTTAATTGCTAGTGGCCGATAGATTTTGGAGACGCTACGGCCGCGTGGCAATGTGACCTAGGCCTAAGGCACCAGTGTCCAGAGAAGCCAGGCTTTGGCAGCAATACCAGGTTAAGGATTGATCATATCCTTGCTCTTCGGTCGCCACCGACTGCAGAAGAGAGTTTCGCAGAGGATGTTTGGCAGCCTATGTTGATCTCTGCAAAGGCGTCAATTCAGTGAATCGGGATGCCGTTGGGGGATCTTGGTCTTCGTGGGGTGCCACCAAACCTGATCATATCTGATGTCTGAACTATACTCTGGTACTGAAAGTGCTGTGAGATGTGGTGATTCCATCTTTGACTTATTTCCGTTTTTACTTGAGAGTTTATCAGGCGTGTACTGGCCTCCACACTTTACAGCACGTGTATGGAGCTGGCTTCTGGGGAGGATGTCGGAGAGATCAGGCTGCAGTGCATCGTTTGGAATGTCAAGATCTCGGACCTTGATTTCGCAGATCATGCAGTCATCTTTGTGGAGACTCTGGATATCCTTTTGGGGCCCTTGGGTGCGAATGAGGAGTCGGAGCCGGCGATTATGGTTTCCTGGTCAAAACTAAGATCCAGATTTCAATGACATTTAGATGCTGCTATCTTGTCTGTACCTGTTTGTGGTGAGGATGTTGGAGGTGACGGAGAGATTCACTGACCTTGGCATGATATTCATGTCTCTGCTGTCTGTAGCCAGAGGTCAACAGATGTCTGGGTCAGGCTGGGGAGTCATGGATTCATTGGATCATGGGGTGTGGCGCTGTTGGTACCTGTGCAGGAGGATGAAAGTCGAGTCCTCAGGTCCTTGGTGCTTCCAGTCTTGTTCTACGGATGTGAGACGGACTCTGACCCAGGGATCTGAGAAAAGACTTAACTTCTTCGGTACCAGATCTCTTCGGAGAATCCTTGGCTCTCACGGTCGGACTTTGTGTCAATGAGCGGTTGTTGAGAGAGACTCAAATGAGATTGTTACCTGTATAAAGTCGTGAGTGTCAGCTGCGGCTGTAACGGACATGTGGCTGCATTTTCCGACGCTGACCTGCTCGCAGATTCTCTCAGCGAGGGAGCTTGTGAGTGGAGGAGGCCAATGGGCGACCACGTGCCTCATGGTTGCAACATCTTGATTAGCATCTCAAGGAGATGGGATGGACCAGGCATCTGCCTGGGGGTGGCCAGACAGAGCCTCTGGAGTACTGCGGAACGTGGACGCAGCGACGCGTTGCTCCGGCGCATGCTCCTATACCTGACCTGACCTGACCTCATCACTGAGGGCTGTCCTTGCCATCGACGAACCTCTATCATACTTGATTGGTCCATTGGATGGCATTCAGCATTTCAGACTTGCTGCTCAGCAGCAGCAGGAATCCTCAATGCCATTAACACGCCTCGAGTGCGCATCGCTATTTGGTGAGAGTGGAAATGGAGAACCCAAATGGGATATTGCCATCTCTTCTATTTGTTTGCGTTGGCTATGGATTGTTTATGTGTGCTGTGAGTGTGTGTTGTGGTGGTGCCTAGTCAGAGAAAGAACATGGGAAAGAAGTGGATCCTGGTCAGAGTTTGCGAGGCAATGTTTTGCATTCATGGATGACCTGACTGGTGTCAAACTGTTAACTGATGCAGCAGATAGAGGTACTGGATGAGCAATTGGAAAGGTGATGCGTGGGCAAGGATGGGGCTTAAGGCCAGAAAGTCGAGTGTTGTGGTGAGACGAGGGTGTGGATCAATTCACTACCTCCCCCCCCCCCCCCGTGAAAGCTTAGGAAGATAGTATGGTTGATTGAATTTTATGGGAAGGGTGGAGGAAGTAAGGGAAAAGCTTCTGAGAGGTTTGAGCGCGGATTGATGGATGTGGCTTGCCGGAAAAGTGAAGTTATAGTGTTTTGAAGGTTTGGAATAATTGCCACAAGTATTTGTGAACATTGATTGTTTATGATATTGTTATGGGGCATCTAGAGAGGATGGAGGTTTTGGTGAGTGGGTTTGTGAGGTGTTGGGAG
This sequence comes from Eptatretus atami, assembly GCA_035128595.1. Lineage (NCBI taxonomy): Eukaryota > Metazoa > Chordata > Myxini > Myxiniformes > Myxinidae > Eptatretus > Eptatretus atami. Next base: position 84,936,159 of record CM068960.1, on the reverse strand, counting down.
TGCCACGTGTTGACAAATATTGCTTTTTCTGGTCATGGTGGAAAACTCTGGTGTGTGTGTGTGTGTGTGTGTGTGTGTGTGTGTGTGTGTGTGTGGTGCGTGCGTGCGTGCGTGCGTGCGTGCGTGCGTGCGTGCGTGCGTGGCGTGCGTGTATGTATATAGTGTTACGGTTGTGGAAATTCACAGAACACCATTCAGGTTCCCCGAAGATAGTTATGTCGATAAGTGTGTGTCCAGGTTAGATTTCCCCACCGATATATAACGGGAATTATTCGTGTGCCGGGCTGTGAATCTTGAGGTAGTGTTATCTTTTCTATCTTTATTTTAAACAATCATTCCTCACCACCTCTCCACAACCGCCAACATCTCCTCACCACCTTCTCCACAACCGCCAACATCTCCTCACCCCTTCTCCACAACCGCCAACATCTCCTCACCAGAATCTCCACAACACCGCCATATTTCACCAACAACGGCATCCCAAAAACACATCTCCACAAACAAACACGATGGCATCCTCGAGCGGCAAAGTGATCTCAAACACGGCCGCGTTGTGAAGTGATCTCAACCACGGCCACGTTTGACGGCGAGATCGGATCAGAACGGCGAAAGGGCGGAGCCAGCCGGGGTGAAAGTTCAAAGGTGAAAAGGGGAGGGCGCTGATTTGGGGCAATGAAGCCCAGAGCGACCCCTCCCTCCGGGCTATAAAAAGGCGCGTTTCAACGCGCAGAGGGTTGTTGGTCGTTGTTGGCCGGTGGAGCAGTCGAGTGGAGTTGAGAGAAGAGTTGGGTCTGGGCCGTTGGAGTCAGCAGTGGAGTCGGGAGACGGGAGAAAGCTGGCAGTTGAGTTGGAGTCAGGAGAAGTCGCCAGCAAGCTACGTAACGGTCGAGGCGATCGGGCCCCGAGTCGGTCGAGCGACGCTGAGGAGTGAGCGGGCTCTAAAGAGCATCAACTCTAGAAGAGCAAGGCCCGTTCGCTCCTCTGAAGCATCGTCGGCCAGGCCCGATCGACCAGGCGCGCGGGGAAGGCCAAGCGACCGAGGAGGGCCGCCCGCCAAGCTGCTCGAGCCGCTTAAGCGACTGACGCGTTTGGTGACACCCCCCCGGTGAACAGAGACATACCGAGGGCCCCCCACGAACAAAGACCCATCGAGTCGCCTCAAGGGCGACAAAGGTAACCTGCCCAGCCTCGCGGAGCTCCTTCGGTCATCCCAGCTCGAGGAACATTAAAGGCTTACGAGCCCAGTTCTCTTCTTTACTTTCTGGGGTTTTTGCATGAAAGTCTGTGGCGCCTTATCTACCAAGTAGAACTGACTAAGTGCATGTACATAATAAATAGACATCAGCTGTAGGTTTTTACTGTGTCTTGTCCCTATCCCATTCATTGCATTGCTTACGTGTGCAAATAAATGTTCCCCATTTTTGAATGTCACCTGCTCGTTGCGTCCTTCCTCCATTGACTGCCATAATTGCGTTCGGAATAAATAGCTGGCTGATTATAAGCCGATAAAACGTACATCTGGTCAGATGGGCTTGGCGATTTAAAACCGCTCGGCAATCCAAACGGAACGAGCTGCTTAAAGCGCTTGTTTTCGTGCAGGCTCCGTTGAGGTGAAACTCCGGCATTTCTGTCCGGCGAATAATTAGGTACATCGACAATTCGGCGATCGACCTTGTAGCGCGTGGACAGAAGAGTTGGCTGGTTTATGGTGTGGTTAAG
>CM068960.1:84915146-84932055 GCA_035128595.1 Eptatretus atami | reverse complement strand
TGTCAATTCAGAGGGCGTACGGCCGCCGTATCCTCGCCGTAGAGCAAATGTGACTTAGGCCTTAAGCAGATGGTGGCGAACCCTATCAAGAATTATCCGAGCAAACACCTTGCCCAACACTGAGAGCAGTGTCGCCCGTCGGTAGTTGTTGCAGTCCTGGCGATCACCCTTCCCTTTCCAGAGAGGGACAACAAGGTCCCTCGTCCAGTCGGTTTGGATGATGCCTGTGTTCCAGGCAGAGCACAGAACTGTATGCAACGACACGAGTACAGCATTTCCACCAGCCTTGAGAAGTTCAGCATGGATGCCACAGATCCCTGGAGCTTTACCCCGTTTCAACCGGTTCACCACAGCCTGTGTTTCCACCAACAAAGGTGGATCACAGTTGATTGGAGGGTCAGCAATAGGGATAGTAACACTCCTGACATCCAACAAACAACTGGTGGGTCAGCCTGGTACAGCCGCTCAAAGTAACCAGCCCAGCTGTCCTTCACTTCAGACTCCTCTAGGCAAGAGCCCACCACCTTACGCTCTAACTGCAGTACACTGAAGTATGGGCTTGGAGGAAAGCAATGCGTGAATTCCCCTCCAAGCAGGATGAGAATCCCCTGACCACAGGTGATTCTCTTCCCCCCTCACAGATTCCTCGCACATAGGCCTCGGTATCCACCCTCAGCGCACATGCAGTTTTACGCCTCAACTCGCTGAACAGCTCAGTCTGCCATTAAGCCTGGCCCTGTGACTCTGGTCAATAGTATCCAGTGTCCCTTGAGAGACACAATTCTTCTTCGACATATTGTGATTTTGAAGGCATCCACACATCAAGCATGGCAGTCTTGAAGGCACTCCACAACTCTTCAAGATTCCCAAAAGCACTCATACCGCCAAAATCCCCACTCAGCCTGTTCGCAAACTCCTCAGCTACCCTCTCATCCTTGAGCTTGCCAACATCCAGCCTAGGCTGGAATGGTACCATTCTCCTGGATTTAAGCTGCAACTTCAGAGTTGCTACAACAAGCATGTGGTCAGTATTGAGGAACTCAGCACTCCGCTGGACCCTGCGGTTCTGGATCATCCTCCAGCAACCATCAACCAGCACAGGGTCCATCTCCTTTGCCACACCACCAGCGTTGGAATACCAAGTCCAGCGATGAGCCTGTGGGTGCTGAAATCATGAACCAGGCACCCGAAGTCCATGACTTTTTGCAAAGTCAAGGAACTTAGTGCAATTCTGGTTCACAGTTCCAGACCCATAGGGACCAACACCTGTCTCATAATCATCCCGATCAGTTCCAGCCAATGCATTGAAATCCTCAAAGACTCGAAGAGTATCTCGCCTGGGGCACTGATCAACCACAGACTCGAGCATGGCATGGAATGCGTCCTTCACAGTGAGATCACTCGCCTCAGTTGGAGAATATACAGAGACCAGGGAAACGACACCCAAGAAGTGATGAATCCTTTGTTACCTCAATTATCATTGGAGTCAGCTTATTGAACACAGCTACAGCAACTCCTTGGGCATAGTAACCATCAGAGTGACCAGACCAATGGTAGGTGTAACCATCCACCATGATCTTGCCACTATCCGGTCTCCGAACCTCAGAGAGTGCTGCAATACTGATGTTCAAATGCTTGAGCTCAGATGATAACAGACAGGTGAACATCCTCTCTTGGGGATAGGACATTCCAGGCACCCACCCGAAGGGACCACCTCAGGTTAACCCAAGGAGACCGCCGTCTAGTGGACAATACCTCAGCATCACTCCACCACACACCACCGCAATCTGACCAAGGAAATTTTCCCCGTGCTTTTCCTCCTATAATCAAGGAACGGGGGTCCCAAGGCTTTGCCCCGATCCCATCATCAAGTGAGCTGCCCTGCGAAGGGCAGCATCACAGGAGGTACTCCCACGGAGTGTGTTTCAGTTTTCTTTGCATTTGTGGGTTTTGCGGAATGAAGTGTTTTACAGTGACGGGAGTACAAATCCTGCCACCAACGTCCTAAAAAAAGGTATCCCAACTGCAGGAGAACGTCCGCAGACACAATTAGGCACGAGATATGGATAGCCGTTGGCTTACGAGGAGCTCCTCCACCCTTTGACAAGTTTTGTTTTAATCCTGTTGGATGTCCATATCCATACAACCTCCTCACCAGGAAACCTGGTGGGGGAGATGGTTTAGACACTGACATCCCAACCATGAAACAGGTTAGCACAGGTTTACATCAGTTTACATGGTTCCTGTAGCAAGTCACAGATCTAATCTGGCCTAGCATGGCGTCCAGCCATTTCTGGCAATGCTCATCATTTATCGGGTGAGCATCATTTGCCACTTGGACAATTGGGAGATGCAGGTAACTCCGGAGCAATGTTTTCACCAAGAAACGACCTCTCATCTTCACCTCCATGGCGAAGACCTCCGTTTGGAATTTAAGATCAGGTGCCCAACCCACAGACGATGCTGCTAACAATGACCCAGGCTACAGGAAGTTTTCCCTCTGGGAAGCCCGAAAATTTAAACTTCAAACTTTCCCTCGAGTTGAGTGTTCAAAAAGATTTGAAAGGAACAGAAACGGAGAAGCCTTGCATTCTCTCAGGCACAATCACTGTCTGCAGATCGCAGCAGGATGGCTCAGGATGTCCGGAAGAAACATCATGACAGCATGAGTAAGGACAGCACATGAAGAGAAAATTGTGTTTCAGATGATGTACTAAACAGGAAAGAATATAACAGGAAGGAAGAGAAATAATTTCTAATGATGTGAATCTGGATTATGGTAAGAGTGGGTTGAGCTATAATGAGGAGAGCAGTCAAACTTTAATAAGTGCCAGTCGATATTCAAATAAATAAAGAACTGGGAATTGTTGGAGGAGCAAGAAACTAATTAACTTGTGAAAGCTCCTCTTTGCCTCTTGAAGTTGCAGATGATTTGTATGTCCAGGTCTGTGCACTCCCATCATATGTAGATGAAGATGATGTTTATTTATTATTTTAAAAGTGAAAGTGGATGCGTGATTTAAACAAGGATCGAAAGGGGAAATTTGTTGGAACGGCTTACGTACGTTTTGCAACACCAAGTGATGCAATTGCTGGAATGCACAAACATGGCAAGTATATTAGCAGGAGGTGCAAAGTAGAAGTGTATCCAGCAACTGAGAATAATTGGTGCATTGCACTTCAGAATGCATCATCTCAACTGCAGTCTGAACATGCATGGTCACTGTCTGAAAAACAGGACGAAGAGCACTCACGAAAGGTATCGGTTACAAATTTTCTCCACCTCTGTCTCTGTTGAGTGCTTCTTGACATTCACAACATCTTTCCTCAAAGGATTTGTATTTAACATGATGAGATGTCCCATCCATGCTTGAAGGATCTCGGTCATCTTTTGATTTCCCTGTACACATCACAGGTTCGCCCAGCTTCATTGATAGAGACATGTTGTTTTTCAGGGAAGATTTTCAGGGAATCAAGCAGATAATTTTTCAACAATTCCGAATCGGTTTCCTGTTATCATGGTGTCTATGACAAAAATTTGCCATCTGGTCCAACACTGGTTGAAATGACAAACCTGCCTTTGAACGTGAATATTGAGGATATAATTTATTTATTTCAAGCCTTTCACATCATTTCAGATTCTATAGATGTACAAAGAGGAGATCCTTGCATTCCACACAATCACTTCGTGCCCTTGTGAATTTTGAAACTCCAGAAGGAGCAGCCTTGGCTGTCCAATTTCTCAACGAAAACCCAATTAAGGCCCAGTCACACCTTGACGTTTTAGCCAGCAATGGCAACGTATCAAAATGTATGTAAAACGCTGGCTTACGTTGAACTTTTGATGTTTTTTAAAAGATTCGGACGTATTCATAACGAGTTGGTCTTATGCATAACGTGTTAGTAACGGACACAGAACGTTTCGTTGTGTTATAGATAACTTATACCAACGAATGCTGAACCTGTTGTCGGCCTTCACAACCTATGCCCAACGATAGTCTAACTTATGCATAGCGCGCTGCACGCATCGCGACGATGACGTGGCGTAGGTTATGAAAAGGCTGCCGCACAACGATTCAAATCATAACCGCCGCAGAAATGGAAGTGTCAACATCGCAGTCACACCTTGGCGATCTTGCCAGCGTATGCCGACCTCTAAAAATGCGTCTAAAACGCTGGCGCACGTCGAATACGGTATGGGTAAGTTTGGTATACGTGAATAAAACGCTAAAGTACGCTATCATACGTCGTATTAAATGGATACGTCTTGTAATTTTAAACATGTTGAAAATTTTACGACGTACTGCCGTATGACACACGCTCCGCATGCGATGGGAATAAGTTGTACGCACGATATGCGATCGTTGACACACGTCGACCCACGTTACTTGAAAGTACTCATAAGTCGAAACACGTCAAGGTAATGGTTCGCGTCAGTGTTCCAGACTCCCGGTTTTTTTTTTCTTCGGTATGACGGTGTTCAGTGTACAGGCGCTTATGATTTAAATCGTTGAGCGGCAGTCTATTAATTATATTATATTATAACCGCACTAGAAATCGAAGTGTCAAAATCACCATCATACCGAAGGAAGGAAGAAAAAAAAAAAAAAAACAGGGAGACTGGAACACTGACGCGAACCATTACCTCGATGTGTTTCGACTTATGAGCACCTTACAAGTAACGTGTGTCGATGTGTGTCACCGATCGCGTAACGTGAGTACAACACGTTACTCATAGGTTAGAAATAAGTTTCGGGTACGCTAACCATTACCTCGACGTGTTTCGACTTATGAGTAACTCACAAGTAACGTGTGTCGACGTGTGTCAACGATCGTGTGACGTGCCGACAACTTATGGCCAGCGTTATGCGGAACGTGTGAGTCATACGCTGGCATAAGTCTAAAAATTTCAAGCATGGAAAATTTGAGGACAACCGAAAAGTACAACGTTTAAAGCCAGCGTACTACGACGTATGCAGTGTTTTTCAGCGTGCTCTCAATGTTATCAAAACTTACCCATACTATACGTATTCGACGTGTACCAGCGTTTTAGACAAATTTTCCAAAAATCGGCATAAGCTGGCTAAAACGTCAAGGTGTGACTGGCCTTTAGGATTAGGAAAATCTTCCTCAAGCTCATAATATAATACTTCTTTTCTTTTCTTTAAAGCAGCTTAATGCATCTTGTTTGCTTTTTCTTCTGATAATTGATTTTGTTTTGAGTATCCGCTGGCCACTGCCAGGCCTTGTATTTCCTTGTCTACATGACCATGCTGGATTAAGGTAAACTGCTTTAATAGTCAAGGAGCTATTTTCTGTACGAAGTCCAATCAATGAGTTCGCTCACTTCGCACCACACACTTGGTTTGAGTATGTATCCTGTTTGTATGATCATTCAGCGTCATGGCCTGGTGTTTAGTGGAACTAAATCGTGGTGTCACTTTTTGTGCACAGAACATTTTCGACCGCATGGTAGCACATTCGAATATTCATAAAAATCACCCATTTTTCATACTTAAAATTTGAGGGTATGGCTGTTTAACAGCCAAAAGTTGAAATATATGGGTACATTACATCTAAGTATCTCATATCAATAAAAAGGGGATTAAATCTCCAATTTAATTGTGTATCATAAATACTCAGAGTGAAAAATGAGATCACCATGCTATATTGCAAAAATATGAAAATAATTGCAACAGTCCAGCTGAATCACTTTTTCCCATTGCCACATGGTGTGTGGGTAATTCCATGGGAAAAGTTACCTGGTGGCTATTTTTTGAAAGTACATTTTTTCATTAAACCTTGTATACCATATGACAGATCATGAATTGAAATAATTGAATTTTTGTAATATTAGCTTCATCAAGCAGTGTCTGTATACATTGTGGTAGCATCTCCGGATGTTTATTAATAAACGTCCGGAGATGTTACGTCCGTTACGCTCAGTTGTTACGTCCGTTACATTACATTTGCCATGGTACTGCCTACTCGGTATCATGAATTCCTCAAATAAATACTGGGAATACAATGACGTACCTATACCAAGCTACTATACCAGGTTTAGTCTTCTGTCGTAGAACACTTCACAGAAATTTGTGAGCAAAACGATCATCATGCTAAAGCGGGTATTTTGACGGTTACTCCGTTACGAAGATTCATCATACCGTAGCACTCAGGCAAAAATCTTAATCTCATATAATTACCATTTCCTGGCACCTTTGTGTTCCGACACAAAATAAACTAATACATTTGGTACGATAACCTTGTTCTTCATGAAATATTTTTGAGAACTGCCAATAAGTTCTGTCTGAATGTTACATCCGTTACGGTGGAATTACCCGTTGTTAAAAATATGTTAAAGACAATGCTTATCTAGGCGGGGGGGGGGGGGGCTGGTTTCACCATAGAAGCATTAACAAGGTTGCATATATATATATATATATATATATATATATATATATATATATATAATATATATAATATATATATATATATCAGGAAAAAAAATCCTTGATTTCATGGATTAATAGGGGGTAAGAGCTGTCCGTTAAATCACAAAATTTTATATGCACTCAACAATGGCCAAATATACAGTGTATGTGTATATATATATATATATACACAACACTGTATATTGTATATCTATCATTAAATAAAGAATTAAAAATAAATGACATTAAACAATCCAGTACAATATTGTCATAAAATAAAAGCATCTGTAAACAGACTTGGTCCGTCGAGGATCAAGCTTGGGCACGGCACGCACATGCATCGACCGGAAGTTAGTCTACATTCTAGAACAATCGAGACAATTCGAGCTTGTTGTGACCACGTGGACACAAATCGGCATTTTTGGATTTAGTCCATTGCTACCGAAATCCGTTGGAGCCATTAACAAAGAACGTTTTGCAGGAGCTATGAACAGGAGCCATCAATAAAGACCGGTTCAAGTACACCAATGCAGATCCAGGTCCATTAAATTGAGGGTTTACTGTATATGTATTTCAGAAAATTAACATTCCATTTTTACATCAGCTTCAAACAATACACAAAGTGAGAATAATTGCATCCAAATGACATAGCAACTTTAATCAAGTTAATTAAGAATTGTGTTTACAAAGTATAAATATTACATATGTTCTCATTCTTGCAGGTTCGTGATCAATTTCTGAAGAATGGATTCCAGTGATGAAGATTATACAGCCGACGCATCAGCATTTTCACTTCTATCGACTGGAGAACCCAAGATCACAAACGACGCCAAATGTGTTATTCGCAAAAAAGTTACAGCCGTAAATCTCAGCAAGGCGCGATCTTCATCCATAGCTGTTCCTGATGGTGCTATAAAATTGTGAGTGCATGATCTTAATGAACGATTAGTAAATAGTCTCATACCCCCTCCAAACCATGACATACAGTGGCATTCAACTTGCTATGCAACTTACACCAGCAAAGAGAATTTATGCTCTTGCCAAAAGACGTCAAACTTCTTCACCAGATTTTAAAGGGACGTCACATGCAAGAGCAACTGTTGGACCATCAACGTCGAGCAGGGAATCAAGGTCTATGTCAGTGCCATTTGACTCATGCAAGTGCATCTTCTGTAAGAAGAAAACTCACAAGAACATCAAGGAATTGAACAAAGTGGCAACACCTATTGGCTTGCCAGACTATTAATTATGGATGCTGCAGAATTGCAATGTGATGATGGAATGCTCCTCATCATTTGTGGAGCCAGATAGGATTTGGTGGCTACAGATGTCCAGTACCACAAAGCTTGTTGTGCAACTTACACAAGCAAGTCAAATCTCAAGCACAAAGTCGACAAAGAGAATTCCACACAGAAGAACATATATAACGAAACCTTCAAGGAGCTTGCTTCAAGCCTACAGTATGACTGGGAAGGTGGAAAGACATGGGGTACGTCCATCAACGTACTGAAGTTTGTTGGAGCAATGTGGGGTGTTAACTACCAGTCACAAAACAGAAAACTTGAAAATGCGCTTCAAGACCAAATGACGGACAAAACATGAGCTTGGGTACTCGAGCTCCGTTTCCCTGAATGGTGTTATGATATCAGCATACAAACAGGTAACCCATCAACCATTAGAACTATCTAAGCAGTCACAGCTGATTACTCAATCAGAAAGCACATGCACAGAGCTTTACAAAGCTGCGAAACTGATCCGATCAAATGTCATTATGTCATGCTTTCCAAAGGTATTTCTTTTCAACCGATAAACATCGCTGACTTTACAAATCAAGCTGTAAAGAGTTTGCACCTGACAGCCTATATTTTCTGCTGCGGTGTATTATCTCTCCAGAAAAGGAAGGGTCAGAGGAATGTCTCATATCAATTGAGTGCAACAACAAAGCAGATGAAAGGCGTATCATCACCATCGCCCAGGATATAGTTCATTCTGTATCTCATGGAAGAACGAAAACTCCAAAACATACCAGCTTGACATTGGCAATTTGTCCAGGATCCCAAGAACATATGAGAACAAAGGATTCCGATTACGAGGGATAAGAACAAATTGAATCGTCATACTTTGTTCATCATCATGATCATCACTACTCTCTTCCAAGCGTTGCTGCTGATGCAGGCTCTTTGCAAGGGCAATGCTTGGTGGCTCTGCCGTTGCTTTCTCAATAGTCAGTCATGACAGGAATTTGGAATTTGTTCAAGGGGGTTGATGATAACTTGTTTACTCTTCGCTAAAAAGACACCAATCTAAATCTTCGATATCCACTAACAACCAGGACAGACAGACTAGTCTTCTAATTTAACCTACTTTCCCATCACACTGTGCATACGAAACACCACAGTGGCAGTTAGGAGCTGGGTTGAGATTCAAATTGAGGCGAGACAGCTCAAGGTAAAATGAAGAACTCCTCTTACTCATGAAGGCTAATCCTGAGCTCCGTCGGCAGACAGGTACAACAATGAATGGAATCGATAGAACGTTGAGCAGAGTATGCTAACTGCCAGGGGAAGGAAGGAGAAGCTGACGTTTCGGGTACTAGCCATTCGTCAGAGCAACAACAAACAAGAAAACTAGAAGGGCACTCGGTGGAGCGAATTCTTCCTTGTCTCTTTTTTCGGATCTTCACCAAAATCGAATCAATTCTTCCTTGTCACACGCCCAACATGTCAACCAAGCTTCATCTGAATCTGTCCACAACTTTTTGAGATATCTTGTACACAAAGAGACAAACATACTGAAAGGAGTGAAAACATAACCTCCTTCACCTTCGGTGGCCGAGGTAAAGGGCAATCAGAGATTGCAGACCCTTGCCAGGACTTGTTTTGTATGGTGTTTGTGTAGTTTTCTGGAGTGTATTTTGTGTGGTATTTGTGTACTGGTGTGTTACGTAATTAATAAGACACATACGTAGAACTGCTACTTTATAACTGCTGGTAGTGATGACTGGGTACCAAGACGTCCTGCTTTGATGCAACCCCGCTTTCATCGGACACTTGACCCTGACCAATGACGTTTATTATTATTATTATTATTATTCAATTAAATTTGGAATGGGATTAATATTAATTCAATTCAAATCCAATAGAAGATGAAACAGATACAGTCCTGTAGGATGGTTAACTTAATTTGATCATTGTCCAACCACACATTCAGGTGACTGGAAACTGTAAATTGTTGAAAGTTATGACGTGAAACTTTCAAACAAGAAAGCTAATGTCGTTGTTTTCAAATAAGAAAGTTAATGGCATCACCATCCATTCAGCATTTGTTACCTTCGCCGAAGGAAAGGGTATTGCATTTGGGTCCGTTTGTTACTTGGAGAAATTATTTTTTTTGCCAAGTATGTCGGTCTGTAGTGTTTGTCTGTCTGTTTGTTTATTTGGTTGTCACACCATTTTTTCGCCACAGTTTTCAAACAATCGTTCTGAATTTTTAGTGTTTGTAGGTGACCTGCCAACAAAAGCAATGCTAAATTTGGGTGAAGATCGAATCCGATCAGGATCTGAGAATTTTTAAAGTTATTCTTCACCATTGAGCGATGGGACCAACAACGATTATAGCACAATATCTCAAAAGGTTACAGATGTTCACACAAAACTTGGTGGACAGGTTGCGAATGCCACGAGGAAGAATTGATTCAATTTTGGTGAAGATCCGAATCCGGATCAGGATCTGAGAATTTTAAAGTTATTCTTCACCATTGAGCGATCGGACCAACAACGATATATAGCAACAATATCTCAAAGGTTACAGATGGATTCAACACACACCTTGGTGGACAGGTTGCGAATGCCACGAGGAAGAATTGATTCAATTTTGGTGAAGATCCGAATCCAGATCTGGAAGTTGTGGATGGATTCGGACGAAACTTGGTGGACATGTTGCGTGTATGATAAGGATGAATCGTTGGATTTGGTAAGATCCTTTAGACTCTTTAGACCCGTTAAATCCGTTATGGCTCTAAAACCCTATAAACCCCTTTACACTGCTAAGACACTGGAAACCCTTGAGAATATTAGACCCCTGTATACCCCAACCGAGTACCGTCCCGTTTCACCAAGTGTCACTGCATGAGTGATTTTTTGTTTGTCTGTCTGTTTGTTTGTTTGTCCGCACAGAACTTTCATGCTTTTTCTCTGCAACCACTTGTCGGATTGAGACGAAATTTTCACCATTGGTGCGACTACTCATGTAGAATGCTTCAAGGATAATAATGACATCATAGGCCACGTGTTGTGGCAGCCATGTTGGAAAAACTGAAAAACTTTGGACCTCTGTATCTCTGAAACCGCACCAAGGAAATAATTGAAACTTGGCACATGGCAAGTACTCCTCATGGGGAATAAGTTTGATTTCTATGACATCATAGGTGCCTTCGTTATGAAGTCATAATTGCATATGGAGAATGCTACATCTGATTGGTATGAAAATTTTTGAGGGTCATCTAGGGATAAAATGGTCCACAGAAAAAAAAATTGACAACATAATTGATCACATGATTCGGCAGCCATATTGTTTAAAAAAAGAAAAAAAAATCTTCTCCAAAGTGGCTGAACAGATCGAGGCGAAACGTTACACGTATGACCGCCAATCCATGAGGAACGAAAGGTTCACACATATTATGATGTCATAGGTGACATGGCTTGGCAGCCATATTGGATTTACCCTAAAACCCATATATATCTTCTCCAGAACGGCTGGACAGATCGAGGGGAAATTTCATCAAAATGTTCGCCAAGTCTTGTGTGTACAAGTTTTTGAAGGAATAATTGATAGGACACATGGTTTGGCAGCCATATTGGATTGAAGAAAAATATTAAATAATGTTTTCTCTGGAACCGCTTAATCAACTGACGTGAAACTTCACGATTATGATCTCGCCGTAATGGGAATTACAATATGTAAATTTCGACTTCATTGGATACATCGTCTGGCAGTCAGTGTTATTTAATTTTTTGATCTGGATTCTTTTTGATTTTTTTTGTTGTTGATTTTTAATTTTTTTTGACTAAGTTTCACTTGGCTGTGCCTGGATGGGTTTGTGGGTAGAGGAGTAGCAGCTGAAATGCGAATCCTATCTAGGTTCCTCCTGATGACTTCATCTTTGCTTTTTGCTTGTTCGGGTTCCTTCTCATGACTCCAATGCTGGACTGTACCGATTTGGTCTTCTATTTGATTTTAAGTGTATTTATTTTAATCTCATTCTGAATTCAATTGAATAGTAACAAAAAAACGTCAATAGTCAGGGCCAGGTGTCCAATCAAAGCGGGATGTCTTGGTACCTGGTCATCACTGCCAGCAGTAAAAGGAGCAATTCTAATTATGTTTTTTTTATTAATTACGTAACACACCAGTACACAAACACCACATAAAATACACCACTCAAAACTACACAAACACCACACAAAACAAGTCCTGGCGAGTGTCTGCAATCTCTGATTGCTCTTTTTCTTGTTCTTATCATATAATGTTGTTGTCTTTTTTTCCTTTAATGAATGTTTTCTTTTCCTAAAGCTTTGGAAGTGTGAAGGTCATCCAGCTTTCGATAGCCACAATGAGTTGAACGTTAAATTTGTACAGTTCTCTTCTTTTATCACTTAAATTGCTGTAATTTCTTTCTTTGTTTGTGTACGTGTATGAAGACTACATATATGATGACCAAGTTGACAGTTGTACACACACTTTCAGTTTTGTAATATTCTGTGTGACGTATTTCTGAATTATTATTACTGCCAGCACCATTGCCATTGCTTTATGCAATGCTTTTTCACAGATATATTTTGATATTTGCACAAATGTTTTGCCTTTTTAGCTGTAAATAATTTTACTTGAGGCACGTTGGTGTCTTTAAGTGTGTTTGTCACATTGTTTAAATAAACAGAAAGCTGACGTAGCATCGACTGCTGTATTATTTTGCGTGGTATTCTTAACTTCATCCACATCTGTGACTTTTTATTCCCTCTACCACTAGAGGTGGATGTTTTCACCCTTGTCTGTCTGTTTGTTTGTTTGTGAACAGGATATCTCAAAAAGTTTTGGAGGGATTCGGACGAAATTTATTGGAGAGCTTGGGTATGTGACCTGGACGAAATGTATATATTTTGGTGAAGATCCGAATCCGGATCTGGATCTGAGAATTTTCTTACGTGCTTCTTTACCATTGAGAGATCGGGCCAAAAACGACAAATATCAGGATATCTCAAAAAGCTATGGTCGGATTCAGACGAAACTTTGTGGATGAGTTGGTTAGTTGACAATTACAAGCTGATTATATTTTAGTTCAGGTCTGAATCCAGATGCGGCATATCATTGGGATACAAAACATAAACTAATCAGCTTGACAGAGGTGTATGCTTTAGCAAGTGCCTTTCTGGTTTCCAAATGAACCGGTCCATATTGATCATTAAATAATGGATTTTATCAACTTGAAGCTCATAAATGCATGTTAACTGTGGTGGGAAGTGAGGTGCAGATGAAGTTTTCAGTGTTGGCCCTTTGCCAGAGGAAAAGAGGGAAGGTTGATGTCAAAGCTGTTTCCTGTCACATACACGGGGTGTCAATAAAAGGTTAACCACTTCAAAACATTATTAACCCAAACGCTGAGTAGCAAAACAAAAAATTAACTCAGAAAATGAAAATCAAATCGTGGAGAAATGAAACTCATTATGCATTAATGCGCTTATAGTTGAGGTGTTCGATGTGAGCATCCCCACGCACACAACATGCATTCACATGAACTGTGAAGTTTTCAATGACGTTTCTGCAAGTTTTCATGGTTCCTGTCTGCACATGAGCTTCAACTGCTGCCTTCAGATCAGGTTCAGATCTGCGGTGTTCCTTGTAGATGTTATCCTTACAAGTTCCCCAGAGGAAAAAAATCCAGTGGATTGAGGTCGGGGCTGTGTGGAGACCATTCATTTTCCATACACAAACTGAGAACTCGTCTGAATTTTTGATGCAGAAAGGTAATTCTTTTGTTGGCTGTATGCGGGGTCGCACCGGCTTGCATGAACCACTGTCGCCGGAGGGCTGCAGTGCTCATCGATTGTTTCAAATCTTCGTAAAATGCGTTGACAATCGACCGGTGTCGTTCTTGATTGATGGTGACCTTCCATTCCATTTTTGATTTTAAATGAAAAACTCAATGCTTTTAAAACTCCCCAAAGTTACACATGACAGGCTACAATGCAGTTTTGAATAAACTCACGACGTTCAAGTCAGCAACTTATCTCATGTACCCCGTTCTTAATAAAACCCCAACAGCATACGAATTGGTGTCAAAGTCAGTTTTGGGGTCACGTTCAAAGCAGGCTCTGTTGCCATGACAAGTTTACATGGAGTGACATCCAACTGGGCAGTTGCGTTACGAATCCCCAAAGAGCGATTTTCGTACCACCAAAGCCAGCAGATGAATCCGAGTCCACTCTCACCCAAAAGGACCACACTGTAGACCAGCAGTGCCGAGAGATGAGGATGAACTTGGCTTTTGCTTTGTCGATATGTCCAGAGAGGATTCATCTGCTTGGACATCAGCTCTGTGACACCAGCAGGATAAAGTCATCTGCTGGGATGTTAGCTTTGTGAGAGATGCGACAGGGAAAGCAAGAGACCGATTGCATTGGGCAAGCCGGCTTTCAACAAGAGGAAGGAATTGTTGAGAAGGACTTTGAATAACCGGCTGAAGAAGAAAATGGTGTAGACCTCTTAGTTTAGAGTATTGTTCGTTTGAAGCAGACTTGAAGTTTGGAAAACAGGATATCAAGAGGTTAGAAGCTTTTGAAATATGGTCTTATAGACCATTCCATGCTTTAACTACTTTCTGAGTGAAAGTCCCTTGCTATATTACCGTCTTAACTCTTCTCTTCCTTACTCGCAGGCGATGGTCCCTGTTCCTGTCACTGTCTATTCTGCTGAAGAACTCTTCTGCCCTTATTTCATCCCTGCCCTTCATTATCTTAAACATCTCAACCTGTGCTACTGCCTCAACTACTGCTTGCCCTCATGACCGCCTCAACCACTGCTTGCCCTCATGACTGCCTCAACCACTGCTTGCCCTCATTACCGCTCCAACCACTCTTGCCTTACGCCTCAACCACTGTCTTGCCCTTGTTACCGCCTCAACCACTGCTTTCCATTGCTACCCCCCTCACAACTGCCTGCCCTTGCTCCCTCTCACCACTACCTGTCCTTGCTGTCCCCTCACCATGCATGGCCTGCCCTCACTACCACCTCATCACTGCCTGGTCTCGCTAAACTGTCCCCTTCCCTCCGACAGCATCTTGAGCGAAATTTTTTTTTTTTTACATTGTTGAGGTTCTTGGAAGAGCAAGTACACTGAACGGATCAGGACGCAACAGGACAAAAGAAACAGCAGAGAGCGGCGGGAGGGGGGGCATCAACAGCAGAGTTGAAGGGCATGGCATGACAGAGGGAGACCCAAACAAACAATGGATGTGGGGAGGAATGGGGGAGGGGAGGGTAGGAGAGTACCCATGAGGTGGACAAGATGGATACAGAAGGATACTCCTCGAAGAGAAAACTGGAAAAACAATAATGAAGCCGTTTCGGGCTTCACCCTTTGTCGCAGCAAAAGTGGACCAAGTCCTGACTGAACACAAAAACTTTTGAACACTGCACCAACAAGGGAGTGATTCCAATGGTGTTGAAAGAACAAAGACACCCAAAGGTATCTTAAAAATTCATCATCAACAACACATCACAGGTCATGATGCCAATGTTACCAATTTCTTCAGCTGCAGCTGAGCGATCATTCGGCCGGTGACATGAACCACCTTCGCTCCCACAATGACTGGAGAACAACTTTCTGGGCCGCCATTGCTGACCGCCATTGAGGAGGATCTTGTACCAAGAGTTCACGACTCGAACTCATGGGTGATTGACGCAGCTTTGCCAGGAGACACTAAAAGGTGGAAAGGTTTCATGTTCAGGTGAGTTGAAAATTGATTTTGATTTATTTCCCGTGTAAATAATGCCATATCACACATCTATAGATTGTTCAGACATAGAAAATTTCCATAGACGGCGGAATGAATGTACAGTGCTCGTTCCCTAACGGTTTTATTTTACCTCAGCCGAGGTAGTTCACGGTTGGAACAATGAGGGGAACAAATGGCCAAATTCACACGCATCCCGGGCTGACACACATAATTAATGCAGGATTTTGGAGGGATCGAGAGGGCTGCGAGGGCGATGAGTCAAGCAATGTACCGTCTCAAATGATGACTATTTGGACTTGTGGAGAGTGTTTTCAAACCGTTAGTGCGTGCATGTTGACGTATTGTGCGGAGGAAGGGAAATCGGTCGTGGGGGGGGGGAGGACGGAGACGTGCTGACGTCATCACGCACGAGGTTCGCTCCACAGTTGTGCGCATGCGCGTGTGAGCATTTTCAGCTGTGTGAAATGGCGACCGTGAGGTATGTTCGTGGTGTTTTAAACATGTGGGATTTCGAGGTAACATCGAATCTGGAATCTGATGGGTTTTTCTGTAAATTGTTTGCGCTGTGAATGGACTGTTGATGGTTATGTTTGGATTATATCCATTAATTAGGCTGGTTGGAATGCGTGTTCGATATTACGTGCCTCCGTTGCCTCACGTACCGGTTTAGTTTTTCTGTACGAACGTACGCTTTTAATTGTAAGATTCTGTTTCAATGTTCTCCATCTTATCTTTTCGTTTCATTCACGGACAAACGTGGTTTTGTTTCGTCTCGCGGGGAAATGGCTGTCAGGGTTGTGCATCGGCCTTTGGCCTATCTAGTCTTGGTTTGTTTGTACGGGTTGTTGTCCTGGTCCAAAAGTCCGTCGGCAGGCCCTTCGATCACCACTCCGCCCTCCACAGGGGACCGAAAGATGGCTGTCTCGTCCGCTAGCATCGGTTGATGGACGTGAAGTGTAAACGTTTCGCGGTATCTTTCGAGAAGAGGACGAACGGCTCGGCTTGAACCAACGTCGGTGATGTTTAAATCGTTCGAGCTGCAACGTCCGCTCTGAGTCTGCGAGGTCAACGGTTCACATGTCGAACTGTCGCGGCTAATCTGCTTAAGGTCATCTATTTATTACGTGCGCACACCTTGTTGGGTGTGTTTTACGTGGAGGGTTGTCTGAATTTACACGTTGCTGACGCTTTGCATTTGCGTACGTAATAAATAGATGAGCCGGTTTGTGTGTGTCTTGTGTGTGTGTGTGTGTGTGTGCGCGCGCTGTTTTTTTTATGCCTCCGCACCAAGGGTGCTGGAGTTTCCGGGTTGTCCGTCCGTTTGTCTGTCCAGATTTTCGTTTACGCGATAACTCGAGAAGCAAATTGTAGAATTTCATCAAACTTTGGTACAAAGGTAAAGTTAGACGGGGCAATTAAGTGATTAGATTTTGGGCCAGATGTGATAAAGGTCAAGGGTCAAAT